>OY735215.1:2262500-2600000 GCA_963457665.1 Thysanoteuthis rhombus | reverse complement strand
ACTTTAAGATAGAGAGATTCAACATCCATGACAGTGAGGTGCCAATTAAAGACTGAAATCACTTTATTAGCAATAGATGGCTGTGACACCAGATTGTCCACCACTGCTCTATGTCAGATGCTCTAGTTATGTTTTTATGTTCCGATTGCTTGGCTTTATATCACATCTACTACAAAAGTTTTTATTGTTGTTATGCCTGACAGTAGAAGATTCAAACTAAAAATACACTGTCCTACTTCTGATTGGGTCAGCATAAACAAACGAGTCGAGGCTTCATATCAGTGGTTCTTGAACTGTACAGTGTAGCACAATTATGTGCCACAACTATCTCCTAAGTGTGCCATGTAAATTTCTCCAAATATGCAAACATATATTTCGAGCCTTGAAAGCGTCCAGATGGCTGTTCTTATCATTCGTATGAAATTATCTCGGATATGATAAAGATGATATCTGAAAGAAATGCCATTCATGTTGGCTGGGAAAACAAGAAATAGAGACAAGAACAAACAAAGCCCAGGGTTGCAATTGTACGATTAGTCATTTTGTTCAACAGACAGTTCAAATTTTGAATATTCAATATCTTCAGGGTCAAATCCATTGGTCACTAAGTATCTACCCAGGTTTTAATATTGAAATCTCATGAACGTTCAGAGGAACATTTTTTATCTGAACCTCTTTCCATGATAAATGCCTGAACCAGTTCTCTCTCAGTATGACGTGACACAATGAAAACCAAGAGGTGAGATGATGATGACAGCTACTGAGAGATTGAGCTTGATATCCCGAAACCCTTCATTTCTTTAGGACGTGATGTGCATTGGAGGTATGTAGCCATGTTTAAGGTGAGTTTTTGTTTTTTCATTTTCAACAAAAAGAAGAGGTCAAGGAATACATTTACCAAGGCAAGGCGATAAAGCATTCGGTATAAATAGAGACATACCGAAAAGCAAATTGCCAGTATGTTTCTAATGCTAAGTATACAATCAATGCATAATACCAGGTATAACGTACGGGTGCAAAGCCTGGAAACTTACAAATTCAATGGAAAACAAACTCAGACTAGCACAGAGTGCAATGGAAAGAGCAATGTTAGGAATAAGTCTTAGCAACAGAGTGAGATCAGCATGATCCCAAGACAGAGGACCATGGTGAAGAAAATGGTACATATGGAGAGATGAGATGGAAAAGTTTGCCTGGAAAGACGTAGTAGAGATTAGTGCAATCATCTTCATCAGGAAGGGAGATGGGAAAGGCCTTTGTCGAGCAGCTGCTGCTGCTGCTAATGATGATGATGATGATGGTGGTGGTGGTGATGAAGCTGTGTCTTCAAGAATAGAAGTCAAACTGTTCACAGGTAATAGGTGATAATCAGTGTGCGATGGGAAGTTATAATAATGATATCATCCCAAAGCAGGTTCACACACATTTTGATGATCCTGAGTCCGTCTCAGCCTCAGCATACAAAACTAAGACCAGGTTTCAGAATGCGATAATTCAGATCAGGTACACACACTTATTGGAGATCTGTGCAGCATTATCTTCGGAAAAAATAATCTTGTGCCAAAAGTGACAAAGCTAAATATATATCAACTAGTAACACACCCAGAATTGAATCTGACACCTTTAGATCTTCAGTCTGATGATCTCACCCAGCTACTTCAGCTAATGACAAAACATTTCATGCCTAACAAGAGCCGTACTTGTCATACTTCCGGTATCGGAAGCACCCGTCAGTCCTTCTCCCTTCCTACCCTCTTATCAAACAATCTATTTTTGTCTTTCTCCAATGACTGTCACACTGATAGTATCAGTAGCAGCCATCAACTGAGCCTATTGTTGTACAGATGATACCTGTCATGAAATGGTTAAATGTTGGGTGGATCCAGAAATTTTTTTTTTTTTCCACTGAGAGATATTTTTCATTCTTTTTTTTTTTTTAAAGACTTTTATGTATTTGCTTATATCTGACCCCATAATATCTCCACAAGTTTTTGATGAATTACAATGAAATTTTGTGAAAGAGTGGACCATATACTTAAGAATAAGTGATTATATTTTGGGGTGGATCCAGGAATCTTTTCGATTTGGTTAGTGTTGGTAGAGGAATGTGCTCTCTGAGTGCTTTTTTAGTTTTAAGTGAATCATTTCTTATTTGTCAGGTGAAACATTTCAGATTTCAACATGACATAAGAATAAAGAAAATCAAATAATTCTGACTGAAATGGAGTAAGAAAATTTTGAGGTCTTTTTCATCAACCCTCACCACAATAAATAATTATAGCTAATAGAGCTCACTGTAGCTTTGTTAAATAAACAAATGTAAACAATAAAAGTAACCTTAATGGAGATTTATTATGATTTGAACACTTCTTGACTCTATTCAGAACACAAACAAGAGAAACAAAGAAATGTTGAGAAATCTGATTATGTTTTCATATAAAAACTAGATATCAGCTGTTTGTTCTGTAATGTGTTTTCTCTTAATCCTCAAATAATCTATTTCATTATTCTCCCTGTTAATCAGCTCTAATAATGTCCAATAGAGTTCATTTCATTTTTATATAACAACCTACTGTGAACCTGGCCTCAATGGATCCTTTGCCCATACATCCAGAAATAGAAAAATCGCATAACTATTGGAGTAAATACGACAGAGACAAACGAACACATTTTTGCGTATTATTTTGACCAAAGGAATCCAGCAAAATGGTTATTGTTATGATTCAAACTCATCTTGACTTTCTTTCATGACAAAAACAGCAAAAAAAATGTTGAGAATCTGATGATATGTTCTCTCATATGTACACCGACTAGATATCAAGCGTTTGTCCTGTAATCTTCACTTTTGTGCCCTTAACTACGAGCACTATTAATAATCATCATCATCATGATCATTAAAGAGATCGTCTAAGTCTGTCTCTCCAATCTTTATCTCTTCCTCCTCCTCCTCCTCATATTCTGCTGCCTCCTCTTTCGGTCAGAGTTCTCGTCTGTGCAATCAGCCTCCTTCTCAAAAGCATCGTTTCTGGGCCAGACCCTTGGAGGATTGATCCAATCGTCTAGATATGCTTTGTCCACCATCTTCTCTCACCCCATTCTCCATACGAATAGCAGTCAGTCTGCTCTTTTGTAGCACATGATTCTACAGTTAGCTCACTGTACATGGGGAACAAGACACAACTTGGGGGTGTGGCAGGCATTCAACATCACTTTTGGAGCGGGAGTCCAGTATTTTGTCAGCACCCACCGTTATTTACAGCATCTTTGCCCGCACAGCATCGACTATCTTCATTCGAATGTGGCCTCACTAATGCACATGAAGGATTGACTCCAGGAAGCAGATTATCTAGGAGCCCTGTCTCAAAGAAGAGGGGTTTTTTGAGGACCTCAAGATGCTTAACCAGGAGAGGATGGATCACTGCATCAAGATGCTTGAGCTCCCATCTGTCCTGGGCAAGATGAATATAGACTTCACTAATTCAGTAATTGCTATGGCATATTTCATAAGTTCAAAAGGGAAAAACTAAAGTTTACACATTATCAACAATTCATGCATTTCCAATTGCAGCTCTTTATGTAACAGGAGTAAAGCAAGTCAGATGCAGAAAGGACTCTTGCGTTGCCCCAAATGTCTGAAGAGAACGGAGAATACAAATGCGATGGAAATCGGAGAGATAGACTTTGACGATCTCTTGAATGATTATGAGAAGTGTTTCAGAGCAAAGAAGATTTCACTGTCAAAATAACCGCCCCATGTAGTTAATTAGAATTTTGGAGGCCATTCATTTCAGGTATGAGGTTCTCCACATTGAATGGACATTGTGTCACATCCTTTTCTTGTGGGGGTTAACATAAATAGGAATGCAGAAACCCAGAATTCAGCAACAATGGATCTAGAGGGCTGAAAACGTAAATATTTACTCCTTATCATGTTTTTTGGTTTCTTTGACCCCCCCCCCCCCAATACTTTTTTCAGAGGGGAGTTCAGTTTGTAATGTAAGTTTATGCTGAATTGATCCCTTGGTTTTGGGAAATTCAGTCTCTTTTTAGTGACCACCATCTAATAAGAGAAGTTACTTATTCATTGATTACCCCTCACCTCCCTACGGCAAGCTGCCAAAAGACATTGGTTGCGTGACAGCTTCTATTGTGACAAGCCAGACCTGTTTATACAATGTTCTTAATAATAAGATGAAATAATCACAAAATGTTTACGATATATATTCATCTGTTAAAGAACCCCAAAACAATCCATTTCAGAGGTTTTGAAAATGAGGTCCTTTCTCTTTGAATGTCAAACGCTGGTGGAAAAAAATAAATAACAATGAATAAAATACAGGTAAACGAGTTATCAGAAGATAATTTATTGCAACGAATTCCCCAAATAAATCAAAACGGATCAAATGGAAATGTAAAACAATAAAAATTGAGCAATTATGAAAAAAGATAGAAAAAAATGTCTGATGCAGAATTTTAGTATTTTGAAATAAAGTATAGAAAATATGATAAACCAAGTGAGACTCATGATAGGTAATATTGGCAGTTTCCTTTTTTATTTTGCGGTAAAATTTTCACCTGTAATGTGATGAACTGTGAGAGTTACCAAACTGAGATCATTTTTACTGATTTCAACTCTATACTGACCACTTACTAAACTACTAGTTTAATTCTTTCATTAAAATAAAACTAAAAGATAAAATAAAGGAAAACACAAAAGACAATGCTTTCTGATTATCTATAGTTGTATATGTTGTCGAACAAAGCACTTCTAGTATTTTAACATATTTTTCATGAAAGAATGAATTTCAAGAGGAACTCAAAATATTAATTTTCGAGTTGACATTTCAAGTTGAGCTTTATCAGAACTTCAGTTGCTCGAAAGAGTTCTGCAAAATCATTTGAGTGTGTTACTGCTGAGCTTGTAACCAAACAATCAGAAGCTTAGAAAGACCCAGGTAATAGAACAAAACTCAGACAATACAATATAATAAGTATTAAAAAAAAATGAAAATGATAAGCTGATGACAGATTGATAAGAAGAAAACTCATTGTAAAGGTAATGAGCAATTGCATTAAAATCTTTTTAAAATCTTAGCTTCAGAATATCTATTATCTACATCACTTTGTGATGTAAATCTAATGCAAAAATCTGAAAAATTATAATTGTTTTCAGACAACCAGATAATTTTGTAAATGTCAGAAAATGAAATGAGGAAAAAAACAAATATATTCATTATAATCTTTCATGTTGTCATCTTGGTCATCACATTTCGAGGCAGTAGAAATTTTCCATTCTTTTAGAGGGTACAATTTTGAAAAAAAGGACTGTAACCGCTGATGATACCTTTCTGCTTTTCCAAGTTGTAGGGAGCTCATCCAATACCAACAGATTCAAAGTAAATGCAAAACTTCACTTAAAAACTTTCAATTCATCAAAGAACTGTTTCTCTTGCAAGCATTTCTCAGAAATATAATCTTACAAAACGTTAAAAAAATCCAGCAGTGGTTTTCGTTTGGTTCAATTTTTACTATGAATTGCAACATCCCAAAGTCCCCAAAGCATTTTTTATAAAAAGAATATGAAAATATTTCTTGAATTATCTTGACCACGTATCAAAAATATCCTTGGATCAAAATAACAATCGTTTATAAAACAAGCATTTCTAATAAGGGATGAGAATCTGCCTTGCATCATTGAATGAAAGTTGTGAGAATGTTCTTTGATCAAGGAACAAAAATAAGTACACCAGATCATATGCATGACATATTGTATGGTACTTGAAGACATCCGTGAACCGTATACATGACATATTGTATGGTACTTGAAGACAGCCATGAAATAGTCAGACAGAAATTTTCAGTTGGAAGTCATTTCTGATGTTCCATAAATTTTTCTCCAATGCTAAAAAAATTCTCAAATGGAAAGAAACTTGCTGAAATACCATCCACAGTATCTGATTCCTTAAAGAAAAAAAAAAAAATCTTGTTCAACATATTTAAAAGTGAAAAACATGAGTTGTTTGAGAATGAAAATGAATTTTTTTAAGAACATCTTTCAGTCGTATTCATAAATATATATAGAAAAAATCTAGACTTGAAATCTTTGACATGTTACAGAAGATTGGTTGTGAATTTATTAAAGAAAATAATCATGAAGAAAGACTAAATAAACTTGGTACTGTTGGAGTTTAGAATGTGAGGAAACTTGATAGAGACATTCAAAGTTTTAAATGGATTTAACAACCACGGCAAAAAAATTTCAATCTCTCTGACTGAACAAAACAATCCCAATAATTTGTAATCATAAAACATGGTCAAGCCTTAATTTTTCCAGCAGAAAAGTAATAATTACTGGCATAAGTTTGAAACAATTGTCAATAGTTTTGAAAATAGATTTGATAAAGTTCACTGTTGAGGCATAAGTAATGAACTGAAGGGATAATTCTTGGAACTTTAACATTAAAATTTTCAGGAGGATATGAGCCGATCAATTTCTATCTTCAAAGTAAAATGATGTAAAAGAGATGGCCTGGGACTGATCCATAATATTCAATGAATGAATAAATGTTGACTTTATAATTGTGAATCTCAAGCATGTCATGAAAGATCAGCCTTGAATCTAATTTTCTGAAATAAACAAACATTTAACTCCTTTGCACGTTACTAAAGATCGGTCATGAATTTATTTAAAAAAAATAAATAGACAAATGTTAACTTAATTCTTTGGAAAAAAATAAACAAGTTCCCTTTGTAGCAGTAAATCTCCAACAAATAATGAATTATCACAAAAATAAATAAATGAATGTGAACTTGAAATAGAAAAAAAAAAGGAATTGTTTTTATTCTCAACAAGACAAAAGTATATGTTGCAAACAGGAAATCACTTCATGCACACGGCTCAGATATTTTCTGTTTCTTGGGATCTTTTTAGGCCAATTACAATATTTTTTAAAATCCTCTCCAATAATCATTTTTGATTAAAATTATTTTAGAATTAATCTTATAAAACAATATGTCATATGTATACGACGCATTTATATAAATATAATAGAAAAATATCCACTTTGAAATGAATCATAATTCATGCAAATCAGCTAACCCTGCACACCATTCCAAGATGATTTGAGTTGGCATATATTCCAAATGACATTAGGAAAATTCAAGTACCCTCTACTCTACCTTTAGATAAGATAAAGATGACATTTATCTATTATGACCATGACTTAGTCTTCAATGTATCTTTACTGGATTTGCATGCACACACACGACCAAATTTATACATGTAAAGATATTAGATAAAAATGAATAAGGTTAACCAATTCTGAAGAGGTTTTCTCCATCAAATTGGGCAAATACTTCTGAACCTGTCATGCTGTGATCATATCATTTTGGGGCCATTCTTGTGAATCTACTGAATCTGATATTCAATTAGCAGTTTTCAATTCATAAGATTTTTCTATCTCCAGCACTTTGATCCCTATTTTAAGGCTGTAAAATTACATGCAGAATGGTATATGGTCAAAATGCACCCGACACCATCAGAATCCGTTTAGGTTGGCAAACTTTCATCAGAACACGCTCAACCATCAAGAACAAGAAAATCCTACTTGTGTTAAAAAGAAGAGTATACAACCAATGCATCCTCTTGATAGTCACATATGACACTGAAACATGGAACCTAGCCAGTAGACTGTCCGTTGAACTGTGTACCATGCAACATGCAAGAGAGAGAATCATGCTCAACATCACATGGAGAGATCACAAGACAGCACACTATATTAGAGGAAACACCGGAGTCTAAAATATCATAGAATCCATTAAAAACTTAAATGGCAATGGACTGGTCATGTTGCAAGAATGGCAGACAAAAATGGCAATGGACTGGTCATGTTGCAAGAATGGCAGACAACCACTAGATATTCATAACTCACAAGCAAAACTGGGGCCTATAAAATATAAGATGGCGGAATGAACTAAAACTGTTCAGATAGCACTAGCTCCGTGATGGCCATGATAGAGAGATCTAGCGAATCTTAGGGAAGGTCTATGTCCAATGTCGGACCCCAAAAGGCTGATGATGAAGATAATGACAATATAAACTCAGGCATCAGATGTTACAGTAATATAAGCAAAGAAAATATTTAAGAAATTTTAAAAGACTTTCATGAAAGAAAAATGTCAGCCTTACCAAATCACAGTCTGGAAAAATAAGCTTATAGATGTCTTGCATAATATCAGGTCTCTCCTCTGAAAATAAACAATTTTCATAAAGATAATAGAGATTTGTGTTGATTAAAGTTGAATAAAATCAATATTGACTCATCATTACAGTCAATAATTGAACAATCATAGCATTAAAATTTGATTTCATGAAAAAAAATCACATTGAGGATTAAATGGGGTCAGAATAAATTCTATTACGACACTTGTGTTTTCCACTGTGAAACATCTAAAATCGAATTTTGAAAAACTAAAAATATCTAATTTTGAGAAAAAAGGAAAAAAAAAAAAAAACAATCTTTTTTCAGAAGGGAGTACTGATTCCAATTTTCAAGTCTGTAGACATAATGGTATGGTCAGGTGTGTTTGAACACGAACACACACATATATTAAAAAATAGCTAGGTTAGTTCAATTGTATTTTCAAAAATTAAGTGAAAAGAATATAAAAAGGGTAGGATGAATGTTCATTGTTATACTAAGACTACAATGGATATTTATTGTTTGAAAATACTGCATAAAAGTCAATTCAAGTAGCATATAGTACGTAAATTATTCATTTCATTACTCCTTCTAAATACATACTTCAAATGGCCAGTCAAGAAATACAAAGAATTGCTAACATAAAATTCAATATGAGAAGAGAAAACTGGAAATTACCTGAAAGCTAATGAAATAGCAAAGTAATTATATGATCTAACACACATACCTATGAGCTATGAAAATATATCTCTCTAGATCTGAAAAGCCATTACTAATTCCTCCTATTTTCTGATCAAATGGTAAAAATTCCACCTAAACTATCAATCAGTATCAGCCACCGACTTTGGACAAAAAGCGATGCTGATAAATACATCTGAAACTTGTAACCTATTGATTTTATAATAATAACCTCTGTGTTATTACTTAGAAGAAATATTGCTGAAGATTATCAACTAAAAATTATTTATGTAGATAATATAAACGCAGAGATAATCCTAGTTGAAAATTTGTTTAAGCTCGTGAATTGATTAACTTGAATATTTGCAATAGGAAAATTTTGTCCATTTACACACAAATTTTCAAATTTCACCAAAAACATAGTATAGGGCTGATTTCAATGAAATTTACAGTATGTATTCAATTTTTAATTAAGTTTTTTATGTAAATGTAATTTTGTAAAAACGAACAAAATCCCCCCCCTTTCCAACCTCATTACAATATCATGGAATCTCAATAAAAATATGTCAAAAATATTGATATTTCTATAAAGATAAGTCTCCAGAGAATTCAGATCAGACTTTTTTTTCTGAATTGCCCTGAATCAGATAATAAATCCAATAAAATATCTTTTTTTTTTTAAAGTTTTCCATGGCTTTATTCAAAATCAAAATACAGTGTAAACTTTCTGGTTTCACAAAAAAAAAAATATCTGCAAGATATCTTTATGGCTTTTAAGAGAATTTATCACAAAATTATTAATGTTCGTGCAACCTGTATGCTTCTGGAACACTGTTATTCAGAAAGAACAGTATTTTACTTATCAATGAATATAAACTTTTACAAAATTAGATAGGATTATTTTTTTTTTTTTTTTAAATTTTGATCATTTCTTAGTTTAATGTTTTATATTCTGTCAGGTACAGCAGTAGCACTTAATTCAAATATCTGAATTACCTCCCCTTGCATTCAACAGCATGAATTACCTCCCCTTGCATGCAACAGCATGCGTTGATCTTGCGTTTAAATCTTTTCAAATAAACACGCACTGACCCTAGAAAGAAGAGGGGGAGTAATAAGTGGTTTACTTGAATTGTATTCAGTTGTAAATGACATGGTAAATAAAATGTATTTTTTACCAAGTCTTCAGTGTGAAGTAAGCAATATTTCCCAAAAAATCAATCGTTAAATAGATTGATTTTTTTTAATCAAATTTCTCAAGGGTCAATTCAATTTTTGAAAAAGCTTTAAAACTCGACATCATTTTTTCTGATGTCAGATCCGTCAATCATGGTGGAATCTTTATTTTTTAGTCAAAAAATGTAAACACTGTCCTAATTTGCTAACAAATCCACTGAGAATGTAAAAGTATTTTTTTTCTTTTTCACGACTAACTTTCTGCTATTTTCTTGCAATCATAACTAAAATTGAATCTTCAAAAATATCTTATCATTGCAATATATTTTAAAAGAATGTTGGAAAAGTGAGTGGTAGATGCTATTATTATTACTGTCAAATATTTTCAGGATTAAAGATGGTTTTTCTGTATATATGTATAGTTTGTATCCAGCAGCATTCATGCATGATATTTTTGAAAATTCAGACTTTTTTAGAGATCACTGCCCAACAAGGGGCAAAATAAACAACTTATCCACTGATCACCCTTTTTTTCGAATTCATAATTGATCAACACCTCCAAAACTTTAATCAAATGATAGTTTCTATTGAGTAACTAACCAGATCTGCATTATATCTGTTGAATGAAATGCTTGAAATTTTCCAAGTTAAGATTTTGGCAGTTTGATCCATACAAATGTGGTAAGTAGACTTACACATCTTTCTGCCTGTTACTTGATGAAAAGGAAAGAGACAAGCTTGGTTGCACTAGGGTCAAACTCCATTGCTTCATCAAAATTTACAAGGTAAACAAAACAATTCATTTTTCCATACAATATTATTCAAAAACAATGTGTCCCCCCATTTCAACTTCTTTATCCGTGGTTCCTGTAAATGAAAACTTTAGCAAACTTTTGGTTTGGTCATTGTTATTACGTATAAAGATAAAGTCAAACTGAACAGTAAAAATTTGACAAAATGAATTCACAACTTTACCTAAACTGTTCTTCAATTTCAAGTCGACCATGTTCTTCAATTCTATTTCATCTTCTGTTAAACGAATATCCAGAGATAATTTGACAAGATTCAGTAATTCAATCCTATTTTCTTCACTCAGTTGAAATAAATTGGCTTGCTAGAACAAAATCAAAATTCAAAAAGTAAATCAATAAAATCAATAAATACATCAATCATTGGCAATTGATTTTGTGCAAGTATCCATCTAAACTTTTGACATTTCCTTCTGAGTTACATGCCAACAACTTTCAATTTGTGGACAAGTAAAATCCTCAAGACTTCATGATAAACATTTTCAATAGTACATCAAGAAATATCCCGAGTAAAATCAAGGCTCATCAACAGAAATGAATGACAATATCCGTACCTTTCATGAATGAATCACTGTAGCCCACACATGTACCAGAACTGATTATCTATAAAATTATCTAAAAAAATAGATCTTCTATCAACAAAAATTGGTATTAAAAATACCAGCAGAAGATTTGAAAAGTGCTGGTCCCAAAATGACAATAGAGACCCATATGTCTAGTGATGTTCATGCAAAGGTTGTATCCCCAAAAATGTGACCAAGAGGGCCCCGAGGATACACAATGCCCACACAGGCAAGCTAAGAGAAGAATCTGTAGCAAACTTGGCCGGCTGTCTATCCGTCTGTCTGTCTGATTGGGTGGGTGGGCTATTTGTGGGGCTACAATGAGTCAATAATCGTTTGGGTAAAATTTTGTCCATTTTCCAATCAAACATCCTGTCTTTTCCTATTTCACAGGAAAAGTGCGGAATTAGAATAAAAACCATAAAAACTCCTTCTATAGAAATGCTTTGCTCACTCATGCTGTTTCTTTTGCTCATCTTTCGGTTCAACAAGTGATCCCTGGGGATCCATGTTGTGAGTTGTGATGTCTATCTATTGTCTGTCATTATTGCAACATGGCCTGCCAATTGCCATTTAAGTTTTCTAATAGATTCAACGGACTCCTGTTTTTTTCCTGATATACTGTGCTGTCTTGTGATCTCTCCATGTGAGGTTGAGCATGATTCTCTCAGGTGCGTGTTGCTTTTCAGTTTGTGAGTATGTCTTTCAGCTCCATAAGTGACTATCGGGAGGATGGATTGGTTGTATACGCTTCTTTTTAGGATTATTGGGATCATCTTGTTTCCTGTTCAGTTATTAAAAATATTTTTTTTACATCAACTTTTCTGAAAAATATATTTCTTTGTCCATGTGTTCATTTGTTGGCAACATTTTGGCCACGTACCCTCTGACCTCGTTGGTACTGTAGTTCTAGAATAGGTAATCACTTCTTAAGAGTGTATGCTCAATTGGACTGGACATCATATCCATTTTTGTATATCTGGGTTGTGTTTTAGGTGTCGACTACCAAGTTGCCTCCCTTGCATTGGATAATCTTTTGCATTCCACATTGTTATAAAGTATCCATTTCTCATCTCCCATCACAATCTGTTCAAAAACAAACATTTTCGTAATACATCTTTTTTCAGTGTCTGAGTCTCAGTTTTACCTTTCTCTAAATAAAAAAAGCAAAATATACCAAAAATATTTTTCATTTCCTCCCATTTTCAAAGTAAGAATCAATAAACAAAAGTATGACAATCTTGACAAAATCTTTAAAAAAAATGTGTGCTGATATAATTAATAGCTATCAGAATAAAATCAAGAGTGATCTTATCAAATAAAGTTAGTTCAAACTAAACACAGTTAATACCATATAACAAGAAATACAAAACAAATATTTTGGCCAACACAGTATAATGATTGCAATTAGAAATTGAGTAGTAAATTCACAGACTTAGCTCAGATTGAAAAGTTTCAGGAATGTCACATGTAAATCGGAGTAGAAATGCTCTCTTTGGATAAGTCAGTGAGAGTAGCTTCCCTTAGACGCAGAACTCTTTAACATTTTACAGTTTACTTTCTGGTTGTTCACTACGCTTATTGTTCCAAGTTTTAGTTACTTATGTGCTGGTAAATTCTTCAATTGTGAATACTTTTAAATGTGTTAAGACTCTCTTCATAACTTCACTGTCTTCGACTCTTTTCATAACAGGGAATTTAAAAATCATTCTGTCTTATTAAAAAAGCGGGATTTAGGACTATTCCTTAGAATATTAAAATCCAAGTTTGAAAATTCTAATTTATTTTCTTTCCAACTTTAATCTTTGTTAATATCATCTTCCTCAAATCATTGTAGACCCACAAATGGCCGACCAACCAGCCAAGTGGGCAACAAATTCTTCTCTCTTTGCTCGTTTGTGTGTGTCTCTGGTTGTTCCAGGTCACATTTCTAGGGCTACAAAACTTGAATTTCATGTTTGTTTTGAAATAAAAAAAATAAAAAGAATCTCTCAGATATATTTAGAGTGTTCAACAGGAGAATAATGGAAAGCAGTAAGTAAAATAAACCCACGGATGGAAGAAAATTCGTCTTATTTTTTAGCTGTTTTTTCAATTCTAACATTTATTCTAGAAATTAACCACAAAACTGATATTCTCTGCCCCCACTCCTCCTGGAAAAAGTAAATAAATCTGTGGAAGGAAAGTTTTATCATAATAGCAGCTAAAGAATTAAGCTCAAATAAAAAGTAGCCATAAAATTAATAATGATTTTTAATACTTCATCAAATAATAATTAAATGAAAAATATCTTCATTTGACAAGCAGATATGTTACTGACCTGGAAGTAATAATACAGTTTTTATTTTATTTTAATTCTAAAACAAAACACACATTGAGGTGTAGAGTACATCTGGATTCACATTTCAGCAATATATAGTCCTATGTTTCATGAGCATCTTCCCTGTATTAAGAGAAAGATTTCAAAATAGAAATTTCCTCAGTCTCGAAAATTAAGAATCAAGGGCAATAACTCTTTTCTTTTTAGTAGTACCCCATTCTTGTATCGGTAATAAAGAAAACCTACCTCTTGTAATTTTTTCTTCCAGTTCATCTTTAGATCTTTGGTATTTTGAAACTTTTCAGTGACATACACAGACGTAAACACACGGATAATTTCTTGCAAGTCGGTTGAAATGACTTTTTTTTCATCCAACTTTTTAGCTCTACCGAAATCCAGCACACGAACTCCCAGTTCAGCATCAGGCCTTGGTTGGAGCATAACATTGTCTTCTGCAATTGAGAAAAGAAAAACATCAGCTGCTTTGCAATCATGAAACAAGATAAAACCTTATGTATGAACATATCCAATGAAAATAATTCAAAATAAATACAATCAGTCAAGGAATCCTTACAATTGATCAAGTCTGTCTGGAATACTGGATATCCAAAATTAACACAGCTGAACTGATCTATCAGCTGTTCAATTGATCAAACAATTTCTCAAATAAGAGATCAAAATGATTGTTGTATCTTCAGTTCAAATTGATGCTATTTTGAGGGAAATTTTGTAGCATATGCCAAGATATGCTCAATTATACTCCATTTGATATCCGAATATTGCATAAGTGAATCACCATAGCACCCCATGTACCAGGACTAATTATGTTCTAAAAATATTTTCTAAAATAGATCTTTCATCTAAAATTATCTTAGAAAAAATATCAGCACAAAATTTGGGCATTGTTGGTCCAAAATGACTATAGAGACCCCAAAAAGCACTTTAAAAAGGGAAAAAAAAATTTTTGAGATGGAGAATTCACGCAAATAAAAACATGACCAGTAGCCCCAGGAGACACACGCATAGATAGTCACAGACACTCAAAGAGAGGAGAATCTGTAGCCCATTTGGGTGGTTGGTTGGGCCATCTGTGGAGCTAGTGATTCGATATAAATTCTCACATCTGTTTTGAGCTTGGAGACATCATTCAGATGAAGGCATGGGGTAGAATATATCAGAAATTGTTAAGGACCAGTGTCTTTCATCTTACTCCCTACATCCTAGCTAAGCTAGAATCCATAGATATAAACAGTATCTGAGAGCATAGTGTCATCTATATATATTATGTAGTACAAAGTAAAATAATTTTCAAAAATTTAGTACATAATACCTCTTAGAGGACAAAAAGATAGTTCTTAACAATATAGCTACAACAAAATGAATATATGAGTAAGAATTATTACTGTTTAAAGCAAAGCAGCTAAGACGGAAATGTTAACCGCATGCTACCAGAAAATGGAACTAGGATTTGAACCCTAATCCCCGGATTTGTATTCAAATGAATTTCATTCACAAACCTTGTGGAATTTGAGATGAAACTAACCAAAATGAAAGAGTAACATATTTTTTGTTTTATCTGAAATCAAAAATGATGAAATTTCAACTTTGTACAAGAATAATAAATTTTCATGTTAATCAGCTCTGTGGTTATTTTAGAAAATTGAAATGGAATGATGTCTACCAGTCTTTTGGGGAATAGGCAATTATTGAACCATAGCCACCAAAGGTGGTTAAGGATTCCTTTTTTGTATGTACGTGTGTTTGTGTGTTCAAGCACTCCTGGCCATACAGTTTTATCTACAGACTTGGAAATTGGCACCAGATCTTCATTAGACACCTTCTAAAAACTTTTTTTTTGTTTGAAAAAACGCTTTTTTTTATCATATTTTGAAGGGTTTAACAATAATATCTATATTCTCCTGAACCAATTTTTTTTTTACTCTATTTTAGATATTCACCAGGGGGAAATGCCAGTGATGACATAAATAGAATTTATTCTGACCATATTTATTCTCTGATGGAATTCTTTTTACATAACAGTTATCAGTTTTTCAATTATCGACTATGATGGTCGGTCGTCTTAATATTTCAAAACACCCTGAGCAAAGGAGTGTGGGTAATAGGGTTATAGTGTCTTGCTTATCACGACATGACATCATTCTTGGCAAATGATGTCATCCTCTTCCTGGAAATACCTTATTAATCATCTATCAATTGCTAGGATGGGTTTGTTGATATGACTAGTGATAAAGTAACTAATCTCTGACATATTTATCATTATACTTGGAGTACAACATCTACTTTGAAAATAAATCTCTGGCCATCCTAATCCAATCAGTCAACTCAACGTAATTCTGAGTCCGTCTAAATGGTACACAAAACATTTATGAGCAACATTAGTTAACTTTGGTCAGACGTTACAGAACAACCGTCACTTGTGGAGGGGAGGGGGGGGCAACTAAAAATGCTTCGTGTTGCAGGAAAAGCTCTGAATTTTTTTTAAATAGCCAAAAAGATACAAAAAAAAATGGTCAAAAATGGCCAAAATGTTAAAGCATGTCCGCATAAATTTAGCCCTTTTTTGTACAGCCAGAACAAGAAATATGCTGAATTTAGCACAGGAGGCACTTTAGAATGATGTCATACAGAGATTGCTCCGTGATAATCCGTATGTGAATTTTGTTACTGCGTGTTCCTGTTGCATCTGACAGTGAGCCAAATGCTCTGTGACAGAAAAATGTGAGATAAAAACTAGTCAAAAATAATAATAACAATATGCTTTTGTTTTACCAAGATTGATTACAATGTAATAAAAAGCAACTGTTATGCATTTTTTATTCTTCCTCCCGAGTGAATAAGTGAAAAAATATTTTTTTGGATGTCATCAGCTTTGCTCAACTTTATGTTCGTAAATTTTCATTTCAGAACCTCAAAATGCCAGCCATGAAAAAAAAAAAAACTCATTTCAAAAGGAACAATAGACAAAATGAGAAAGGAAGCTTTGGAGAATTGAATGCTCACAAGGTACATTGCAAAGAAGGTGAAAGGAGCACAGGTAGGCAGTGAGTAATCTACTAGAAAGGTTCAAGCAGGTGGATGAAAGAAAGAATACCAGACGTTGAGAGTTGCTGAGAGTAACAAGGAAACTGTAGAGAGACATGATTACCCACATCAAGAAGGGACATGGCACATAGAAAAAAAAAAAGTGTTGGACACTGGTGTACAAAATTTTCAAGAGATCAGGCAATCTAGAAAATTAGAAACATAACCGATTTCTTAATAAACTTTACTTAAGGGGTTGAACATGTGTTTGCTCCACTGTATGTATGCTATGACGGATTGGTGAAATTGCTTAATGGGTGAAATTTTTACAAAAAATACATAAAGTTGTTTCAATTTGATCAAAAGTTTATTCAATCAAAACAAGTATATAAAACAATTATTCATGATCAGAAGTTTATGTAACGAAGTGGAATCAATCTTCCCCCCCCCCCAAAGATTAAGCAAATTTTGACAATCAAGCAATTTCATCGATTCAGTGTAACACATACAAGATGAGGTTAATAAGGTGAATCCAAGCAAATCAACTCACCATGGAGGTCATCATGCAGCCAATCTTTAGAATGCATTATTGAAGATGCTTTTAGAAGTCCCTGAAGGATATACAGAGAGAAATGACGTAACAGTTCATGATTTTCTCGCATTTCAAACATGTGGTTGTCAATTATGTTAGATATGGTGACAGCTACAAAGAGAACAAAAGTTAAAACATGATTGTAGTTATATTATCACACAAACAAGGAATTGAAGGTAATTTTTGGATTACTGTTTTAACTTTCCAAGGTCCTCCTTTTCATTATATCATATTTCAAAATTTTTTGATACAATTCTTGAGAAAATTACAAATAATCATTCAAATTTTATCGAGGCATTTGAAAAAAAAATTTCTCTAATACAGTGTTAAAAAAACAGAAAATATATGACACCTTTTTTTTCTTCCTACAGATTTTACACAAACTTTCCAGCACTGAATTGGAATGAATGCTTTTCAACTGAATTGTTCTTCAAGCAGATTGACTCTTCAATTAATTTTAGAGTTTGCAGACCTGAAATAGAATCACCGTAGCCCCACCAAGGCCCAACCAGCCAGCCAATGGGCAACAGATTCTTCTCTCTTTGAGTCTCTACGTGAGTGTCTCCATGAGTATGCCACTAAGTACCATCTGAAGAAATTTTTTTTTTGTAAGTGCTTTTTTTGGTCTCAATGGTCATTTTGGACCTAAAAGATCTATTTTTTCAGATAATTAGTACTGGTATACATGCAGTGTATGGTGATTCACTAATGCAAGGTACAGATATCATTATACAATTTTAATTAGATTATTTTTGTCTCGTACTTGAGTCATCTGAAAACTGATTAAAAATTTCCAAGCATTTTATAATTGAATAATTATCTTTCTTATTCTCAATAAATAAACGTACAATTATTGTCTTTGCATCTCAACCAAATACAAAACGTGAGTTTATTATTTTCAGAACAAGAAAACAGCTTTGTTTTTGATACCTATTCATTTTTTCAAATTCCTTTCTGATTAAGTATCATTACCGAAAATTGTTTCAACTTTGGCTAGGTATAGTTTTCCTTTCTGAAAATAATTTCAAATAACTTTTTGCAATATTCTACCTGGAAAATTTTAAAAATCTAAACTTTAAATTATTTTTATCATACTCTACAATAGGCTTTTGTATTTTTTTGTATTTTTATGGGGTTATTCAGTACATGAGTACGTGCATATACAAATAAAGGTACTCAGAGGGAGACATATATAGATATAAAGGATATAACATCCGTACCTCATATAAATGAATCATCGTAACCCGCACAGGGCACCAGAACTGATTATTTTCAACAAAAAAAAAAAAAAAAAAAAACCAGCACAAAATTTGGGCATTGTTGGTTTGAGATGCCCATAGAGACTCAAAAAAGCACTTTTTTGAAAAAAATAAAATGAAAGTTTAATTATGGTGCTTAGTGATGTACTCATGCAAATTATCATGGTCGTAGCCCCCAAAAATGTAACCAGGAGGGCCCAGAGACACATAGACGAGCAAAGAATAATCAGCAGCCGACTTGGCTGGTTGGTCAGGCGGGCCATTAGAGGGGCTATGGTGATTCGATACACATGACAATAAATATTTCATAAATAGAAAATGTCAAGTATCAATGAAACCAAGCTACACTTACCTTTATCAAGAATTTCAAAGTGTAATTCAATTTTTTCATCCTGCTTTCTGAACATATAAAGAGAAGGAAAAGAATCATAACCTTCCAAATCTGTCCAGCACCGGATTTCATTTGACTTGAAGTGGGCAAGCATCATCTGAGAAGCAAGAGAAGATTTTCATCTCAGTCGATGAAAGATGTACATGTGTATCCAGTTATACAGGGCATATAATTACAGCTGAATATTTTCCTTTATTCCCACTAAACAGAGACAAAACAAGTTGACCAGAGAAAAATACATAGCAACGGATTATTTTGTTTTCACCATAAGGTTCCTAAGCAGACAAACCAAATTAGAATAATTGCAAATAACTTGATGCAAATCAAATAATAGAAGTTTTTTTTTGTCAAACTCCAATCCAAGTTTGAGGCTGGTATTGACTTTGTTTTTCTAATATAACAACAATCCTTGAAAACAAAGAGCTGGAGAAAGAAGACATCTACATATACCTAAGATAATGAGTCTCCATGAAGTCATCAAAAGGAGAAGAAATCAAGTGAAGAATCACATTAGATTGGCAGGCTTTTGTCAGGGCAAGCTCGACTTTCAAGAACAAGAAAATCCAACTAATTCTAAAAAGAAAGATATACAACCAATGCATCCGACCGATAGTCACATATGGAGCTAAAACATAGAGCCTAACCAAAAGATTGACCCTATGCACGTGGGAGAATCATGCTCAACTTCACATGGAGAGATCATAAAATAGCAAAGTATATTAGAGAAAAGACAGGAGTCTGAGACATCATAGAAACTGTTTGAAAACTGCAATGGCAATGGGCTGGACAGGTTGCAAGAATGGCAAACAACCACTGACTGTGGCCACCAGAAAGTAAGATAGCATGACGAGCTAGACAAATTCAGAAAGTACTGGCTCTGCAATGCCCATGATACTGAGGTCTGGCAAATCTTGGGGAAGGTCTATGTCCAATGACAGACTCTAACAGGGTGGTGGTGGTGGTGGTGGTGGTGATGATGATGATGATGATGATGATAAAACTTTTCACTGTATGTCTTATGTATGGACGAAACTTCATGTTAGAAATATACAATGCCTTATTTCATATTTATTTATTTCATCCAAATAGATAAATACTTTTACAAAATTAACATTTCCTTACCATGATTTGAAAAATTGAGAACTGCTGTAACTTTTGGAGATATTTTGTGGTTGTGCTCAAACATAGGGGGAATAATTGTGCATGGATCCACTCCAAAGTTTCTTGACTTCTTTCATAGCTTATTGACCAACTTTCCACAAAATTTCATTGAAATTCATTTGGAACTTCCAGAGATATAGAACATCCAGGACTAAATAAAACACTCCGATCTGAAATTTGGATACTCTTCCATCTGAGTGTCCACACAATATCTCCAAAAGTTCTCAATGAATTAGCAGGCAACATTGTGCATAAGATAACTAACTTTAGGTAATGTGATGATGGCATTTTTTTTTTCTAATCAGCATGGCTAAAATGGTCAGATTTTAATATTTCATGGCAATATTTTGAATAACGAAGTGAGAAGAATGGAGTAAAAAAAACAGTGGATTATTAACTATTTTTGATAGCCAAAAAGGGCCAGATTTAGCTACAATTCGGAGGTGTAGGGTTGAAATATCAGTTTTCTTGAATATTTCATACGGAGTATCCCATCAAACAGAATTGTAAGAAGAAATATTTTGAAGAGGATAACTAACTGAATTGAATCAAAGATAGTAGAAGGTTCTATCCTTTTTTTATGTGTCCATGTGTTTATGTGTTCTGTCGCTTGTTCCAGCACTCCAGGCCATACTGTTTTGTCTACAGACTTGAAAATTGGCATCAGTACTCCACTAGATCCCTTCAAAATTTTTTTTCCTTTCTTTTGATTTTGGGTAAAAAAGCTTTTCAGACTTTTTTGAGCCTAATTCTGACGGGTTTCAATAATAACATCTTGACTCTCCAGAAGCTAGATGTTTCTAGATGTTTTCTTTTCATTCTATTTTAGATGTTTTCCAGTTAAAAACACAAGTGATGTCATAAAAAGAATCTATTCTGACCATATTTATCCTTTGATAGAATTTTTTTTATACCAATTCAAATTTCGACGTTCAAGAATCAACTCTGATGGCAAGTCTGTTAAATAATTAGAGAATTCTTGACAAAAACTTTTTTTACTTTCAGATTGGATAGAATTCATGTCATGATGATCTGAGTAAATTTTGTTTCCCTCCTTTCAATCACAAGATTTCACTAAAATAGGAATACAAGAAGAGTAGGTATATGCAGGCTGTTTTTTACCATGTTAGTCGAACTGTGGTGGCGATGATATTTAGTTACCTTGATGAAAATACTCCCGCGATGCTTTGGATCATAAATTTAGGATCAAAAAAATTCCAAAAGGACATGGACACAGACTAAGAAACCAATTTGGCATAAACTTTCATGGTAAATTGAACCCCGCCACCCATAAAAACCCATTTAGGAGGGAAATATGAAAATAAAAAACAACAAAAAAAAAAATTTCCGTAATCATCGAAGGTGTGTGTCTGTGTGTGTATATGTGTGTGTGTGTGTGTGTGTGTGTGAGAGAGCAAAATTCCAAGTTTCTACCATAGACGGTTAGGGCTGGGTGAAATCCAGGTAGATACATTCAAAAGGGAGAACACATGAATAACCTAAACGCAACAACTATGATTAAACCGTCTGCTGTGAGTAATGGGGGTTGAAAAATTAAAAATGAACCCCAGTCTAACAGAATACATTGCCCAAAATAACAGATTTTAGAAGGGGCTAAGAAACTAGTGAATAAATAATACTAGTTGAAAACCCGCTTGTTGGGCTCGTTTTCAGCTAGTTCCTGCAGAAGAGTAAATGGGGACTTAGGCTTGAATAAGAGATTTTAGGGGTACTAAATCAACCATGAAAATTATTCTCTTCAAAGTGATTCATATATCTTGAAAATTAAATTCATTTCCTGAGAATATTGTACTTCGGTACACAATACAAAAAAGTAAATAAGTGTAAATCAAAGTGATTTATTAATCATCGTTACCCACATCAAACCAGTTTAAATATTGCTGTTGAGTTGAAGCTATTCATGTGTTCTGATACATGTACCTATGAATCCCAGCTCTAACCATTCGTAGTGGAAACAAGCAATTTTGCATGGACACTTCCCTTCATGAGTAAAGAAAATGTTGTTTTTTTTTGTTTTTTGAAAAATCCTCACCCCCAATAAGTTTTCTAGAAGAGTTTGCCCTAAACTGATCCCTTGGTTCATGTCCAGTAGCATTCACACTTTTTTTTTTAATACAGACTTTTTTAGAAATCACTGAGAGAGAAGTAACTTGACCATTATTTCTTCTTTAAATCATGAATCTATGGTTTCTACTGGAAGCATTTTACATCAAGGTTACTTGATTTTAACGCCTCCACTGCTTGATTTATGGGGTAAAAAGAAGCATATATGGGTGGTGGTGATTCATAATTTCCCTTGGAATGCTAGTCTTTTTTAGAGCTAACTGTTTCGAAAGGCACTAAATCATTTTTTTTTTTTGATGTATTGCAATACTTGAAAGAGAAAACGTTGGATAAGTTCTATGGTCAAAGGTTTACATAATCATACAAATGATATCTCTTCAAAGTTGGAGAAAATAGCATTTTCAGACTAGACAGTAAAATGAACAGAGTAATTTATTTGAATGTTTAAAAAACTGTAAGTTTCAACCATAAACTGATATTTTCTTAACATAACTTATGATGATAGGATTCCACTTTAGATTTAAGAAATAATAAGTTATTATTTTTATCAATAGAGACGTTGAAAGTGGCCTAAAATGTTGATATGGTAACATGTACATTAAAGGCATCCATCAATAGAAAAAATACATAAGACTGACCTAGGTTTGTGAGAATTTGAAGTTTTTTGAGGCCTTGAAAAATTTCAAAGTTTTAGAATTTCAATAATAATGGAATAATTTTTCCAAAATAGAATGAACATCTAGAACATCAAAACAAAAAGACGAAAGAAAATCATTTCCATTTTCATAATTTAATGTTATTTAAAAAATATATATAATTCTGTTCATTGTATTTCAATCCAATATTCAAAATGTGCAGAAAATAAGAGAAATATTTGCATATCTTACTGTTTTTAGCGCATGTTCTGAATTCAGTTTTTCATCACGGACTGCAACAATCTTACCATTCAATCCTTTCCCTAATATTTTGTCAAGAATTTCAAAGTCTTCTCCTTTTTTGTAGGTGCGTTTGAGGTTTGTGGATACCTAAAATGAGAAACAAACCCGTAAAAATTCTGGTTAGTTACAATATATAATGGTATAAAATCAGATGATTTCTTTGCATCTCTTAACGATTTTGTTAGACCAGGAAAAGATTTTTTCCAACTGAAAGATTTAGCCTGACCCCTCAAAATGATTTGTTGATTTTTCTTGGGCGTCTTGATCTCTTCTTATGAAGCTTAAAAATTAAAAACTTGTGGGAATCCCACTCATTTATATGCTAATATAGTAAGTATGAACAAAATGGATAAACATTTTAGGAAAATTGACAGAGAAATTGAAAAATCTGGCAAAAATCAGCATATTATTCAATTCTAATAAAATTTTTCATACTTATTTAACAAAGAACAAAGTTTTTAGAAAATAATTTTCTATTCTGAGTTTTGGAGAACAATTTTTTTCATACTCAACCTTTTATTAATTTGATGATTTATTCTGTTTATATTTTCATTGATTCTTATATATTTTACAGATGAACCCATCGAGATATGAATCAGGTTCACCAAGTTTAGAAATATTACAAGGAACTGCTTGAATGGAACTCTTACTTGGGGATTTTAAAAAATGTAAAAATCAAGTAAAATATTTTTCTTTACAGCATTTTTTTTAGTTTTATTCTATGAATTATAATTTAGGCTTTTGATCTGAAAAATTTTTTTATTCACGCAATAAAAGATAAAAGAAGATATTTCATGATCTTACCAATTATTTTGATATTTTTCAAATGTATATTTTTTATTCTTTCTATATTGTGCTTTGACTGGAACTAGTATAAAAATGGGTCTGTACCATTTTCCAGAATCTCTTTTGACTGGTAACTTATTTGCCGCACTTCCATCGGTTAACAGATCATTTCCCCTAGTCAACAGATTTTCTTTTTTCATTATTGTAAAAATAGGGTCTTTTAAAAATAATCCCATTGCACTAGTTATAAAAAATAAAAATGGTGCATTAAAGAAAGCCCTTGATTTGACTCCCTTCAGTTTGGGGGAATTCACCAGACAGTACCGTGATGACTGAGGGAAATGATCTATCAAACAAGGAGAGTGCGGAGAATAAATCAATAGTCAAATCAGATTTAGTAAAAATGAATGCAACCATATGAAAATATTATAAGGATAAATCACTAAATCTAATGAAATGATGAAAAAATATCTACCTGGTAAATTTTTCATATCTTTTCATATTTTTTTCTTTTTATGTAAATTGACCCATATTTTACATTATTGGAACTGCAAATCATTATTGCAGAGTGCAGACAACAGCACATTTTTTGCACAGTACAGCTGCGAGGGAATTTTAATTGCATTCTGAATTATACTCCCTTTGTTTCACAGTGAAGTTGAAATTAATCTATTAACACTCAGTTATGAACAATCAAACACTGAAAAATTTTGTTCATACGTACGGGTGATGTGAAAAATAAATAAACTTGCAGATTGCTGAAGCTAAATCAACCATAAACAAGGAACTGTACACTCTTTCTTCAATAGAAATACTGCAGAAACATTCTGCACAGAAACCTTTCCAAATTCTTATCGAAATACCTTCCCCCCCACACATACACGCACACAAAACATACATGGTTTTTATTTGAATGCACTGACCTATACATTTACAGTTGAATACTCTTTCGACTGAAAGAAAATTAACTTCTACAAAGAAAATATAGCTCTATCTTATAGTAAATTTCGTAACGGCTCAACAAGGATTTTGTTTCTTTTTTAAATGTTTAATATATGTCTATACACAATCTATTGATTTAACTGAAACTGCTGAATATACACATACATAATGTATATATCATTAAGAAATGGACATATGATCTGATAGAATGATTATGAATCGTGTTATGTTACCTTGAAACTTTTATTTGAAATGATCTCCCATTACGTTACACAACGCTATTACGTTGAAGCAGCTGCCCTATCGGTCACAGGTTCGATTCCTGCAGTAGCTTCATTTTTCTTTTATTGTCTATTCTCTTTATGTTGTCTAGGCCAAATGATTCATTCACCAAGTAATAACAGGAGATCATTTCAATTAAGAGTTCCAAGATAATATAACACAATTTATAATTACATATAATCAAAGTAAATAGAGATATTAATTGATTACATTTATAAGGAAAAAACCAGCGAATATTTAGTATTTCATGCTCAGCACACACACACACACAGACATATATAAATATACATATATATGTGTATATATATATATATATACATATATCTAGGGGGGGGCTTTGTTGTTGAACATTACTTTTGTCTTTGTTTGGTTTATCTTCAAGCCTCCAATTTCACTTTCTTTTCTTAGATTGGTCAACATGTTTTGTAATTCTTCTGATGTTTCTGACGTCATGGGAACATCATCATCAAATCTCAAGAGGTTTAAATATTCTTCGTCTACATTTATCCTCATTCTCTCCCAGTCAGTTTTCTAGAAGACACTTCAAGGCTCGCTGTAAATAGTTTGAGTGATATTGTCTCCCCTTGTCTTAATCCTTTTTCTATCTTCATCTTGTTTGTATCATTATATAGTCTAATTATTGCAGTGCCATTTTCGTATTTGTTCTTAATGACTTGAATGTAATTCTAGTTAACCTCTAGTTCTCAAATTGAGTTGAAGACTGCCATATGTTCTAAAGTCAAATGCTCCTCATAATCTATAAAGGCCAAACAAAGTGGTTTATTGTACGTAGGTGGTTTAGTGTCGAGGAACCACTTCTGAAGCCTTAATTACGTAACAGCATAATAGGGGCGTGGCTGCCCATGTTGCAGTTATCTCCTTTCTTGTGGAGTAGGATCAGTATTCCTAGACAGAAGTTTTTACATACTTTTCTTTCTCGTACGCACTGTGTGAATAGCTGTGCTAGTCCTTTGTGAATGATTTCTCCTGTATCTTCTAGAAGGCCAGTCATAACAACATCCTCAACTTTTTCCAAGTTCTGTATTTCATAATGCAAACTTTGTCTTCTGTTATGTCTGGGATATCACTAGTATCAATCGGCTTCTCAGTTTTTAGTACTTCTATTTATGAAGCGTACACATTTTTGTTGTCTTCTTCAGTTATTCTTGACAGCTTGTTCAAACATTTGATAAAATTATCATTTCTATATATTTCTATCCTTTTATTCAAACATTTGTTGCTCACCGGTAGCATTTAGGGCGTGATTTAAACTCTTCTCTTTTCTGATAGTCTCTATGACCCACTTCAAGTTTTTTATCTCTTGTTCTTTTGTTTATTAGTTTGTTAAATTCTGCTCTTTTGGTTTTTCCCGCTCCAGTTTTCATTTCTCCTCTTCTGGATTCGTTCTAATGTGGCTTTTGAGTACACCCCCCCCCATGTTTACATTTGTATTGCCCTTTTCATCTCAATCATTATATAGTTGGGCTATCACTCTTTTCCTGTGTTACGCTCACAATTCCTCAAGGGCAAAAAATTGGTCACGTTCTTTGTCTTATTATGGCATCTTTTCTTGAGAATCAATCGGCTCCTTCCAGTTTTAAACTTGAATCTGCACGCTACCATTCTAGGATCACTTCCTATATATATTTTCTTATGATGGTAACATCTCCAATGTTATTGATCTTGTCAGCTATTATGAAGTCAATTTTGTTTTTTGTTATGCCATTTGGGCTTCAAGTTCACTTACAACCGTCTTGCTTTTGGAGGAATGTATTTGTTATCTTTGATCTGAATCTCTCTGAAAAATTGACTAGAAAATCTGTTCTCTCACCTATCTGATATTTTCATACACTAAATTTCCCCAAATCTTCTTTACAGATGCAAAACATGCAAATGAAATGAACAAACTGAGAATCAAATTAGAATTGAACAGAGAACCATAGAAAGAGCAATGCTAGGGATAATTCAACGAGATAGAAGATCAACATGGATCAGAGGGAGGACTAGAGTGAAAGGGAATGTACAAATAATTAAGCAAGTAATATGGAGAAGGGCTGCACACTTAACAAGAAGGGATGACTACAGATGGAGCCAAAGATTAACTGATAGTAGGAAAAAAACAAGATGGAGGGATGAAATAGAAAGGTTTGCAAGTAAGACATAGTAAAGTCTAGTGCTATCACAGTCGTCATGAAAGGAGATAGGAAAAGGCTTTGCTCAGCCGTGGACCTATAATGGCTACCACCGATAATATATTCATATATATATTGGAAAATTCTAAGTTTTATTCTGTAGTCAAAAAATTATTTTTGACAATCAGATGAACTGTATTAATCTAAAATAACAGAAATATTTATCTCTATTGTAATACAATAAATTCCCCTTGCAAGATTTTTTTCCTTACAAAACACAATTTTACTGGAGGAAAAAAAAAAAAAAAAAAAAAAAAAATCATTCTAATAATAATTTGATGAAAAAAAAATTGAGTCAAAGTGTGCAGTTTATTTTAATCCAATAAGAGATTTATTTTAATGCAAGTTAACATAATAATTTTCAAAATGACAGTTTTTATTTAATTACAATTTAATTACTTCAACTTCAAAACAAATACAAATTCAGGTATAGGGTACATTTCCGTAATATGTACCATCATGGTTTCATGGGCACCTCCGCACTATCTCTGACGCCACAGAAATTCATCAATATATAAGGGAAACATGCTAGTTTTTACACCCTCCATTCTCTTAAATCTTTTCCTGCAATTTTTCCACATAACTCCAGCAGCATTTGTGTGTGCACCTGTCACCAGGTCGACAAAATTCCTGCTGTGATTAGCAGTGTGGTGTGTATACTTGTTTACTCCCATCGCAAACTCCATAAATCTGACACGTGATCGTGTCAAAACCACCTAAGTGATACACAACATCCAGTGAGATGTTTTTTTCTTTGAGTCACTAAACTTTCGTCAATTTTCACAGTGACACCATGTCTTCAATCTTTGATTGGGTTCTGTCTTAATTTCCATGAACAATCTTTGCATAACCTTAAATACCAAGTTACCACAGCTGTTTATGGACAACTTCTGTCCCTAAGAATGTTTCCATTCAAAATGGAAATTTCCATGCCTTTATGGATTGGACAGTGTCATTACACTTCTTGTCTATGTCCAGTCTTTATTTTTCTCATCTTAGTATCACAGATGTTGCACTCAGGAGCTTGATGCCAAATATTTTTTTTTCCCTGTTAGGAGTCTCTTGCTGCTTCAAATGTTCAAGACTGCCTTGACATTTCATCTAAATCCACGTTGAAATTAAAATGCAATAAAAAGTGACTAAGATATCAGGATGAATAGTATTTAGAAAAAAAAACAATAATAATGAAAAAATAAGTCGAAGTAATTGTGTTTTTTTGGCATGGAGTGGATTAGATTTTAAAATTTAAAACATTGTCACATGACATCAATGAATAAAATCATGCCAATTTAATGAATGAAGTAAATTGGAAATAATATTTTTTTCAAAATCAAAAAGACATCAAATTGAATTAAAATTTTTAAAAAAGCCTTCGATCTGAGATACGGTTGTATTTGACGCAGAGTCATTCTTTAATAAGTTTTCTTTGGAAAAAAAATGCGTCTAGTAGGTTGGCAAATACGGAAGATTATGAAAAAATAGAAACGTCAATCTACCATAAAAAATTCACAAAAACATTTCTGACAGCCATTTTGTGTGGCATTTTGACATTTCATTCTTGTTGAAGATATTGTATGCATCCATGACTGCATTAGAAGCATCTAGATGTGGGTTAGTTGGGCTGGCAGATGCATCTATCATGATGTATTAGCCATATCATCAATCATCATTGCATATCTCTTGTTGGTAGAAAAGTGGGAAAACATTTTGACAAAGCAAATTTCAGTTCCATTTTCCTTCATCAAAAGACAATTTATATTGACTGTGTGAATACATTTTCTATGCAGCCGACAAGGGATTGGTTCAGGGAAATCATGAAACAAAATACCAAAAAGTCAACCAGGGATATCAGGAGGGAGAGAAGGAGGACTGTGTTCACAATCTTCCTCCTATCTGTTCTACATTTATTACCTTCACAGCTGAAACAGATCTATTTTTAAAAAAAGAAAGAGATAATTCATCATTTCTGTCTCACTTGAATAAAAGTCTATCATTAGTCACCTAAATTTAGGGCATACTTTGGATCATTGATTAGAAGAAAAATCTGAACATTTTAGCTTCATTTAGCACATGCAGCAAGTATCTTTCAGTAAACTTAACCATGTTTTTCTCTACAAAAGGAACCTATCTAATGCTGTATCAACTGTCTTGCATGTATAATAAAATAATCACATTCCCTTTGATGAAGAAATAATTTTTAAATTAAAAGGATTCTTTTTCTAATGGGAAATCTTGGGTTTTGAAAATGTGGTTCATTTTACAGATCATTTTTTCAATCTTTCTTCCCATTGCATTATTCATTTTCCACATTAAAATCAGGCAATAAAATGAAAGCAGGATATTGAAATTTATCTAATTGGGCCAATGACAGATAATCCAGCTGATATATATATATATATATATATATATATATATATATATATATATATTATATATGTATATAAATAAATTCACACTGAAACAAACCTTTGTGTGGTCCAATAAAACACCATCTGGTGCTCTTTTCTGTTTAATGAAGTCAATCATTACCAAGAAGCTTTCAATAACTTCTTCGGGATTTGTCTTTGGAGCCGCTATTTTACCACACTGACTAAGATCATATTTCAGGTTCTCACTGAAACGAAAGATTAAAAAAATATTGAACAAAAAATTTACGAGCTGTAAGAGAAAACCAAGTAGATTTACAGTATTATAAAAAGATATTATGATAAAAATGATAATGGAATTTTCTCAATTATTTTGAGACTATATTGGGTAATGTAAAAAGTTTATTTAGCTTATCAAGTAAAAATAGATGAATTTATTATTATATTTCAGTATTAACTATTTATTCTACTGCCATCTACATAATTCCGTCCTTTTACGATATTTCATCTTTCTCAGCGAAAAACTGATATCAATGCCATTTGCAGTCTTCAAGAGAATTGAAATTTTTTTTTCATTAAAAGAATTCTGTAAAGATAAGAGTAGATTATAACCACCAAGTACAATATCTAGCAAATACAAAGTACGAGTGAAAACATTCCAACCAAAAGCTATAACAATTTTTCCATAGTCATTAAAGAAACATGTCATCTAGCATTATCCTGATGGGATACAACACCCTCTTTATTCATTAATTAATGTACTCATTGTTGCCTTCAATTGGTCTAATTGGGAGTAGTATTTGTTCATATCAATTCTTTGGTTCTATGGAAGGAGCTTATAGTAGGGATTGTCTTTCCCATCCACAGCATTACCTTGTTTGGTAGTTAGAGGTGGTTCATTTCTCTTCCACCATGATCTCTTGCTTTGTTGTAAACTATCCACTTTTTATTCCCCATTACAAAATGCTTCAAAAGAAAATACAAAAACTTACTTCTCGCAGAATTAAAGCAATACAGTGCAGCAACTTGATCATTTGATGCTGTTTATGATTCGACATTCTCAAAGATCAAAGATTTTATTGGAACAACAACAGAACCATGTCATCTGCCTTGGAATCCAGTTCAAAACTTGATGACCTTATCAAAAGAATCAGTTGCTTCCTTTTCAGTTGAATGTTTTTCTCATTACACACTGCATGGAAACTATACATCATTGTGTGAAACAGTGAAGCAAGCATTCACTCTAATCACACTCATATTCTCATCCTAACTTTTTTGGAAAAATTTTGGCTGTTTTTTCCACCGAACACTTCAGTACATTTGCTTGCACTGAATTCCATATTTGTTTTCCTTCAACACATTTATTTCTTTTAATTGTCACTTAGTCAAGAATTGGAATCAGTTTTCTTTCTGATTCTTTATATCATATACAATATTATTTCTTCAGCAATTAATCTTAACTCAAAATCCAAGGTTTTAACTAATTCACAATCAAGTTTTTCCTGGAGTATAATTGTATATAAAGGTTAGTCAGTTTTTTTTCACAATGTATTTTTGTACGAAGGTTTGCCCCTTGTTATACTCATTTCATATATATATATATATATATACATATATATATATATATATATCACATGAACAGGCTGCACCAATGGAGCTAAAGGACTGAAAATTTAAACATTTACTCTGTATAATGTCTACAAAAAAAAACAAAAAAACATTTTGTTTTTTTTTATTTCATGGGAGGGGGGGGTCAGTTTGCAAAGTAAGTTCATGCTAAATTGATACCTAATTTGTGCCTGCTGTTTTTTTTGAAAATTCAGTCTTTTAGTGATTACTGCCCAACAAAAGGCGAGAAAAGTAACTTATGACATGCTGCCAAAAGAGAGTCATATGACAGTTTCTATTGAGTAATCAACCAAACCGGTTATTTTATCCATTGAAATCAAGGGTGACTAAACAAGAGCCGATTATAATCAGTAGAGAAAGACGAATTGAAATAGCCTCAGTTTGTGCTATTACTAACACCACAAAAATAGTAGGTTGTGAAAAGCTTGAAATTACACAAGCTAAAATTACATACAGATTATAGTAGTAGAACTAGATTACAGATAGTCTGATAAGTGATGATCAACTTAATTTGAATGTTTTAAGGCTGAAGGGGTTAAGTACACTTTAGCCAATTGGGGAAATGAGGAGGATAATAATTGATATTCTGAAAACACATTCATTCAATTTCAAGTATGAAAAGCAATTGAGAAAATTATCAAAAACATCCAAAATATTTGAAACTAACATTCTAGGGAAAATAATGAATCACCACCATCCATATATGCTATGATCAGTTGAAAAGTTTGAAAAAAGGGGTGATCAATGAATAAGTTGGTTTTCATTTTTTGTTGGGCTGTGATCACTAAAAAAGGCCTGAATTTACAAAAAACAAGCAGACCCAAAATGGTGACCAATTTAGCATAAACCTACAATGCATATTGGTCCCCCACTAAAAACCCATTTTAGAAGGGAATTTTCAAAAAACAAAAACAAAACATTTTCCCTACTCATCGAGTGGAGTGTACGTGCAAAATTTCAAGTTTCCACAATTAAAGGTAAGGGCTAGGCATAGTTCTGGTATATATGTTGAAGGGTTCATATGTCAGAACAAAAGAATGACCTAAACCCAGCAACAGTGATAAAAAGCAATTTGTTGTGGGTAACGGCGATAAATAACTAACCGTCACAATGCCTAATCCAACATATACAGCCATATTAAGAGACGTTTCCATTAATAAAGAATAATATCCAGGGTCAGAAACACAGTAATTGATTGTTTCGCAAAAAGACTGATTATGAACTTTTCATTGCGTCTACTGTATAGAAAAGTTTAAATTTCAAAACCTTTCATCAATGAGAAACATCATCAAGAAACCCAAGATGTGCTCTCAAGGAACATTGGAAAAGTATGATTCTGAATGAGTGCAAAAAAGTTGACAAATTAAGATATAAACGAATTGTTCCTTTGTAAAGTTCATTTCACTCTTTTGAATAGATTTCTTTTTAAACAAAATAGAACAGAATTTTAAAAAAACAAACAACTCTTTATCCATTCTAGTAGATGAATTATTGCAAATCATTATTAATTTCTGTTACTATTTCATCTTGATCGTTGTTGCTTTTTATTGCAACAATATTGATAAAATGTAACAACAATACAGAGGAAGATAAATAGTAACAAAAATTGATAATCATCTATAATACTCTGCCCACTAAAATAAAATAAAAAAATTGGATAGAACTGAACTACCAGATAATAACGAACATGGCACAGAGGAGATTGTGGATGGGGGAGTCTATCTTCCAGTATAGAGGGTCAGGAGTTTGATTCCCACCTGGAACCTATTCTTCATTCTGATCCAGGTTTGTTTTTTAATTTACTCACTGCTGAAGAGGACCCAGCCTGAGATGAGTTGTGATGAAAGCAACAACAATTAAGATGAAGGTAGATAGCAGCAAAAATCAATAATAATGACAGAACAGAATTATTTGAGAGTTTTTAAACAACTGAATTAATGTTGAAACAGAACTGTGTAATATTACACAGCATTATTACACAATTTGATCACCAACACATTGATTGCTTACCTTTCTGAATATGTGACTTGTATTTGTCCATCTTTTTCAACCAATTTGGCTAAAAGAGATTGAAAAAGAATTCAAGAAGCAAAATATTTAAATATCCCTTTCATATATATATATATATATATATATAAATATATTATATTACATATAATAATAATAATTGATAACTGCGTCATCCACAGACATCTGTTTCATTGTATTACCACTCTTTAGTGCGGCTATAGACTATTCAGTATCCTTTCCAGTACCACTAGGTAGGGTCAAATCCTTTGCTTCAGACCCAGAGGTAGATGCTCTACCCCTACCCCACACAGAACTGGATGGTCAGTAGGACCGAATTCAGAGATATATTCACTTCTGCAGAATAACCCATCTATTGGAGTGTTCCATTCCAGAGTTGGAAGAGCATATCCATATATTACATATAATATATATCTCAATAATACAGCTCTTTTGGGAAAAAAACCCCCAAGAATGGGAGAAGTGTCATTGAATTTTTATGATTTAATATTTATTAAAAAAGTGCTCAATGTATCAATCAAGTTTTTAAAACAAAATCAGAATGATGTAAAAACAAAGATTAAAACTCCACATGTGTTTCATAGTCAGAAAAAAAAAACTCTTGAAAAATGGTTCTACCATGAAACACATGTAGAGTTTACATATATATATATATATGTGTGTGTGTGTGTGTGTGTGTGTGTGTGTGTGTATATATATAATTTACAATTGATAACATCCATCTCCTCTTTTACATTGGCATACAAATTTTTCTTAGGACTAAAAACTTTGAAACTGTCTATATAGTTATCATAAAAATCCGAAGTTCATTTTAAATTGCGAAAAGGAAGTCATCAAGGCAAAAAGCACACAGTGCTATGCTAACATTGATAGTGTCACAAATACATCATTAAATGAGAAAATGACATACCTTTTCCTCCCTTTAGTTGTTGACTCAGGTTCTCAAGAAGACTCTTTTGAAAGTCTAAAACAAAAAAGAGCCAAGAATCAGCTGTCATAACCCATCATCCATGTATAATAAAATATTACATGCTACCGTCATGCTAAAGGATGTAACTGACGTATTTAAAAAATATCTCATTCATGTTCTAATGATGTAATAAAAGGGCTGAATTCATAGAGAACGATAGAAGTAATAAAAACAAATTTCAACAGCACAATACCATTACAATGATCATTTATAGTAGGTGGTATGCACTACCACAGTTATGAATTATAGGTAATATTTTGCTATTAAATATAAAGTGCAAAGTCTTAATGTAAGAAATTTATTAATGGTCTGCCCAGCCATTTTCAAAGGATGTGCCATTTTCAATAATCAATAAGATAGTTTTCATTTTTGATGACAGGGGTGTACTAGTAAATAGTAAATTGAAATGTTAATGGATTTGGACAATCAACAGAAAGAGGATCAAATGATCATCTGCAGAAAGGAAGAGATTTCAACTGAAGCCAAAAACCATTGAATATTTATTTCATGATGATAACCTGATAGTTTCAATCTAAATAGGCAACAAGCCTGCAAGTCAAACCATAGACGCACCATTTAAACAAGAGTTTTCTCCCTAGCATCTTTACAACGGCAATGAATTTATGTATGAAAACACTACAACATTGAAATCACATTTTATTTTTAATAACATATTTACAAACTGAAATAAATCCTAATGAAGATACTGACCCTAAAGTATGTAAATACAAGATTTCAAAATGAATGACATCAGATCTCTGAATCTGATGGGGCTTAATTCTTATGTTCTATATATCTGATGTCATAGAAGTTAAGACTTAGGTGCCATAAGATCCAGAAAAGGAGTAGGAGGAAATGCTTTGTGGAGATGGAGTGAGGTGTTTGTAACGTCGATTAGTCAGATAATCAGTCAGTGATAGATGTGTGCATTTAGGGAAAAAAGAAAAAAAAAGTACTCAATAAGAGGAGAAAGTGAATAAGTAGATTAATAACCTTGCTCTCTTTAAACACACTCCAGACAAAATAAATGTAGATTTTTCTGAATGAATTATTTAAAATTAACAGTTGCAAGAGAGAAAAAGAAAAGATGAATTAGTTTTGTATCCCAAATTTTCAAATAATTAAAAAATATTCTGTCTCGGTCTTTAATTTTCTGATTGCAATCAAAACTGAGTTTGTTTATTTTCATTAAAGAAAAAGAATTATTTGTTTTGAATGAAGATATGCATACATACAAAGTTGGTCCACTAAAACTAGTTACCCCTAGGGAAGTAGAGAATTGATTCAATGACAAACGTATCAAAGTCTATAAGAAAATGAAAATAAAAAGTACAAAAATAAAGAGAAAAAGAAACAAAAAAAAATCTTGACACTCAACATTGAGATTTTAGTATCTTATGCACAACCCACATATCTATAAAATAAAAAACAAGAACTATCTTAAAATTCTCTGTAATAAATGGTTGTCTGTTACAAACTTGTGATGAATGTAATTTATATTCTAATTGTGTTGTTTTAAACTATATGTATTTATTGACATAATAGCTAACGTCACCGGTGTCAGCAAAAAAGAGACCCTTGATCAAATCTAGTGAAATCTATACATGTCAGAAGCACCATAAAAACGAATGGTAACCCAAGTACTACATGCAATAAAGTAGATTTTGGTCACAATTCGTTAAAGTTAGCAAAATTATTTTTCCTATGCAGAATGAAATATTTTGACTGAATTTGACCTTATTTTTACTGGAGACTTTTTCATTTTCCAGAAAAAAAAACCCAACAAACTTTTCCCAGGGGGAGCAAGCAAATTGGCTTTGAAGTGGGTGATTGATTTGCAACAATGCGAATCTGGCCTTTGATTTTGTGTCAATCTTTGCTACATCCGATGTTCAATTTTCAATATAGATATTTCCTGAACTAGACCCTGACTATCTGACTGCTTATGTTGGAAATTTATGAGTTTGGGCACAATTTTTACATACTCAGAACATTGAGAATATGTGGATGAAGTAAAAACATTATTTATGGCATCAGTTTGGTACATGTAGAGCTCAGTTCCACACATACCTCTTAGAATTGCAATGGCGAAACAGTGACCATTTTCACTTAGTTGATAACCGGATTACTGACACTATTATAATGAGTACTAAATCTAATTTTATCAATGATTTTGTGTGAAAATGTTGGAAATCATAGAATTAATAGAATATTTTTTCTAAAAATCAAGAATATCATTATTTTTCAATTCTTATATTTTATACTGTGAAATATACTGGGAACTGCAGAATCAATAAAATAATATTTTTTTTAATCAAATGAAATTATTTTTTCAATTTCTTATATTTTCTATTTTTAAAGCACTGTTTATTGTCAAAATCTCTGTGATATTACAAACAAGAAAGATCATCTATACTTGTGTGACAGTTAAACAAGTCACTCAGACTTATCTTTTATATGGATTATCTTTTTTTATATTATATATTACTTTTTATACTATATTATCTCAATTTTTCCATAGCATAGAGAGTTATCTAAAAAAAACAAACATAATTCAAAAAAAGCTTTTCACAGCTTAGTTTGCAAGTTTTCACTACCATATTCATCAAAATATTCATACTTATATACAAAGAAGAAAAAAAAGCCTTGAAGACCATTTTATCTTCAAAACATTTGTGTAATTATTAAGAAAGATTGGGAAAAAAAATTAAAATCGTTCAGTGAGAAAAATCTATAGAACTGGAGATTTAGAAGAAAATTATCAAGTTGTCCCTTTGATAACATTAAAACTAGGTAAATTAGGCAGTGGCATATTTTCTGAAATTCCTGTTATGAAAAACATTACTTGTAAAACTGTTCTCACAGCCCTAGCCCATTTCCTGTCATAGAGCGTTAGCATTTAACAGATGTCAAGAACCGTTTGTTATTAATAGCTAAAACTGTCTTTATAAATGGCTAAAAATGGCTGAATTTTTCAATCCCCAGCCAACTTTATTACTAAAAATGTCATATATACTCATTTAGAGCCAACTCATCAAAAATAACCATACACTAAGATTCCAGAACAAATTATTGATACAAATTGTACATTTACATTAATTCAAACTTTTTTTAAGAACCAGATTTTCAGGTGAACAATCCTCATTTTTCTTTACCTACTACTATCACGATCAGTAATGCTGCTATTTAAGAAACCATTTGGATTGGAAATCACAGATATGGACGGAAGGATGGTGGACGCATCCTTTAACTTATGGTTCTTGTTACAGAGAGCTTAAAAATAAAAGATAAAAGTAATAATATCACTAGGTATTTTTTTTTTTTTTTCAAATTTTCTTGATTTTACGTTTTCCACTGTCTTAATATAAAATATAAGAATCGAAAATGATGATATCCAGGGTATCCAAAATAAAATATTTTGTCAATTCTTCAATTTCTAGTTCAGGGGATTTTCATATTGAAAACAGAGCATCGAATGTCTGTAAGATGGACACAAAGTCAGGGTCCAGTTTTACATCATACGCACTTAGTAACTCAATCGGCCACTTCAATGCCTATTCACAAGCTTCCCCTAATAAAAATTACCTTTTTTCGAAAACAAAAAAGGTCTCTTAGAAACAGGGACCAGACTTAGTTAAAGCAGTTCATTTTGCAGAGGTTTATATTTCTCAATGACGATTTTGTTAATTTATCCGACAGGACCTTCATATGTCAGAAGTGTTGAAATTCGGATACGTTTGGGGGTAATCTTTGCTTTGACGTACATAAAACCAAAGCGGGGTTTAATCGGCATAAAACACGAAAATTCATTCAGAGGTACCGAACATAAATCTTCATTACAAGGGATAATAAAAAATCAAACAACATATTCATCAGATATAGAATCAATAATTAAATAAAGCCAGAGATTTTATATCTATCAGACCACGCATCAGGTACAACAAAAACAGTGCAGACGACAATCAAATAGACAAAAGATGGGCTTTTTTTATGTCATTATTGAGTTAATTTCTCAAGAAATATTGTTCGGTTATACATTTTAATATAAACTCACACTTTTTAGAAACCTTTGTAGAACTTTTTCAGCCTCTATATGCTGTTTTAAAGTGTCAAAAGAGAGATTTACGTACGTGATACCACGTAGGTAAATCTCTCATTTTTCATAACAAACCAATCCAGTTATTATTGTTGTTCGGGCTTTTACAAGCGGAAATTTAATACACATAAAGTGTACTTCTAAAAGAAACTATAGACAAATACTGACTCTCGACAAAAGTTAAGTGTTTTCACTCACCGTCGGCGACTTCTGTACAGCTTATCGGATTGTCCATTATCAATAGCTTCGTCTTGAGGTGTGACGATTAGATAAGTCAAATACATTAATATTGTGTTATTTCCAGAAACGATTATTCACTAATACAATAAAAAAATAGGGAAGAATTTATGAAGGATACAAAGTTGAAGTGAGAATAAATATAATTTGAGAAGACAGCGTTGAAGTTACGACATCTTCTTTCTTAGAATTCAAGATGAATTTGGGGTAATATCCAACTGCAGACCTTAGACGGTGTTGCCAACTCGCGGATATTTTCGGGCTAGTTTGATGGCCAAAAAGTGTCCAAATACTCCCATACAGATAATAGAGTCTTTATCTTTTTTTTTTCTTTGTCATTTCCACGGGATTTCCGCACTGCCATGATAAGAAACGCGCTAAATTTATCGCGAAAAGTATTAAATTGGCAACGTTGCCCGCTAAAGGAATTTCCTGATTCATTGACAAATGGATAAAAATATACTGAGATTAAAATTATGCACTTATTTGTAATTCTGTCTTCTCAATTGAAGTTTTATTCCTCTTTTCAACTGTTTTTTTTATTGTTTTTCTCAAATTTATGTAAGGTTCTTGATTTTTTTTTCTTTCATTCATTTCATTATAAAGATTTTTTAAGGATGTTAACTTGATAGTTTCTTTCTTATTTTTCTCTGTATTCAATTATTTATGTGTCTTTATTGAAGTGTAATTGCCAGGTTTCAAACCTATTTTCTGACCATTTCATGCCTTCATCTAGTTTTGATCTTTTGCAACATCCAGATTCAAAATGATGCAGGCATGGACATTTTATTATTTTAAATGTTTGTATTTATGTCTCATCTTGTTCTCCTTCCTTCTAAAATTGTTTGTTTTGGAATTTTTAATGTTTTCTCCATAGGGGAGGGTTTTTTTTGTTGTTTTTTTTTTTTAGTTCTAGAACTACTTTTGTTACTTTTCTCTCAATATTTTCCAATTCTTTCATATCGTTTTTGCAATGTAGTTCATTACTCACATAACAGGGTATTTCTTTTGTTTTTTTTCCTGTATTTTATCTTTATTTGTCTTTATTGAAGTCTGCTTGCCAGGTTTCAGACTATTATATTATTCTATGTTTTTTTTTCTAATTTTGATCTTTTGCTGTTTCCAGATTTGTGAAAAAAATATATTATTACTCGGATTTCCAATTCATGTGAATCACAATAGTTCAGTCTGATTTAGAACAAACAATTGTGCAAAATTGAAATCGTTAAATGATGATAATACAAATGAACTTTAATTATACTCAAGATCATCCTGACTGCCAAAGAAAAAAATGAAAAGACATTTGCGTTCATTTTGAAATGATAAAAATTCATCTAAAATAAACAAAAAAGAAAAAGAAAATGACACTCTTTGAAATCTAAATATTTAATTTTTGAAACCTCTGTGGTGTGTGAAATGATTTGAAACTAATTCCTTCATACAAGATTACTTGAGAGTTAACTTGAACCATAACTAAATAACTTACTTTGCAAATACCTTTATCAATCTAATGAATCTGAGGATAAATGGTTGTTATGAACTACAACTAGAAATTGCAGAATTAATAAAATGATATACTTCTTGAATACCTAGTTATATCACTTTATCAATTATCAATGGAAAAAGTCCAAGAACCTGTATAAACAAAAAAAATCCAGCAGATATTTTTTTACAAAAACAGAAGTGTACACTATATTCTAATTAACTATAGTTTTTTTATGAGAATTTTCTATTATCTTATTACTAGCACAAAGTTTATTACAATAAAATTGATAGATTACAGGAATGATGGGCAGTTTGTCTAAACTAAATAATTAATCAGAATTTGTCAAATATTGAAAATCGAGGAATAAACTGATAAAACGGATCAACGGGTTGAAAAATAAGAGAAAAAAAGGGACATCTTAATTGCCATATTGCTGAGAATAGCCAAAAGTTTTCACCAAGAACTCAACACCTGAGATTTAAAAAAAAAGGCTTCAAACTTGCATAAAGATTATTTTATTATCAAAATCTTTGTGTCATTATTAGGAAGAAAGAATTCTAAAAAATTCTGATATAACCTTTCAATAGAATTGGATATTTCTGAAAATAGACAGTGTAAAAAAATTAGAAGAATGCTTTGAAGAATAATGTTGAGTGTAGTATAAGAGGAAGAAACAACGAGTAGTCAATAAAAAAGTAAAAACTGCTTTGAAAAATGAAAATAAGTGTCATATAAAAGAAATCATTTTCTTCATTTTTGGATGCATCAAAATAGAAAGCTTTAAAAGTACATACTTAGAATATGAGATTAGGTAGAAAAAATTATTCTGTCACCAGTAAATGTTGGGGTTTTGTCTGACATTGTTTTGTTTATGGGGGTTTTGTCATATGTCCAGGTATGTATGTGTATTGTTATAACCTTAATAAAACAGCAAATGATGGGCAGTTTTTTCATGACATCCTCCAAATGCTTCAACTAGAAGAATAAAACAGATGTGGGTGATTTTCGAATGTTATTTTGTTTTCATTGTTGATTTAAAAATGGGACATAACAGTACATACTGCCTTCATCAGTAAATTTTTGTTCGAATAACTTTTGGGGAGAGTTAATTTTCTACCTGACCCTATATTCAGAAAACACTTTTTTTGTGAGTAAGTTTTTTTACCTAGCATCATATTTTGATCACACTTATTTTAAAATTTGTGTCTAAAGTGAGGTGGGGATATTTTTTTCCTATCAAGGAGACAAAACAGGGAAACTTTCATTTTACTTTTTAGGAGTCAAAAATGAGAATGAACTTATTTTTTCTTTTTAGGGATTAAAAGAAGAATAAACTTATTTCTTTTTTATGGGGGTCAAAAGTGGGGGATACTTTTTTCCACTTTTTAAGGAGTCAAAAGTGAGGGGAACATATATACTTTTTAGGAATCAAAATGAAGAGTGAAATATTTTTTCACTTTCAGGGGTTAAAAATGAGTGGACATTCTTTTCCTCGTTTGGAGATCAGATATGAGGAAATTTTTTTAGAGGTCAAAAGTGAGGGGAAATTTTTTCATTTTTAGGGGTCAATAGTAATGGGAATTTTTCTCCCTTTATTGGGAAAATACTAACTATAGAGTAGTTTCCCTTATGGATTTATTTGCAAAAAATTATTGTATTACTTTGATGCAAAGGAAGTAGCAGTGGAAGTGCCATGTGCTGTGCGGAAGATAATGAATGAAGTTTTGTGAAAAACATTTTGGGATAATTCAAGTTTAGTTCATGAAAGAAAGGAGAAAAATGAAATCCACAATGAGTTCAACAAGGCACTATCAATGGTTGACTTACAAACAGCATTATATAACCAGAGGGAATTTCAAAACACAGAACAGGAAGCTAAATTAAAATATGAAAACAAGTAAGTGAAAAATTTAAACCAAATTGAAAACCACTTTTTAGCAATTTGAGGCTAGAAAATTATTTTTCGAAAAGAGAAAACTATGAGTTCATTGAAAAATAAAATGGTGAACTGTCAAAGTTACCGCAGGAAACTGCAGAGGAATTAGTTTATATTCTTTTGAAGTTTTTGTCCTTCATAAAAAGGATTGTTACATACAAAAAAGTTTTAAATTTATCAAATAAAATGGGTCTGTTAGTTATTGCACCTGAAGAGGTGGCGAAATCATCCGGTCGATTAAATATACTAAACACACGTTTTGGCAGCAGAGGTTTGGTTTGGTTAAAGGCAAAAACGACCAACTAAATGTAATTCAAAATGAAATAGAATCAATGTATAAATCTAATGCAATTTAGTAGAAATAGTAATAGTAGTAGGTATCCAACCATCAGTAATTCAAAATGAAATAGAATCAATGTATAAATCTAATGCAATTTAGTAGAAATAGTAATAGTAGTAGGTATCCAACCATCAGTGTTGATGATGGGCTGTGCCTGGTTGGCCTTCCTTAGAACCACAGTATTCCAATTCAGGAGTGGCTGTTTTTGCTACATTCAGTGAAAACAAATTGTGATAGTTCAGCCACCGTCGTTCTCTGCTTCTTTCTCTGTCTCTTCTCTTCCATCATGGAGATGCATTTGTTTTCCCCTGCCTTGGCATGTCCCTTTGGTAAATGATTGCCTCTGGCTGTTACGGTCCTTAGCCGTCTCCTCCCAGCTGTTGGGTCAATGCTTGCCATCTTTGTCATGCAAACATGAACGGCCAGTGATTCTAGAGCCTGTGGATAATTAGCCACAGATGATTGCCTTGGGGAGCTTGGTAGTGGGGCTGGAGTGGCCCCTCCAGGGAGCAAGCGATGTATCATAATTACATGTATGCTTGTTGTTGATTATTTCATAAAACTTTTAAAAACTTTTTATAGCTATTTTCTGTTTATTTGGTAATATCTGCGGTTGAAACAACTAAAACTTTCAGGCCCAAACTCTGTATTTGAAACATCCAGCAACCATTATATAAATCCAAAGCAGTAAGCCTGAATGAAAATCACCAAAAACTGCCCAAAACAGCTACAGAAAGTTATCCATAACAGTTTATAGTCATATACAATTCGCCCCTAGCAATTTGTAGCTGTGGATTACAGAAGCTAGTTTAACAATATTAATATCAGCTAAATTAATCATGAAATTCCTTTTTCATAGTTTCATTACAATAAGCTAAATCTCACTATTCTTCTTGTCATATATACAGGGTTGGATTAGGGACCTGAAACAGCCCAGCTTAACATCTAAAATCAGCTCATTATTGTAAACTTTGATTCAGGCAAGCACATCAAATCTATACAGCTGGGGGTTTCGAGTACTGTCGATCCCAAGAAAACTTTTAAATTTGACTAATCATTAGAGCATTTTGATGCCGTGTGAAGTGTGTATTAAAAGGTCAATATTTAGGAATCCAGGTCAAAAGGCATCAAGACAAAAGAACAACATTGTTGTGCATATGTTTCAACTGAATTTGTACCAATTAAGTAATTTGATAAAATCACAAAACACTTTGCAGTTGACAACACTTAGTAGTTTGAGTGTATCCACTTTGTTGGAGAATACTTTGGATTTTAGAATTGTAATTTCTATCAGCCTTGCTGGCAACAAAGAATATAATACTTCATGCAAAAATGAAAAGAAAGCATTACAGTCACAGCTCTTCCTTTATCAGGCTATATAAAGACTCAGGGCGCTTTCAGCTCCAAAAAAGGGTAAGACAAGGTGATACCACCTCACCCAAACTCTTCGGAGCCAGCCTTGAGATAATCTTCCAAAATTTAGTTTGGGAAAATAAAGGAATCAGAGTAGATGGCAAATATCTGAGCAACCTCAGATTTGCAGAGAACATTGTCCTTTTTGCAGGGAACCTCCCTGGCCTCTTACAAATGTTGGATGAACAGTACAAAGAAAGCAAGAAAGTCAGCCTTCACATGAACTTTAGCAAAACAGAGGTCATGTGCAACAATCATGTTAGAAATAAACACACAATGATCAAAATTAAAAATTCTAAATTGGAAAAAATAGACAAGTATATCTACCTATGATAACAAATTTCCATTAAATCTTTGAAGAAGAAATCAAGTGAGGAATCACTCTAGAAATGGCAAGCTTTCGGCAGAGCAAGAAAGTATACAACCAATGCATCCTCCCAATAGTCACCTATGGAGCCAACACATGAAACCTAACCAAAAGACTAACCCTCAGACTGAGAAGCATGCAACATGCACATGAAAGAATCATGCTCAACCTTACGTGGAAAGATAGCACAATATAACAGGACAAGAGCCTAAGACAGCATAGAATCCATTAGAAAACTCAAATAGCAATGGGCTGGTCATGTTGCAAGAACCGATGGACATCATAACTCACGACATGGATCTCATGATATCACATGCGTGAGAATACAAGATGGAGAGATGAACTAGACAAGTTCAGAAAATATTGGGTCTGCGACGCCCATGATAGAGAGGTCTGGCAAATCCTGGGGAAGGTCTCCAACGATGGATGATAAAAGACCAATGATTGATATCATATAAGAATCACTGTTACCTCTCTATAACTGAACGGCTCACATTTGCCTTCAGAACTGTACTTTTTCAACTGGAGCAGCATATTTAGAAAGAAAAAAAACTGTTCACATGATGAGAAATACTCAAGTTATACATATACATAACCATATACGTAGATAGATAGACATTCAATCATTATGAATACAAACAATAAGCTGAAATAACTGTGACCTTATTTAAATCCACCTGGCAGAATACATTCAGGTTTTCAAAGAAAATTTTTAGGTCAGCATGACCATGTTACAGAAAATTTCACGCTTTCATAGAAAATTCAAAATTGATTATCCAACTGACTGATTTTCCTTGAATCGAATTTGTAAGTGGGTGATTTTATTTTCGGCAAATTTTTAAGAACAGACATGAATTTCTCTGTTGAGACACAATCATCATGGTGTAATCAGAGTAATTAATTGATATAAATATAAAACAATATTTTAAAACAGTCTAAAACCTGCTTTGAGTACACATATATATATTTTTTTCTAACTTCGCATGATTTCCTTGCAGTTTAAAACTAAATTAAAATTAAAATTTCAAAGATAATATTTAATCATTGCAATACATCGAAAACTGGAGGTGCCTAATATGAAGAGAACTCATACTTCTCAAATATGTAACAAAGAAAATGTCTGGATGGTAGGGGTTGGAAAATTAGAATTCTGTCAGATGGTGTTTCGCTTTTATATTTTTTTTTACTATTTCCACTAAGATTCTGAATCAAACTTTTCAAAATTAGAGAAAGTCAAAACATTGAAATGCTCTTAAGTCCACTCGACAGAAAGCCCTATCACTGAACGTCTTTTTTTAATGAGTTATTGTTGAAATTTTGAATAAAATTGAAATTTCATTCTTTTATTCTAAAAAATAAGTATTAGTTGAGTTTATTTTTTTTTGCAACACGAAGTTTAAATATTTTGCAGCAATAAATACCCAGATTCATTTGTAAAATCCCAAATAAAAATAGCATAGAAATCATTTTCCGACAAAATGCCCGTTTGGAAAAAATCCTGTCAATGAAATATTGTTTAAACAAAAAGGTTGTCAGCAAACTGTCAATTCGACATCATAACATCTGTTGTCTAATCAATAGTTCAAAAAGAAAAAAAATTCGATTGAATGATTCTCAAATGAAAGTCAATTCGACCAAACATCCGTCCATGAAACATCTCTTGGTGAAAAAGCCTGTCAGTGAAACATCCTTTCAACAAGAAGGTTGTTGATGAAATGTTTGTTGATGAAACATTGGCAGACAAAATGTCCAGACATGCAAAAACAGCCCAGCTGACAGGCAGTCACTGAGTGATATTTTCAAAACTAAATTAAATTAAAATGAATAAACAAAAAATCTGTTTCGATGAAATGTTGGCATAATGTGCCTAAAGATTTGCTGCGTGTTGGCTTGTTTGTTTAATCAGCTATCCATTATTTAAAGCCATAATTAATTTTTTCCTCCTCCTCCTCCCCATCATCATCATCATCATCATCATCATCATCATTGTCGTCGTCCTCTGTTGGACATAGACCTTCCCCGAGATTCAACAGACCTCTCTATCATGGGTGTTATATAACAAATACTTCCTGAACTTGTCTAGTTCGTCTCTCCATTCTTGTATTCTGCCGGCCTCAGTTTTGCATATGATCTCTAGGGATCCATGTTGTGAGTTGTGATGTTCATCAGTTGTCTGCCATTCTTACAACATGACCAGCCCATTGCCATATGAGTCTCCTAATGGTTTTTATGATAACTTCAATTCCTGTCTTTTCTCTAATATATTGTACTGTCTTGTGATCTCTCCATATGAGGTTCATAAGTCGACTCAAAAATTCCTAAGGAGTCCTAATACTATTGTATAATCAGAGAAAGAATACCAGGAATTTTGAAAAATGCTATTGTTATAGCTTTACATAAAAAAGGGGTGGGTTCATTCAGCATGCAATTACAGGCCTGTGTCTTTAACATATGTATTATGTAAAATTTATGAGAAGTTTTTCAGAAAGCATATACCTGAATTTGTTAGTGATAGCATTGCAGTAAATCAGCACTATCTCATTAGTTTGGAAATATTGATGTCATGAATGAAATCTTAAAAGGAAAAGATGTTGCACAACTGAAAGTAGAATCTTTCAGCATGATCCTGTAAATAAAATGTTTATAAATCTGCTGAAGTCTTTAATGAAATATTTGAGCTTGATTTAGTATTCATAAGCATTGAACAATAAAGAAATTTCTCTCCAATTTTGTGGATTGAGACATTCATAAAAAAAAATTCCTTGGTTCAATTTCAATTAAAACATTTATCTGGCTCAGTCCCAGAGGTAATTCACTGTGACCCACACATACGATTGAGAAAGATAACCTTGGATCTCTACGAGAAGAAAAATGCAAGCACAATGATTGCAGTTTGGACAGGAGAAAATTCTAACACAATTTTGATTTCACCTTGCATAGCACATTCGGAAAATTCTGAATAGTTGTGGCTCTATAATGAATGTGAGAATACCTTTGAATATGACTCTTGGCTTGAAATAGGCCCTTTAGCTTGCACATGGTACAGCAATGTTCAAGTAGGCAAGTCTTTCACTAAATAAGATAGCGGATGTGTTGACTTAGGAAAAATAAGTAGATGCCGTCCTGTTGTCTATTCACATTAGTAAAAAATGATTCACTGTGCCCCGTGATCCACTGTGCCCGGGTTTCTTCTACCCTTATCCTTGAATTTGTTTTGTTTTAAAGTTAAATTAAATTTCAAAAAAATATTTGAATTAAATTGAAAAAGGTCTGGTTAGCCACTCAATAGAAACTATCATATGTCACGTAACCAAAGTCTTTTAGCAGCATACCATGTATGGGGTGATCAATCGAAATTTGGAAAAAAGGGGCGATCCATGAATTGGTTGCTTCTGTTGTCTTTTCGTAAAATAAGCATGAACCTAGCCTGACTTATATAAGGGTCCAGTATAGTATAAACCTACATTGTGAATTGACCCCCCACACACACACACACATACGCACATACACACACTAAAAGCCTATATGGAGGAGGAATGGTGAAAGTAGCTTTTTTTAGTGGGTATTACAGCTGAAAGCAATTGTATATCTTGTAAGAAATTTCTTGTGAAAATGAAAAAAACAAAAAAAAACATTTTCCCTTGTCATAATGAGGAACAATTGTTCAATTTCTCAGGATGAGTAATATCTTCCAAAGTTTAGAAGTCATGTGCCTAATCTTCTAAAAATATTTTCAAATGAAAATCTCAAAATAATTTAGACGATAATTCATCATCACTGTCAATAATTGAAACATCGTTGTGTCAAAATGTGAAGTCAGGTAAAAAAATTCCATCAAAGAATAGATATGGTCAGAATAAATTCTATTTATGACATCACTGGCATTTTCCACTAGAAAACATCTAAACAGTAAAAACACCGACTACAAACATGAGAAAATAGATTAAAAAAACATCTAGAAACATTTTGGAGAATTTAGATGTTATTAATAAACCCATCAGAATAAGGCCCCCAAAAAGGTCAAAAAAGATTTTTTTCCAAAAATCAAAATTTTTAGAAGGGGTACTGATGTCAATTTCCACTTGCCAGGAGACTGTTTTACTGATTGAGCTAAATTGACAAGTTTTAGATATTAATGAAAATTCATCATAAATATTCATGGGCTTATTTCATTCCATTAAATAAAAGCATTTTTACCAAAAACATACATTTTTATAACATTTTATTTATCATATATACAATATAAAATTTGCAGAATCTTCTTCAGTCAGAACAGAAGTTAGAGTGAAGCTTAATCCCGCAGCAGCCAGTAAAATTCATTCCAGCTTTATAATATAGAAAGAGACATAACTCTCCACAACTCAAATAAGAGATAGAATCCCTAAAGAGTTTCCATTTCAATTTCTTCCTCAAACATTTCCTGCAACATCACATGCATGGTTTTCTTATCTGCAAAATATAACAAAAAATATAAGTCATATGTTTATTTTATCTATTCATTATACCTCTTTTGGCATCTCCAATTATACACAGTATTTACCCTTCAACTTCAAAATAATTACAAAATTTATAATACAATATTCAATGTACGTAAATAGAAACAAACCTCTACAATTCAACACAATTCACAGACCAGACTCTTTTGAAAATCCCATCAGACAGATTCCAAAAATGTCCTTGTAAGCTCATGCTCTTTCCATGATTTCTAAACTTACCAAATCACAAGAGGCCTACCCTACCAACCAGCCGAGATTCTTCTCCCTCTGCTAATATGTGTGTGTTACTATGTGTCTCTGGGCACTCTTGGTTCCCTTTTGGGGGCCACAACCTTGAAAATATGCACCGCGAGGTACCATCTAAAGACATTTTTTTTTTTTTTTCAAAAAAGTGCTTTTTGGGTGTCTATGGTCATTTTTGGACTAGCAATTTCCATATTTGTGCTGGTATTTTTCAAGATAATTTTGTTGAGTATAGGCCTCCAATTTGCTGACAAATTTGGCGTGCAGGCCGAATAAGGGAAGGTGATAGCTAACACTGTCACAAAAGTGACTAGAATCAGCTAAAGATATTAAAGATGATTGAGATGTTATATTCATCTAATACTATAAATACGGAGGGCGTTTGATTCTTTTTCATTTTATGTTTTATAGATTCCTAAATGGTTTCACCTTACAAGCTGAAAATGTGTGTATTGGAGCAACTTGACCCAATGGTGAACATTAGGTAGGTGGTAATGACCACTGATGACCTCTAAAGATCAGTTTTGGCATTTTCAAATCTGACAGAGACTGCTGACCCTACAGCTTGCAAATTTGAGTGCAAGTATAATTTGACCCTAGGATGAACATAGAATAGATGGTGGTGACACATGAAATTTGTGTATATTGTTATCTTGATACAAGATTAACTTAGGATAAGTGACCTTTAAAAGTCAACTCAAGGTCAGGTATTTTCACAAAAAATCTATTTTGGCATTTTAGATCAACCTGAAAGTCTGTGATCACTACTTTGAGAAGCTCTGTGTTAGAATTTACTACATGACCCATCTTTATCAATTATTTTTCCCCTAATAATGCCAAGTCCCAGGCTTGTGTATATATATATATATATATATATATATATATATATATATATATATATATATATATGTATATATATATACATGTATACACACACACACACACTCATATATATATATATATATATATATATATATATATACTCATTTAAAGCCTACTGTCAAATGAAATAACTGTGTAGTTAAACTCCAGAACAAATTATTTAAAAAATTGAACATTTACTTAACTCAGCAGATTTAATTTGGATGTTGGAAAAAATCAATCAGATTTAGTAAAAAATAATTGTAAAAACTTTTAAAATACTGAACGAGGATATTTCAATATAAAATGGATGGAAAAATATCGATGCGGTGGTACAAAATAGCTATCCATAGTTGTATATACCTACATATATAACCGTCAAATTAAGTGTATATGAAGAGTTTGGTGTAATTCACTTGTACAGTTTAGATGTGCATTTTATCATATAAGATTCGAAGCAAAAATTCCCTGAAAATTTGTATGAAGTGTTTTTCATTGCAATTTTGACGAGTCAGTGTAATTAAAAAAGTTACTCTCATTAAAGGTCCCAACAAGATGCCATAAATTTTGTTATGACTAAATTGAAGTTGCTGTTATTGATGTAAAAAGTCAACTTATTCGTATTAAAGGGCAGTGCTAAAACGCACCTACCAGATTCATCGAATGAAGATGCGTCTATCTCTGTTATACAATTTGCATTGAAAATATGTATTCAACATTAAAATACACATTAATCCAAGTGGTGAAAATTTATGAACCTTAATGAAAAAAATAACAGGCTTAAAGTCAACTCAGCACATTCAATTTATTCATTTTTTTTCCTAAATTCTTCAAATGTATCTCCGCTGATAACTTCTTGAATTGCTCTATTAATTCATTCTTTAACCAAGATGATCTAAATTTATCTTTTATTCTTAAAATTATTTATACTTGTGCTATTTTTTTTTGCCTGAAGTGGTAAACTATTCAGGTATTTCCAAATTTTTAGGGGAAAAAATCAATTTGTTTTTGCGACATTGTTATTGCAATGGAGCTAGCAAGTGAATTATATGTCCTCTCTGGCTTATTAAACTTTCGTAAAACCATTTGATACCTTTGAAGTTTCAATCAAGACCCCTCTTGCTTTCCTCTCAAACAAAGTAGCAATGCCGAACTTTTTTAGTCTATCCTTATAACTTGAATATTTCATGTCACGTATAATTCAGGAGAATTTTCTCTGTACTGTCTCCAATTTCAAAATTCAACTCCAATTACCATATCAAGTGCATAGGGCCCAAGCTTTCACACAATGCTCCAAATGTGGTTATACAATTGCTTTAAAAAATTATCAAATAACATGGATCTCTCAATAAAGTACTCCTGCTAAGCCAACCACTTTTGGAGATTTTACAGCTGAAGAGATATGTTTTTCAAAATCAAATTGTTCATGTAATTCAACACCTAAGTCTCTTTCCTCGAATACTTTTTGTAATGATTGATCTTTTGATGTGTATGTTCAACTTTTATTTGCTGTACCAAAGCACATTACACTAATTCACGTTAAATTCCACGTAGACTTCCACGGATCTAACTTTTTAGAGTCTTCCTGTGTTATCTTGACATTCATTTAATTCGACCAATAATTTTGTCAACAACATTTCTACCATACATTTTGATTTCTCTGGAAGATCATCTATAAACACCAAGAATAAAAACAGCACCCCCCCAAAAACCTGCATTACCTCAGATGTAACTGATTTTGTGTCAGAAAAAGTATCTCCAACTTTGACTTATTTTTCCATATCTTAAAAAATCTTTTGCCATATCTTATTTTATTCTTTAAAAAATGCCAAATTTTTTATTTCCACGTAAGACACTATCAAAAGCCTCACGGAAATCTAAAGACAAAATATCTACACAGCCTTCCACTAGATATTCATTTATAATATCAATAGTAAAAACAATCATGTTAAAAAACAAATTAGACAGTGTTAATTCACCAGAAATATTTATTTACTTCCATGCTACCACTGGCAAATTCAATTATATGCTTTTTGACAAACTTTCCATAAATCATACACAATATACGTTTAACACAATACACATTATAAACAATAAACATTTGGTAAATATGTAACTAATTACAGAAATATCAAAATATTCTATGACCAATATTAGTCAAATACCGTGAAGAAAAAAATATAGTTTTTTATTTTTAGTATTGCACACTAATAGATTCCTTATAGTTTTGAATCCAAGAAGTGACCACTCTTTGGTCCTAATAAGAAACAAAAATGAAATAATAAATAACACTTACTTCTCTTTTTTACATGAAACTGCAATCCTCTTGCAGAAGAGATATCACGGATAATTTCCGTATCAGAGTCACTTTCTTCTGTAACACTTGTTTTCTCAGAACTTCTGCAAGAAAAATATAAATACTAGCATTAAACTCAGTAACCTCAGGACTGAGGGTGTCTCAAGTTTTGGAACTGTTGAGTTTTCGGTATCATCATTATTATCAGTCTTTTAACGTCCATCGTTGGACATAGACCTTCCCCAGGATTTGCCACATTTCTCTATCCTGGATGTCGTGGAGCCAGTCTTTTCTGAATTTGTCGAGTTCATCTCTCCGTCTTGTATTTTGTCGGCCTCAGTTTCCCATGTGGTTTCTGGGGATCCATGTTGTGAGTCGTGATGTCCACTGGTTGTTTGTCTTTCTCGCAACTTGTCCAGCCCATTGCCACTTGAGCTTTCTAATAGATTCTATGATGTCTCTGGTCCCCGTTTTCTTCCTGATATATTGTGCTGTCTTGTAAACTCTCCATGTAAGGTTGAGCATGATTCTCTTATACGCACACTGGGGAAGGGATAGTCAAGCAAAGACAAATATTGTTACATCTTCTACGAAACTGTGTAACCTATATTCATCATGAACAGAAGAGAAACACTTAGTGGGAACCTATGTCCATTTACTGCACTGTATCAACCAACCAACATAAATTAAATATGGTACATATTGGAAATTAATGTTGATTACAATGGGTGTCTACAGTGTTTAGATTTAGATGTTAAACATCTATGTCTTACATCTAGATTTAGATTATTTTGGCTGTTATTTGGGTGTTTGCAGTGTTTTGATCTAGATGTTAAACATCTATGTCCTTCATCTAAATTTAGATTATTTTGGCTGTTATTTGGGTGTTTGCAGTGTTTAAATTTAGATGTTAAACATCTATGTCCTTCATCTAAATTTAGATTATTTTGGCTGTTATTTGGGTGTTTGCAGTGTTTAAATTTAGATGTTAAACACCTATGTCTTACATCTAAATTTAGATTATTTTAGCTGTTATTTGGGTGTTTGCAGTGTTTTGATCTAGATGTTAAACATCTACGTCCTTCATCTAAATTTAGATTATTTTGGCTGTTATTTGGGTGTTTGCAGTGTTTTGATTTAGTTGTTAAACATCTATATCTTACATCTAAATTTAGATTATTTTGGCTATTATTTGGGTGTTTGCAGTGTTGAGATTCAGATGTTAAACATCTACGTCTTACATCTAAATTTATTGCGTTTGGATGTTCAAACAAATTTTATATTTGAATGTATCTACATTATGAATGGAATTCTGAATGGCCTTAAACCATTTTTATAAATAATGTAAATATAAAATATTATCCATAATTATAAATATATTGTAGATCTGTTATAACATGGAAGTCAGAGTGTATAATTTTCTTCCACATTATAAATGGGTCCATGTTGTGATGAATTTTCCATTTTTACAAACCTTCATCCAAATATGGGAGTTTTCTTTGGTCGGATGAAATGGAGAATGTGATGATATTTAGAGACGAGGAGATTTGGTCTCCTTGTGGTTAGGTGTGTAGCACACGTGCGGCCCTGTAGGTGTAAGGGAGGAAAGGATGCTGTACAAAGAGAATGGAATGCGTGCCAAGTATGAAGTTCGATGCGCATTGATGAAACAAAGAGAAAGAACACATACAAGTATTATGGCCAGACAAGAGACGAAAGTTTAATTGATGAATGAAGAATGAAGTTGAGATACTTGTAAGGATAACCTGAATACGATTGATCGTGAGAATTTATGTTAGGAGAAGAGATAGAAGAAGAGATTGCGAAAGGAGGGAGCTTTCTTGTCTTGATAGCACTGGCGTCGGAGTCAAAGCGGAGTTTGTCTGAACTGCTTGGATTCTGTAGGGTTAGATTGTTCCAAGATTATATGTAGAATCCGGGTTCAGTGTGTCAGCCATATTGCCAAGTAAGTGAGTTAACTTGGGGGCTATTCTCTGACGCTGATAGACTCTCGACGAACAGACCATGAAAGATAGAGAACATGGAGTTTCATCCGTGTGTGTTTCCTGAAGTAAGGATTTTTAGGAAAGATTATTGTGACTATCGGATTGTAAAAAAGGCTTTGCCATTTCCTTCACGAGAGTGAGAGGTGATATGCATTTGGAGCATGTGGTGAAGACACGGTGGTGTAGCTGCAAAGTTGTGTGTATGTGTGAGGCTTGATATCAGTGAAGTGAAATGGGCAAAATTAGTACAGGGATGGGTCACGGAGGAAAAATGGTTAAGATTGGATTGGCCAGTGGGTCGGCAAAATGATAATGATCTTAGTGTGAAGGAAAGAGAGAGGAAGAGTAACCAGCTGCAAAGGCCAGGGCCAGAGGCATGACCAACTGGGGGTTCTGGTGCCAATGAGCCTTGGACCACATGCGTCCAGGGGTTTTATAGGGGTCGTAGGAGGAAGTGACATTTTGGATATCTAGCTAAAAGAAGAGTTTTGTATCTAATTCCTAACTAAAAGAATAGGGAGCGCTACACAAGTTTTCCTCTTTGCTCATTTCCCGACGATGAATAAAGATAAGTTTAAAATAATCTAATAGTATCATTTACCTGAGGACGGGGGGGGGGGGCAGACCCCTCCTCCAACTTCTTTGAGACCGACCATTATAATTCAAGCAGAAACAGTTTAGGTGGTGGTAGTAATAGGCTAGTCTGGTAGGGGGACAGAGTTAGATATAAAAAAATTTTTTAAATTGTGGCACCTTACCAGAAGGTTACCTTTTGACAAAACTTAGATATATATGTAGCAAATTTTGATGAAGTTCTGACAAATAAGAGGAGAGGAAGCGAGAGAAAAAAAAAAATTCAGGAGTATCGGCAAAAAGAAATTAATTTTCAAGAAGTCAATGAAAGAAACTCGTCACTTCTTTTCCCTCTCACCTGTCACTAAAAATTTTGAGACCAAACAAAATCTAATTATACAACAATTAGACTGGCCACTCAGTGGTAGAAGTCGCACAAACATAGAAAACATGTACAAGGCTCGAAATACTCAAAATTCAACATTGATGTGCATGGGGCATAACATTTCTCCTTTCGTTTTTTTGTATTTAACTATCATTTTGAATCAAATGTTTTGAAAATAGGGGTCCATGCTCATACTGCGTCATAAGTGATTCCATGTTATATCATCCTGCATCATGATGGATCTACAGTGTGATAATGAATAACAGGTCTATTTAGTCATTCAATAGATAACGTCATCTCCCATAGACAGAAAAAATAATATTGTCCTTTCTGTCTATATCTTTTAGATGCGTGAGTAGCATTATGTAAAGTTTTGTGCAGACTTTTTTCCTTATCTCAGTCCATTTTTTAAACACAACGTTTCGGCTGTTTTCAGGTGACAAGTGGGTGTATTTTTGACCATCAAGATGGGGAGGGCCTGTCTTGTTAATCACCTGGATACATTTGAATTCCATTGTCTAATATTGGGTGTGGGACAATTCTATTTTTTGAGATTATGTTGAATCACTTCCTGACACGGCCCAATTCTGTTATTTGAGTTAATGTTGATTCACCTCCTGACATGGGCTAATTCTGTCTTTAGAGTTAATGCTGAATCAATTTATGAGATGGGCCAATTCTGTTTTTTTGAATTAACATTAATTCCCTTCCTGATACAGTCAATTCTGATCTCATAGTTAATACTGATTCACTTCATGACAAGGGCCAATTCTGTTATTTGAGTTAATGTTGATTCACCCCTTTACACGGGCCAATTCAGTTTTTAGAGGCAATGTTGACTCCCTTCCTGACTCAGTCAATTTTGCTTTAGAGTTGATGTTGATTTACTCCCTGACTCAGGCTAATTCAGTTTTCTGTCATAATAGCGTTCAAAATTGAAAACAGGATAATATTGTTTTATCTCGAAAAGAAAAGAAAAAAGCAACGCTGAAAAATAACCAAAGAAAATAAATAAAAAGATGAACTTTTTTATTTTTATCTTTATGTGTTATTACATTGAATATTTTCAGACTATTTTGAGCCAGATTTCCATTATCATATCAGATATTCTGATAGGGACTCCATTGCTACGATTGTGAAAATTTGGGACACTACTGCTAAGAGAGTGAAAATCTGGTTTGAACTTGAAGTTGCAAAATGTTTATTCTAATAGTGACACTGATGCTAAGATATTGGAAATCTGGCTGGAACTCCATTGCTATGATATTTTACAACACTTTCATAAAAATAAAAATAATCAAAAAACCCATCTTTTTATTTGATTTCTTTTGGTTATTTTCAAACATTTAGGTAGTTGAGTGAAGTGAAGTTTATGAATTTTACGAATGTGTTTTGCGATGGGAAACTCATTGTCTATCATCAACGTTAATTTTCAGAATTTTCCGGAAAGAACCTTGGTGCTACAAAAGTGCCTTTAAAAGTAAAATTTAGGGTAAATAAATGATTGCTTTTTTTTTTATAACTTTTCATTTTTTTCTTTCACAGTACTGTGAACTTGAGCTAAAGATTTATATAAAATTTCCAGTACTTATTTATCCAAGGACAGAATTCATCTATGAAGTTGCAAATAAGAGAGAATTTTTTAAATGTGATTACACCCTCTCTATTAACCTGATGATTCATGTTTCCATTGAGTTTTACAGAATTTAAAGATAATCCCTGGATAAATGAATTTGGTTTACCTTGTACTGAGGTATGGATGAATTACTTTGGAATTTTATTTTTTGAAAAGCTGGGATATTAAGTAAAATATTGTTTCCTTTGCAAATTTTCAGTTTTATTTGATTCTGTGAGAAGAAGAAAAAATCACTACTTTTTGAAAAGATTTTTTGTCCAATACTTTAATTAATTTGATTTTGAGATTTTTTTTATTCCACTTATTTCCTTGGCTGATTGAAATTCTGTTATTAATAATATAACAATATTGAATAATTAACTACATCAATATGATGAAAAATATATACAGAGGTATTTTTATATTTATTCTTCATCTTTTGTAGTTGCAAATCGAAAGCCATGTATGGAACCCTGTAAATGTCGTAGTTATATTCCTTTCATGTAGGATTTTTTGATAGTTACAAGAAAAAATTGATATTAAGTCCAATTCTTCCATATAACTAATTAAAAATTTTTAGACTAAAATTTTCCTAATTAATTTTTGTGATTTAATACGAATTTAAAAAAAGAATTCAATTACATTTTTAAAATAGATTATAGATAAAATCTTTGATCATTCTTATCATAAAGAACTCAAGCAAGCCTGACTTGAGTTTATGTATAAATCTAGATCAGGCTACTGGACTCACCAGTATAAGTAATTCTTATATCAATAAATAACATATACATTATCTCTACATAGAACAACACTGTAATTCAGTCTGAAAACTTACTTTTGTGGATCAGTTAATTCTCTATGATCAATGCGACCCTAGCCGCTTTTGAGCTGTGCAGGCCTGGTATCGACAAAGCTTTAATTTTTTTAACTTACCCTTTCAATCCCAATCCCAGTTCTTTAAGCGTTCTCTCAAGAACAGACTCCAGTTTTCTCCCTTTGCTCAGGGTGTACTCCAAAACAAAAGCCTCCAAAATAAAAGCAGTGAAGATACTATAAGAAAATGAAAGTTAAAAAGATTACAAGCTGTTGATCAATGTTGCCAATACAGAGTTATTAGCACTGAATTTAGCATTTATTGGTTTGTTAGTGCAAAAATTTAACATTTTTTTAGCCCATTTTTAGCACTATTTTTCAGCAGTCTTAGCTAATTTCTATCCATTTTATCCGAATTGAGCTTTTTTTAGCTATTAAAATGATCATAAAATGACTAACAGTATTTTTTAGCATGTTTTGGCGGTTTTTAATGCTTTTTTGAGGCTAATTTAGTGTAAAAAATTTAGCAACACTGCTGCAAATAATACAGTACTACAAAAGGAAAGTTTTTTTAGTTGCCAAGGATCTTTGAATATATTTAGGGTATTTTGGGGATGCTGAAACCAAAAATGACAACTTTGCCAGATTGGCTCTATTTCAGATGATAGACACTCCTTGAATTATGATTTTACCCCAATAAAGTATAGTACAAAGCTACTTTTATGTTTAATGAAGTCCTGAAACTTCATGATAAAAATGGAAGTAGAATTAATTCCAGATTAAAATCTGAACTCGGGTCGATGATCAAATATCCAAAGATAAATATACATACGTGAAAATGAGTCTGAAGACTGATTGAGCAGCATTTATTGTCTCAGAAATGAGAGACAATCAGTCAAAACAGATGCTACATTTTGAATCAGCCCCACAAAGTAACCCCAAAAATCACCCTAATATCATTGGCATTGAATTAGAGTGTAATCTGTCCAAAGTATTTACTTCTCATGAGGTGAATACGTCAGTTACTAAAGCTGTTCTGCAACTATTTTTTTAGTACAATTGCATGTTTTGTTGGTTTGCTACAAAGATTAGTGTTACTCAAGTGATACAACTTTACTATAAATACAACAAATATATATTCATCTAGTTCTCAGTGAAATTTAATTCAATTTCAAATTTCAAAGAGAAAAGGTGAATAATTGTTCATGAATGTCCCTATTTCAATTGATGATTTTGAATATAAATAAAGGGAAGCAACTCGCCAGATCTTAGCAGAAACAGTGTTGTGTAATGATTTACGAGGGAAATGATGTGGTGGCTAAAAGGTAGGACCTGCGATTTGCGTGTCCGCAGTAAAGGCAAAAAGTAGCAGAGACGAAAAAGACAATTAAGCGTCTCGTTTATTTTTACTTTTCTAAACTTTTGGTTTTCGCAGTTTATGAGTGATGTCAGAAAATGCATCACGGTCGATGCAATGTACAAGGCAAGGAAAACTGATGGAGGATCAGAAAGTTGGCTGGACGGCTAGAGAAAATCGGAGAATCTTTCATCTACAGGTGAAAGTTATGACTGCGGGCTCGACTCTTGATGTACTCTGTTGACCACAGGCTGTGAACGGCCTCTTATTGAAAAGCCCTTTGATTAGGATGTAGATAACATACGTTACATGCCTCAGTTGATTAAGCCATGAAAATAAACAAATGTTGTTTGTGACGACTAAAACTACTTGGAGATGTTTTGTCCAAAAGGATTTGCTGGTTAGCTAAATGGTTATCATTTTCTGAAATATCTATCTTCATTAATATATGTTTGAGACAACATAGATTGTTCTCTGGCGACAGAATCACATAAATTTTGCGGTCTGCGAAAACATTTATCATTCTATAAGGATCTGTCATTGTTGACCACTTTGAATCTGCACAGTGCACACCCATATTTTCCAACGGCTGAAGCACCAGATGAAGAAGCCTCATTCCTGATACCGGGAGTGACCAGCTGGAGCCTCTGTCTTGGTAGTAGGTTTCATTTCCTTTAGCAGCTGTCAGCTTTAACACATGTCTTGTTCATCTCATTTTCTATTGTTACTAATATTAATACGTGTTTTTAACGAGCACAAACTAGCAAACAACAAAAGCAAAGATGTAAAACCATTCTATAATTGGAGAAGACTTAATCAGAAATACAGTGAACCCTTATTAAACTGACTAATGGGGGGAGGTGTATTTTTAGCTGATTGTATGAGTTAACTGATTGCAGGGGTTAGTACTGTGGACATATACAATATTGGAAAGTGTACACACTAGCAAGTCTTACAGACTATTTTTACATTCTTTTAAAATGTATTGTAGTAATTCAACACCTTCTTTGAAAGATTAATTTTTGTTATAACTACAATAGCTTTAAGTTAGGCATAATAAAAAGAAAAAAATACTTTTTTTATACTCACAGAGGATTTCTGTGCAAATCAAGGTCGTGTTTATGTTTTTGATTAAAATTTTATCAATTCTTCATTAATTGATGGATCTGTCACTAGAAAAAATAATATTCAACAATCTTTCTTTTATTGATAATACAAAGATTATTGAAATCAATAGATTTCAAGTTATGAAAGTTTTCATTGACTCATGTTGCTTTTTGCCAAAGGTCCATGAGAGTTACTACAGCACACTGAACATGATACATCACATAACTATATAAAACTAATATATATATATATATATATATATATATATATATATATATATATATATATATATATATTATGAAATCTTTTAACATATAACAAGGTTAATTAATTCAGATCTAATATTCAGGTTCATAAACTGTTATAAGTTCATTCACTTGTAAATACAGAGAAGTAATTCTCGTAGTAATCTTGAAGTGGTCCAGTTATGATACTATGCTATAAATGATGATAATGATCTCTCCGGTCGTTTTTTCCCTTTCATCTAATATCTATCTTAACGAAGTCGGTTTTAACAAGGGTTCACTGTACAGCCAAGAGTTGTAACAGTTATCATGTTTTGACGACTAATGATTTCCCAAAACCAACAGTAAAGCTGCGGACTTGAAAAGTCAGCTGTTTCACCTTCTGTTGTGTTTCTTCATTAGAAATCAAATACATATAATTAATGAAATCAGAAAAAAACAATTTGCAGATGAGAAATCACTTACTTGAGAACAATGACAACACAACAAATATGGAATGTCAAGAAGTAGAGACGTGCAGCTGGGTGGGTGACAAGAACGAATCCAGATGTTAAAAGTATCATTGTCAAGGAAAACATTTCAGTATAGATAATAAAAAAGTCAATATTAGCTTCATTCAAGTGAAATTTGCAAAATTTTCTATTATCACAATCACTATCAAACTAAGTGCACCAGTAGTGTATCATTTGTTCAAAAATTATCTATTTCCTATTGTAAACATTAAAATTTTCATTGATAGTATAGATCCTGTATAGCTAAACCAAATAAGTGTGCAACATGTAACAACATGCAGCAATCAGCTTTCCCAAATCCACATGGAGTAATTATTCAATCATTACAGGTGGCCAATGCAACAAGAAATGGCCACCAGAAAATCGTGATTCAAATTGTTGATACTGATATTGTAGTGTTAGCTGTGACATTGACCCAGGGTCTACAGATGATGAACTTTGGTTAGCATTCGGAACTGGGAAAAGTTCTCAACATATAGCAGTCTATGAAATTGCTGCTGGGTTAGGTCCTTCCATATATTGACAGGCTGTGACACTTTGTTGACCAAGACAGAAAGACTGCTTGGGTTTGTATTGGATACTCTATCCAGAGCTTACGCATGCCCTCTTGAAACAATCTTCTGTCTTTGATGTCATTCCATAGGAGGTAATGGCCACTATTGAGAGTTTAATTATCCTACTCTATGACCGGACCAGCATGCACAAAAATAGACAAGGCAAGGAAGAAGCTTCTTGTAAAGTGGCATAATGTGCAGTCAGTTCCTTCAACAACAGAGCAGTGTGCCAAGGAGGTCATGGAGGGTCTCAGATGTTAGGGTCTATCATATTGATAGGGCTGGTTAAAGACACCTGAAGAGTACTATGAACCCATCTGGACATGCCTACCAGATGCAGACAATTCCAGCTCTGAACTTGTCTCTTGCTAATGTAAGAAGGGTTGTGTTAGGCAGTGCAAATGCAAAAACCTACCTTACACTGCATAGATCTCTGTTATTGTGAAAGGGAGTGTTGAATAAACTTTCCCACTGTAGACCCTAGTCTTGGGCAGTTATTGTTATCATTTATTTTGAGTTTAGAATTATGAGATGGGAGAAAGCTTCTGGAAAGTTCTAAAGTTTTGAATTCAAATTCTGCATCATAGAAAACACATGATTTGACATCAGATCATCCGTATCAAACTATTCTATGCAACTTTATTGCAATTACAATTTATATACCAGTCATGCCCGCCATCTTGAATTTTGCTCATATTATCTAAATGGCAACTCTCCAAAACTTTGTATAGTAAAAATTCAACTGATTATGTCCTTAATATATATATATATATATATATATATATATATTATATTATATCTATAGCTGATAAGAAAATTCATCTGAAAACAGTTATTGCTTGCAGACATTTCAAAATGGCTGTCATGAGTGTCCTATTGAAAATTCATGATGGTTCAGTAACACAATTTTGTTAGAATACATTTGGCTATAGATGTACCAAATTATATGCTTTTATCACAAAATGCCTGATTGGCTTGAAGTATTCAATGAATAATACGAAGAATATAAGTAGGCAAATAAGTAGTTCTATGTCTCTGTACAAATCAGAGTAATCCTGCATCATTTTCAAATAGTATTGAAATAAAAAGTATTTATAGAAAAAAAAGATTGTAAAATATTGTTATATTAAGTTCAAACAATTTATATGAAATAACTGTATCCCAAAGCAGCTGACTCCTTTAAAACAACAATGAATATTATAACCTGGAAAGATACAGTTTTCAAATGAATTCTGAAGCAAAGGATATCATGCCATTGATTAACCACCGTTAACTCGAACAGAATTACAAATGATTTTAAAATATCATTGAAATTATTACTGCAGTAGTGATCATGATAGAAATCGGAATCCTTTAACTTGATATTTCCACAGAAGCTCAAGTTGTTCAGCTCTGAGTATGACGTATTATAGCCATGAAATCGGATTAGACCATGGAACATTTCCATTCCAATTATGGCATAGAAATAATAAAATACCTGAAAAAAATAACTTTAATATAGATTGTGACATTTACATTTTGTAAAATTTTCAATCGCCATAAAACACTGCTTTTAGATTCACTGATAAAGAAGCAAAATTTATTTTAATATCAAACTATTAAAAAATATGTATTACGCTTAGAAAATTCAAATTGCAATGTTACATTTAGAGTTTATCGTTGATAAGACCAGAGGTACAAAATCATTCATGAAAAGAAGACAGATGACTCATAATTTCTAATGTCTGTCCTTAACAAGGGAAAAGTATGAGTTTGAGACTTATTTAAAAGGGTAATAATGTATTTAAATAGCTATGATAGAAAAGTCAAGAAACACAGTTTCTGAAGAAAGAATACAAACATGCAACAAAATTATGAATGTAATGCAGGCATGATCAGTAATAGAACAAACATAATGACTCAAATCTTATAATAATGGAGATTCGTTTCCACTCTCTCTCACAAAGTTTCTCCTTATCTAACTCTAATCTAACAACCATAGGCTCCATAGGAATAAATGCTCGTTATGGGAAATTTTCAAGTAGTTGTGATAAATGACAGTGATCAAATGCGTTTGAAGAGATTCAATTGAGTGTTTAATTAAGAGTGCATAAAAAGAGAAATAGACTTATGTTTACAATATTGATTCTCAAGATAGAAAACACACAATTTAAGATAGGTTAGGTTTCATGTTTCAGCTCCAAAGGCATATATTAGGAAGACACATTGGTTGGAGACATTTATATTTAGAACCAACGGGATTCTTTTGTTTTTGAAGGTTGTGCTTGCTCTGCCAAGACTTACCAACCTAAAGTAATTCTCTGCTTGATTTCTCATTTTGTTATGACTAAAATGAGTCAGCACCGAGAAGTGAAACAAAGATTCTATAACTTGAATATCACTTGAGCCTTGAAGATACTTTGAAGTAAATTCAAAACACTTATACATCAGCATAAATTGATTCATCTTCTTGTAGCAATGACTTTATATTTAGTTAAAACTGAATATGAAAATAAATAAGTTTATTAGCTTCAGATATAGAGCCTTAAATCCAGCCACATATACAATACGTCATTTCCTCCGTCTACTGTTTATAAAAGATCTGGCCCTACATGTACCAGTGCTCATTCTCTTTCTCTGTCATAGAACTCATCTCTCTCTATCTCTTTCCTCTTCCTTCTCTCTATGACTGGTGTTCTTTTGCTGTCCTCCCGGTCGATTCAATCTTTACTGCTTTTCCACCATGACCCATCACTATTCTAAACCTAGCCACTTCAATTTCACAGATGTTGAGACCTCTCTCATATGCTCAGCTACTAAATCCCGGGTTCAACTTTGTAGCTCAAACACATATTCACATCTCTGACTCCTGTGAATGAAATGACAATGCATTTACTACACAACAGTCACCATTATCTCCTGTCTTCTAATTCTCCTTACTTCACGAAGTGCTCATTAGTTAAATCCTATGTGTTTTCTGTGATTTTAGCAGTCTTTCCTTTGTGTGTTTTTCTCTGAGTCTGACAACGGCCCCTCAGTTGCTTTCCAACACTTATCATAAAATCAGCATGCAGAAGTAAACTCAAAATACATGCAACGAATTCCCTTGTCCTCTACAATATCAACCATCCTGTGGCTGCACAGAAACAACTACTATCACTACACCCCTCACACACACACACACATAATATATGAAAAAGCAATCTTGTATTGTAATATAAGGAACAGATACGTAATATACTGTCTGTCCTAAAATTTCAGTATACTCACAAGTATAACAGCTCCATAAGTGGATATTGAAGGTGCTATGTTCACAATGGTCATAATTATGAGACGGAACCTGCAATGGATATACAAATGTTATCACTAGTCATCTTTGTGAAACAAATTGAAAAATAACATACAATTGATAATATAAGAAATCAAAATACATATGCTCATCTGTTTTGTTTTTAAATCCAAGTATTGAATCACCGAAGTCCCGCAAATGGCCTACTGGACCAACCCGCCAAGAGTGTTGCAGATTCTTCTCTCTTTGCTCATCTGTGTCTACAGGACACTCCTGATCTCATTCTATAGGCTACAACCTTAAAGATTTGCATGAGTACACCACTAGCCATCATCTAAAAACTTCTTTCTTTTTTTTTTTAAAAGGTGCTTTTGGGGTCTCTATGGTCATTTAGGACCAACAATGCCCAAATTTTGAGCTGTTATTCTACAGATCATTTTGGATGAAAGACCTATCCTTTTAGATTATTAAACATTTTTTTTTTCATAATTAGTTCTTCTACACGCACAAGCTATGGTGATTCATTTATACAAGGTACAGATGCATTATTTAGTTTTCTTTTGTTTCATTAGTGAATCATTATCTTTTCATCACTCACCATCTTTTCCTTATTGAACTGTACACTATTAACATTGCTATTTTATATTTTCCTTTTAATCACATAATGGAAGTTAGTTTTATGAATTGTCAAAAATTCTCAGCCAATGAATTCTAGTTCAAGAATGAGAGAATAATCCAGATTTCCAGGTTCTTAAAAAAGGCTTTCATCATTTAGCTTAATTTACTAATCATGATATTAGAAAATACTACACTACAAAATTTGTCTCTCATATTTTTGTGACAAAAAATTACTCAAACGCGAAAACCTAATGGTAGCTGTTATAAGATATTGCTTACTTTCTGTCTTTTAAACATAGATAGGACCATAAGCATTATTTAACAAGTTGCTTCACTTCATAATATGTCATGTGTCTTTTTGATGTTTTTATTCTGTTTTATCTATCATGTAGATGATGATAATAAGTTGATGATAAGTAATAAAACCAACCTATTATATTGTGCATGTTGTCAATTTTGGGGAATAATAATTTTTGAAAACGCATTATATCTTTTAAAAGACTTATCATTTTTTTAAAACACTTCTCACTTTTTAAAAACCTTCTATCTTTTTAAAACACTTCTCACCTCTCAATGCTGGCAAATGTCCTGAACAGGCGCAAAACTCTCATCACAAGAAACAAATCCAATACATAGGACTCATCTTTTTCTGGTAATAGGAAATATGTACAAATTATAGAGAGAAAAACTGCTTTTGAATAAGAGAAATGAAAGCAGAATTTGAAATATACGTAAATAATTTATCAATTTTCAATTTAATTTTACAGTTTTATAACAAGCAAATTTTTGTTTTTTTTTAATCTGCCCATCCAAAATAGGCTTTTAGTGGTGGGTTCAATTGACAATATAAGTTTATGCTAAATTGGTCCCTTAGTTTGAGTCTTGCAGTGTTCATGCATGATTTTTAAAAAATTTGGACTTTTTTAGTTATCATCACCCAACAAGAAGGCTCGAGAAGTAACTTATTCATTGCTCACCCCTTTTGTCAATTTTTCAATTGATCATCCCAGATACGGTATGCTGTCAAAAGATGTTGGTCACATGACAGTTTCTACAGAGTGACTAACCAAACCTGCCTTTCAGAAATTTGAAATCAGAAAGAAAAGAATAGTATCTCCGAAAAGTAAATGCCAGTGACTAAAAGATATTTCTAACGAAACATAACTATTTGAGAATATTTATCCTCATTTCCACCAACTAGATTTGCTCCTTAATCACAACAAAATCTTACTAGGGAGAAATCTTCTTCAAATAGGATTTCAAATGAGATCTCCTACAACTGATCATTAATTTTATGAAACCAATATCTCTGTATTGTTTGTGTGTGAACTTTGTTTTTCTTATATACGAAACGAAATAAAATGATTGATTCGGTCTTGGTAGGAAATCCCAGACTTTTACATTTTTTCTTATTTGACTTTTTTGGACTGAAATCACTAAAAATTAATTTCTTTCTAGGGTAAGTATCTTTCAAAAATGGAATAGTTTAAAAAAAAAACAAAAACGACCTTCATTAGAAAACAAAACATTTTTTTTTGGTGACAAGTGACTTTCAAAATCTAAAAAATAAAAACTAAGTTTCTTATTTTGAATGAAGGCAGAAAAAATACTTTTTTGAAATCCAAAAATTACTTGTTTTTCTGAGGGTATGTAGCATTCAAAAACACATGTGATTAGTTTTTCATGTTAGTAAGACTGCTGATGTTTCAATAATGTCATGCGTCACTAAGGGAAAATGTGTCCATTTTCAAACTTGTCAATCTTGGGGTGTGAAAAGTATATTTCATCAGAAACTTCAATTAAATCTTTTGAAAGTGTTGCGTCTGTCAAGATTAATTTATCAAAAAGTAAAAAGCACAGACAAAATATCCCAAAACAAATCTAGACATTCACTCAATAGAAACTGTCACATGACCAATATCTTTTGGCAGTATATCGTTTTGGGGTGATCAATTAAAGGATTGGAAAATGGAGTGATCAATGAATAAGTTACTTGACCCATTTTGTTGGTTAATGATCACTAAAAAAGTCTGAATTTCCAAAAAATAAATGTGAATGCTGCCGGACACAAAGTAAGGGACCAATTCAGGAAAAACTTACACTGCTAATTGAACTGCCCTCAAAAAATCGGCTGGATTTTCAAAAAACAAAAAAAAATGAAATTTCAAGTTTCTGCCATGAATGGTTAGCGGTGGGTAAAGTCCGGATACATAGATACATGGATACATACATACATATAAATGTCAGAACACATGAATAACCTAAATCCAGCAACAGTGTTTAAACCAGTCTGTTGTGGGTAGCGGTGATAACAAATACTGTAATACTTATCAGAAGACAATGAGTTGATGAACTCGTGTTCCATACTTCCACAACAGAATGCTTGTAAAAGTGAGAAAATCTATCTTTATATCGATTCCCATTTCTGCTTTAGTAAATATGGCTGAACATATCTAATTATGTTATAGTTTGTAGTCTTCTGCATGGATGTATGCTGGTTCCTGTCAAGACTGACAATGGGTGTAACAACTTTTTACAGTTATCATTATACAATAGATATGGGAGAATGTTATGTCCAACTGGTTACTCACCCACCCTCTTCTCAGTCAACTATCCTGGCATACTAGAGACAAAACATCTTTTGTCAAGATTTCTGGCAAAGGCACAGAGAACAGACATGTGGATTCATGCCTTTCCCAAGGATCTTAGTGCTAAGCGAACATTAGCAACTGCAGCCAAAATTTGAAATTGGTTCACTGATTTCATTGTCCTTGCTGATAACAATTACTCTGACTCACTTCTCCAGTCTTCAACAATAGTAATATAATCTAAAATATTTCCAAATTACATTGTAGACCCGTTATAACAAGGCTCAATATAACAAGATTTGAGCATGGATCCCAAAACGTTAAATTTGGCCCTCAAGATAATAGCTGTATACAAAAATAGAAAGACCTTTGAGAAAAGTTACGCACAGGGCCCATCAACATTAAATTTTGAGTATTTTGAGCCTTGAACGTGTCCTGTATTCTTGCTTCACTTCTTATACAGAGTGGCCAATCTAATGGTTTTATCATTAGATTTTGTTTGATCTCATTTTTTTTATGATAAATGAGAAGGAGAAGGGGTAATAGTTTTCATTTACTGACTCCTAAAATGATTTTGTCTAGTCCATTTTCTTGGCCAATACTCTTGACTCTTTTTTCTTTCTTGAGTCCACCTCACTCATTTGTCAGTTCTTTAGAAAATTGTAATATATGTATATATATATATATATATATATATATATATATATATATATATATATATATATATATATCTGTCTTTTTCAAGTATATCTTTCTGGTGAAGTGCCTCAATTAAAAAGATTTTAAATATCTATTTCTGTATTCCATTTGGACTAGCTTCACCCAACCTCCACATTCACAGTTTTCTTTTTATTTCTGCACAAATAACAATTGTCGGTCTTGAAGAGGTTGGATCAAGATATGCAAAAATTTGTTACAACGTCGACTCACTGATAATGCGGTAGAAAATTATGGACCCCAACTTCCGTGTTATTACAGGTCTACAGCTTACCATATATCTCAAGTGTTTTATCAATTTCTAGGGGAATTTTTTTGGCCAATAACCATTTATAGATACATTTAAGTCAGAATCTAATTCTTTCTATCAAAAGTAAACCAGTGTCATCTGCCAAGTTGTAAATAGTAGATTTTGTTATTACAACAGACTTAACTCCCTCAGTATACTAATCTAGTCACATTCACTAGAAAAAGGTAGAACAGGAAAATTATGTATAATATTAAAATCAATTTTCACATTTGAGGAGCAAAACATTAAAAATTCATACCTTTATCTTCTATAAAGTTATAAGCAGACAAAATCAAAGCTCCACCAACAACAAAAAAGTCAAAACTAGAAACAAAGCAAAATATATATGAATTGATTTTAGGCAAATAGATATTGAATGAGGATAATTGTGAATGAAATTATATGCTGAAAAATATAATCAAATAATAAGCAAAAGGATAGAAATTAAAAGTCAAGCTTGTCTGAGTTGATGTCACTCAAAACATTTCTAATTTAGATAGAGAATCAATAAAGGTTGAGTATCCCTTGTCCAAAACTCCAAAAACTGAAATGTTTCCTGATCTGAACCTTTTTAAAAGCAAACGCTTGAAGTGTCTGAACATTAGAAAATTCCAGTAAGCAAGAGACATGGAATAAAATAGCTTTTTAAACAATTTTATAACTTTTTTTTTACACTACAACAAACAGCTGGTGTAATTGATGGAAGATTAACATATATTGGAAATCCCAAGGTTACTCCCCTCACTTTCCAGGCCCCTATCCCTAATAAATCTCATTATGTATACATAAATATTCCGAAATCTGAAACTATTCTAGTCCCAGGCATTCTGAATAAGGGGTACTCAATCGGTACTTGCTTTCAGAGATTAAAACATTTCAAATAATATGTTTCTCTCCATCCTTAAAAAAGTTGGCATTCAAATATTACTTGTTCAATGCAGAAGAAAAATTAATTTAAAATTACAGATCTTGAAATTTAACACCAAACTATTCAACAATCCTCTTCTGAATTTTGTCGAAATTTCCAAACGTTTCTTGAGTTATGTTATAGATTAGTTCATCCAGTCGTTCTTGACTAGGGGAGAATGCCCCCTTAGGGAGGTGGTGAGTAATTCCAAGAGGGGGCACAAAACTGCAGGGAAAATCTAAGAATTCTGCAAATCATTTCAGGAATAGTGTTTGCATAATATCATATACTAGTTTATCCTTGCCATTAAAGAATGATGACAATAATTAGGTAATTATCTAATTGCATTGAACTTCTAAGATATCTAAAACATTGTACTTTGCTGCAATTTACTGTTTATATTCAATATTTCCAAAACATTGAAATAATCTATTGGTAAAATTCTGTGAAGATACAATTTATCAAGTTTAACATAAAATTGTATAAGTTGGACATAGACCCTCCCCAAGATTCACCAGACCCCTCTGCCTGGACGTCACAGAGCCAGTACTTTCTGAACTTGTCTAGTTCGTAATGCCATCTAATATTTTGCCAGCCATAGTTTTGCATATGATCTCTGAGGATCCATGTTGTGAGCTTTGATGTCCAGCGATTATCGGACATTCTTGCAACATGACCAACCCATTGCAATTCGAGTTTCCTAATGGATTCTATGATATCTCTGTCCTTTCTCTAATATACTCTGCTGTCTTGTGATCTCTCTGTGTAATGTTGGGCATAATTCTCTCATGTGCATGTTGCATGGCTCCCAGCTTGAGAACCAACCTTTTGATATGGTTCCATGTTTCAGCTCCATAGGTGATTATCGGCAAGATCCTTTTGTTGTAGGCCCTTCTTTTTAGGACTATTAGGATTTGTTTGATCGACATTTTGGCCATTGTACTCTGTCATAGAATTTGGAAGAATACCCATTTATCACCTGAAGCCGGAGGGTACAACAACCACGTGTGAAGAACACTCAGTGAGGATTGAAGTCACAACAGTAGTATCGATATGTAAGATGAGATTGCCAACCACTACTTCTCAATGAGGCATCAAAAAAATATTTCTATCAGATTTCTGAAATAGGTTTTTGGCTTTTCTGCATCATAAGTAAAATGACCACAGCATAGAATCAAAGTTATTTGTATTGCAAATAGTTTTAATGTATTAGTGAGCATTTAGTAAGTAAGTTTTAAAATTGTTTGGTAGACAAAATTCTTGAACAATAGATTGTTCATACATTTGAGATATCATATAAAAGCATATTCGCTACCAACCTTATAACGAGAAATCAAATTCTCACGAAAATACAATACCTTAGTTTTACGCGATTATCAAAGGTGGAACCGACACTATATTATGGATTTTCTGATAGAGCTCACTTTCTGGAGTTATATCATCTAATTTAGAAAAAACCTTGCCTGTGCCTCATCGTAAGCTAATAAGACCTTGATTTTGAACATTAGGGGTTTTTAAACTGTAAAAAAATTTATCTCATAAAATTTGAAGCTTGATTTATATAAGGTACTAGCTGAGTATCTGTTCCCTACATGGGTTATGCAGCTGGTATATATATATATATATATATATATATATATATATATATATATATATATATATATATATATATATATATATATATATAGTCTAGGAAGCTTTACAGTTTTAAACACTAGATATATTAGAAGAATAGATTTTTCCTCAAAAAATTTATGTCATTTCAGTCAATTATTTACCAGTCAATGTAATTCATGTAGGTTTTTTTTCAATGGGTTTTATGTTTTACACAGAATTAAATATTACGGTACTCTGAGTGAATTTTTCTTGTTGGGATCATCATTTTCTGGTACCACTTAATTAGTATATGTATACGTTTATATTGAACAGGAAGTAAGGGCCAAGTTTTGCATTATAGTTACATTATTAATAGAGCCAAGCTCTCCTCTAATTGCTTTGAAATGCCTTTTTTTTCTCAAAACTTTCCAATCTAATTTTAATTCAGGGAAAAATGTCCTTTACTTTTGTCCCCTAAGTGGGTTTCCCTTCACTTTCCACCCCTTCAAGAAATATATGAACATATAAAATAAGTAAATATGTATATGAGTGGAAAGTAGGTTTCACTTTAGCATTATATTTACATCGTAAATAGAAATCCTCTCTAAAACCCTTTAAAAATATCTTTCTGAAAGTTTTTGTTTTAAAACCTCCTCCCCGGTCCATGAGTAGGCATGCCTATATTGGTTGGGCTGCACTTATCTTTGGGTACTTTTCACAGCAAGAGACGCAAATACCTCTCACTTATGCCTAAGGTATATGGAGTTATGAATACTTACATGTTCCAAAATTGCTTGAAAAATTTAACTCCTCCAAATGTATAGAGTTTGAGGAGAATTTCCAAGAAGAAGATGGATAGAAAAAACCAATCAGCGTCTTTGACACTGAAACCGATGATCCACGCATTGATAAAAATCAGAATATCAAAAAACCATCGGAAATATCTGAAAAAAAAATATTGCTTAAAATGTAAGATTTCAAAAGAATTTTTCATTTGATAAGACATGAAAACAGAAACATATCATAAAAGGGCAGCAGCACAATTCACCTTTTATATCAATCCTTTCATTTACTTGAATCCAGCCTTCATAAAAAATTTGGGATCAAGGTTAGAATTACTTTTTTTCTCTAATGATACACTCGAATGCTGAAACCTTCAGGTGACATTTTTTTCATTAAAGAAATCTTCTTAGAACTTTTAATGATACATGGATTTAAAAAAATGCATCTATAAATTTTTTGAAGTACACAAGGACAAACACATTCACATATATGAAGAAAATAACAGAAACATTTTAAAGATTTGTGATCAATTATTATGGGCAAAAAGAAAGATTTTAGCTACTTTGATAAAGGTTAAATCATTATGGCCAGAAGATGGTGACTTATTTTCATTATGGCAGCAATTCTGAAAACAAAACAAGGTCACATGACCATTAGATTTGCCATAAATGAAATCCATGTCTTATAACCTTCAAAATGATATATGACTTCCCAGAGTTTCTTAGAAAATGAGAAAACTTAAATCTATCCATAATGTCCTTGCTTTGTAACCCTTCAGAAGAATCCAGGCCTGAACAAGTTGAAAGACCTGCTGCTATCATCTTGGTACCAGATAACAAAATAAAACTTGCAGAGATTATGCTTGATTGTTTTGTATAAACAGGAAGGACTACCACCTTATTAGGCAGACGGTCATAATGTTTTGCCTTATCAGTGCATATATCCTTATATAAAAATTATCACTCTACACATGAAAACATATTTTTCACTACACTCTCCAATTTCACATTTGCATCCATTAAAGAATGTATTGCTCCTCAGGTCTTTCATCACATTTATACTACTATTGCTAATTCAGTAGATGCACAACATGCTTACCTGTGTTTCACAATAGTCTTGATAACAGAGCTAATATGTGAATTGTACAGCCTGGGAAAATATTTTTCAAGTAGAGTCATTCGATCCCATACTTCTGTTAATGGCAGCATGAGTAAATCAGCTAAATATAGAAATTGTGGTTTCTCTAAAAGAAAAACATAACAAAAGATTATTAGTTGGTTTATCTCTATTTTAGAAATTATCTATATTTATTGCTCTTGAAATCATGTAGGCCCAGAGCACACATATGTGGGTGTTCCTTGTTGGTGATGTCCCCACAAACTATACTAAACCAGCCGTGGTTCTGGGTTAGTAAAAGAAGGCAACAAGACGGAATTTCGTTTATATGTTTTATATAGAATATTGATTATCAATATCTCTGGAGACGGGAAATGCCTATTCGCAGTTGAAAAGAGAGGAGGCCGATTATCATCTAAGTCAAAATGATGACTGGTCTCTCATGTCACGAACGGTAGTCTACTGAATGGTAGCAGCGGTTGACGGTTACTAAGGGCGGCGTCTAACACGAGAGAGGCGGCAACGATTCTCTTCTCCAAAACCAAATTTTACTCTAACTACTTGTTACGAAGATTCCTCTTATTTAAGCCCTTGGTATCAACACTGTATCTCTTGTAATTGACTTCCCTTCTCTCCCTCTCCTGTTATCTCGGTTTCTCCGGAAAATCCCAACATTGACCTTCATTCATCTCGCGACGCAGGTCTGTCCAAGATCATAGATTAGTCTCCCCCCCTCTCTCAAGGGCTCCACAAACAACCTTTCTTTCATAAGCTTTACTCTCTCTCTCTAGACCCCAGACACCGGCCCTTATATCTGGCCCTGTTTTTGAAACCCAGGATTTGACAGATGACACTAGATTGAAAAAGTACAGGTAACTCAACTTCCCATGACATCTCGAAAAACACACTAGGCCCTTATCTGGTCATTGAATCGGGAACAAAACCTTTTCCAAAAGCATTTGTTTTTGCAACCCAGGATTTGACAGATGACACTAGATTGAGAAATTGCAGGTGCCCGCACTTGGAAGCACACAATTCTCATATTATCTTGAAAAACACATTATCCCTTTTAACACAGGTAACTCCTTTTGTAATAACAATAGTAATTACTGGTAATAACCATAGTAATTTTTGGTAACAGCCATAGTAATTTTCATGACACGGGGGACTCCTGGCCTCCTAGTGTCACACATACGTGCACTTTAAATTTCATTTTGAATATGGCTGCTGTTTTGAATACATAATGAAGTCACTTGACTATTATATTCGTATGATTTTGCTATAACTGAAATCCGTATCTTATAATCTACAAAATGATGTATCACTTCCAAGGGTTTCTTAGAAAATGAGAATATCTAAATTCATCCATTATGTCCTTGATTCGTAACCTTACAAAAAACCCAGGCCTGAAAGAAGCAAAAGGCTATCGAATTAGGTTGGCCATAAAGTTACCTCTGTTTTAGTTTCTAGATGGCATTAGAAGCATTTACTTTGAACTAACTTCATCCAAAAATATCACTTTTAATTATGTTAGGGTAGCTGTCATAACAGCATGGATCTTTTCAAACAATTGTTGAAATTTCTGTTTATTGATTCTAACATCTAAGTTGGAAGAATGAAGCAACATCTTTGGCATATGATTTTTTTTTTCAAGATAAGTAAGACTGTGACTCATGCACAAGAAATGATTGGTGCAATTTATGGAGAAGGTACTATGAATGATCCCATCTATCAAAAGTGGTTTGCAAAGTTCCATGCTGGAGATCTCTCACTCAACGAGATGGTTGGTTTGACCAGTTAAGATTGATAGCATTCAAATCAAGACATTACCTGAGAATTATCAATGTTATATGATGCAGGAGATGGCCAAAATACTCAAAATATCCAAATCAAGCAATGAAAATCATTTGCACTACCTTGATTATGTTATTTGCTTTGATGTGTTGCTTCCACATATGTTGAGTGAACAAAACCTTCTGGATGTTGTGCCTATAATGAATTAGTAGTAGTAGTATGAATGAGACGAAAGACCTGGGGAGAAGTTAAGTGCATCATTCACATGACCATTAAAGACCAGATAGATACGGATATGGTTCCATGGCTGTTTGGGTTTTTTCCCCAAGAGGCCTCGTACTGCTCTGAGTAGTCAAGTCCAAATGGCTCAAGAATCCTCCTGGGACCTAAAGACCAATGTTCTTATACCATTACAGTAATAGTTACAAGAACTAAAGAGAATTTTTTAGAAGGTCTTGCCCACACATTCAGATGTGTGGTATCCCCAGATCAAAACCAACCTTGTATTACATCCAGTCCTTGCAGGCTCGGGTAAATTGGACCTTCTCAGCCATATTTCAATGATATCACTGATTAATGATTATGAAAATGTTCCATTTTTTTAACAAATTTTGACAGGCAATAAAAAGTGAATACCTTACAGCAATACCACTAATTGTACCAAAGACTGGTTTTCATCCAAAGGTGATAATTTATATATGATAGATTCAGTAGGGAGTCCACATTTATGAGCTCTTTCAGGAGAACCGAATGATTGATTCGAACAAGTACTGCTTTAATTAGACCAATTGGTGTCAGTAGTCAACAAAAATCATTTGGAATTAGTTAATAGAATGATTGTAATATTCCATCAGGATAACAGTAGACCAAATGTTTCTTTGGTGACCAGGCAAAAATTGCAACAGCATAGATGCCATGTTTTCTGTCATCTGCCATATCCACAAGAAGTTGCACCTTTGGACTACCATTCATTCTAGTTTATAAAGAGTTCTCTTGAGGAAAAAATTAATTTTCTCATTAGAGAAATAACTGCTATTGGTCTGTATGAAGATCTGTCTCAATAATTTTTTAGCTCAAATAGAATATGAAAAAGCAATTTATTCAACTCATTCAGATTGAGTGCACACATAGGAACACTCTAAATTTTGTGACTCACATGAATAAAATGCCTGAATATAGTGGCTATTTTGAAAACATAATGAGATCACATGACCATTATGTTGTATAAATTTGCCATTAATAAAATCCATACTCTACAGTGCCAAAAAAACGTTCCTACTTACCAAAGCGCATTACTTTTTTAGATTTTTTCCAACCCCACCAAGAAAACTATTTTTTTCTTCAAGCCTCTAGTAAATCCCATCAAATGAGGTTCAAATCTTCTTAAGAATTTCTCATCAAATGATATAAAATCTGTGACAGAAGCCTCTATTTATTGATGAAAATCACCCACAAATAATCAAATGTACTAGTTTCAAGTCATCAAAATTGGGGAGACGAATATACATTAGTCTTATGTCATTTTTCGACCCTCGTCCTGTTTATTAAATTTCTATTTTCTTTCACACCCTCTGTTTTTGAGGACCCAACTGATTATTTGGCACCTTAGAGTATCTTATAACCTTCAAAATGATATATGACTTCCCATCCATTATGACCTCATTGCCTTTGATTTGTAACCCTTGGAAAGCCCAGGTCTGAATAAGTGGCAATATGAATCAATAAAAAACATATTTTAAACATCTACTTTGACCTAAAACTTGAATGACCAGGGGTCAAGTGTATGGTATATTTGAAAATGTTTAAAACCCAATAAAGCACATGTAAGCTGCAAGAAAAATAAAACAAGCAGGCATATACAGCCTAGATAAGACAATTTTAATTCAAGATGGTTGTCGCTGGACCTTATTTAATTCTAAAAAACAATATGGTGATCTCATCTTCTTCATTCTACATTTGCAGGTTGCCAACGTTTTTATCCACTCACCCATGCATAGACTTATCAACCTTATTTGGCTTGATATCTCTTATCTGCCTTTTTCCGGTTTTGCTTATCAGCCTTTGATAATGAATTGGTTCAAAAGTTTCAACTGGAGAAATCATTGTTTTTCTGTAGCTCATGAAATTTGCAGGGTCATGTTATATATGCCTGTAAAGTTTAGTCCAATCCAATTCTGTGGATTAGGTGTGCATTAACTTATAAACTTTGTTTACAATAAATTTTTAGCAAAAACAAGGAAATAAAAAAGATTATTGAAACTTTGTATCAAGCATTTTTAAGAGCAATCTTTGTGACCTGGTTTGATCAAAAAGTTACTCAGAATGAAATTCTCCACTAAAAAAACATTAAAATTGATTGAGTTTTACAAAAGTTATAATAAATCGAAATTGTCACCTGGTGTAAAAATTCAACTTAATCCTATTTAGGACATGGCTCTATTGCATGTGTAAGATACGAAGTCATATTTAAATTTCAACTAAATCTTTTATACTACTACTACTACTAATAATAATAATAATAATAATAATAATAATAGTAAATTATTCAATCGAAGATCGACAGACAACACACACACATCAATACAGACAGACAACACACACACATCAATAAAAATCATTTTAGATACTTACTAACAGAGTTATTTCGATCTTGATCCAAAACATGAAGTAATAATTCATGTTGTTTGACACTACGTTTAGGAACCACATACGTCATTAATTTCATCCAGCACTTTTTTGTTATGACATAATGATCATCTCTCTTTTCTTGATGAATTTCGAAAGCTTCCGTCAATTTTCTTCTCTTGGCATAGAAAACTTCCTTTACTTCGTTCTAGAGATTGAAAAATAGAAACAACCGTTTCGTGAGTGACATAATATAAGAAAAATTCATATCAAATGATGGTATGTATATTAGTGGGTAAGTGTATATTAAATGAGCCTCATTATGGACCATTTAAAAAAAATTTTTCAATCGGATGGTGATCCAGACTATTTGCTGGCCATGTCGTTGAATTGATAAGCCTTTCCTAAAAAAAATCCTGTACACTCATCACTCTGCAGCAAAATACATTATCATCCTGAAAAATCACTTCATCATTACCAAACCGATTCTCTATTGATGGAATGAAAAAAATGTCCAAAATTTCAATGTACATCTGTGTGTTGAGCTAATGATCAACATCTCCCATAGTCCTTCACTTCACATACAACCCTATGTCATAAAAAGTTTTGCTATTTACCAAAAAACTGTAAAATACCCATGGAATATCCTCAAATTATGCCAAAATTCAAATCAAATACCCTACACAAATCAATATTTATATATACTTACTTAAAGACCATCTTTGCTAGCCATTGACTCAATGATAAATTATTTCCATTGTATTGAATTAATCATATAGGAATTTTCATAACTGTGTGATATCAGGAGTTGCAGAGCAGACTATATCCTGGGTTGCCTGAAGCAATATAAGAAATGTGTTTTTGGTTTGGGATATATATATATATATATATACACATATATATACTTGAGTCATTTGTCCAGTGACACATTCATAACACATTCATAATTATTCTGCCAGATTACATATCCAGTTCTTTATAATATAATTGTCCGTGTTAAGAAACAATAGCGTACATATGGACAGTGAATGAACAAAGATGTGAACATATATATATATATATATATATATATATATATATATATATATATATTATGAACTACATTGTATCTTACCTTCAGATTATCTCGATAAGAATTGTATATTGCAGCAAGTACAATACTCATGAAAGTATATAGTAAGATAATGATAACAACTGCAAAAAACAGAGCCCACCAATTACTATAATCATATGCTGGCATCCTGAAAGACAAAAAAAAAATATTCACTTTTCATTGACAAGAGAATTTCAATTAAAAAAATAATATTTCGCCAATAAATATTGATACTTAGTGATAACCTTAAATCATTTGAACTTTGAGATGAAATGTTAGATTTAAAAGAAAGTCCTGTCACATTTTTGCTAGGATATGTTATTTTTCGAGTATGTAAGGTAAAATTAGCCATAATATTGTGTTCTAAACATTTTCTTACTGGAGTATTTTTTTTCATTTCAACTACAAAAAATGAGCTTAGATTAGACACATTTGAGACACTATGGTTTATCAAAAAAAGGTTCACTGACTCATAAAGGGCAAGGGTCATCTTTACTGTCTATGGAAATAGAGTCTCAAGTGACACGTCAGAGATGGTCTGTTCAAATTATTCAAATCAGGGAATTTTTTACTCGAAGATTCCCTTTATTTTAGAGGGCCAATTGCAAAAGAAAATCAAGCTCTCCTAACTGTGATTGAAGGAAATCCTAAGCTGACAAAATGAGAAATGACTCTCCAGTTCAATACTACTCATACAACAATCATTAATCTCCTTTAGAGGCTCAGTAAAGTATCAAATCTTGGTCAATGGGATCCACATTATCTGACCAATTTCCAACTCAATTAGAGAATCATCATGAGCTTATAATTAAGGATGAGACAAACTACCGAGGCAATCATGGGAAGGATCATTACCAGTGATAAAAAGGGTTCCTTTATAATCATATTCAGCAAAAGAGATAATGGTTACAACCCAAATGAAGCTTGTGTCTGTACCAAGACCAGGATTGCATCCTACAAAGGTAATGCTTTGTGTTTTTTGGACATGGTCTTTCATGAAGTGTTGAATCATAATGAGACAGTCAATGCTGTCGGATATTGTTGTCAATTGGAAGCATTGAATCAGTCATTGTAGGAAAAGTAAGCTTCACTGGTCAATTGGAGAGGTGTTTTACTTTTGCATGATAAATCATGTGGAAACAATCAAAATAGGTTTCTTCAGTTTTCAAGTCGGTCTAGCTGACTGGATGGTTCTGTATGTACATATCATGAATACAGGCCATACCAATGGAGCTAGAGGGCTGACATTTGCAATATTTACTCATCATTTCTTGAAAAAAATTTGATTCACTCCCCAATTAGGTTTTTAGTGTGGGTTAAAATTTGTAATGCAAGTTTATGCTATGCTGGTACCCAGTTTTGTGGCTGGCTATGTTCACGCTTGTTTTTTGAAAATTCAAACTTTTTAGTGATTCAAAAAAAGGCAGGAAAAGTAACTTATTCATTGATCACCTTTTTGCAATTTTTTAATTGATCACTCCCAAAATGGCATGCTACCAAAATATGATGGTCACATGATAGTTTCTATTGAGTGACTAACCAGATCTGTTGAATTATTTATCTAAAATACTTACTTTAGAAGTTGGAGGGTATTCAACCAAGAAAGTGTAAAAAAAAAAAAAAAAAAATGAATAAAAGACTAATTTAAAATTATTAGTGGAATATAGCCACCACGAAGAAAAATTCTTATTTAGTGTTTACTTCTCTGATTCTATATTTGTAACTAAAGGCAGTTTCCTGTTGAACTGGATCAGTTTTTGAATTCCTTGAGTTCTATTGGTAACTTATTTGAAATGATTTTTCTTAAAACTGACAAATATTGTGAAAAAATGAAGGTCTTATTGATTGAAGCACATAAAATTTCTTCTGGAAATTTTTTTTTCATACAAATTTAACTGTTTAAGGTTATCTGAATCTTAAACTTTTATAGAGTTGTCAATTGTTTGTGTGGAATGAACGGACAATGGTTCAATTTTTTCCTCTCAAAGCAGTGGATCAGACACTGAAGGACATTAAAAGAAAGCAATGACCTATCCTACAGAATACATAAACCCAAACAAGGCTGGGTTTTTCCACTGGTAGTAAATGAACAAAAGTATCATAGATAAATAAAAAAAATATCCACATTCATGAAAATGTATTCTCATATCAGTATATTACATGATCTTGACTCCATACATGAATAACCTTGTCATTTTTGTTGGATAACTGCTGGTTAATAATTATTAACATGATTTGTAAACTTATACTTTTTTATTTCAAAGCAAAAATAGATCATTACAATCTTTTTCAGAATGACCAAAAAAAGAAATTACTGTTATCTAATGAAATCAGTCTATATCAAAATACTTACATAACGTCTGGATTATTGGCAGTGGTAACCAATACATATAACTGCCACACTGCATTAATGTAGTTTTGAAAGTATGGTGTGCCATCAGGGAAATAAAGATTCCTAAAAATTTCAAACATAAGCCAAATTATCATACATTATAGTTAATTTACTTTTTAAATAAGAACAATCACCCAGAAAAGAAATTATTGAATGGTGGTGAAGAAAGGAGAATAGACGAAGACAATGTTATCGATGTACTGCAGAGGAAGAAAACAATAAAATAAAGTGACAGAAAAGAAAGGAAAGTGTGCAGGTAATGCTCTAGAATTGTGGTTGGCAGACCACGGCCCCTGGCCTGATTTCACCTGGTCTACCGATCTCATTGAACATGGGACATTGCATGCATGGGAATCTATTGGGGCATTTGAACCCGCCAAGGATCAGGCCTTCTCACCAAGATCGAGGCGAGTTAAAAGTTTGAATCTTGTATTCAATGATTGAGGATAATGGTGCTGTACAATTGTTTGATGTCCTTTTTGACCTTTTGGTAACGTTTTTTGAAAGGCAACCTTTTTTTTATCTTTCTTCATTCACTTCACCTAGCATTAGTCATAGGTCACGGAGGTTGTCTGCAAAATGGACGATGTTGTCTGCAAATCTGAGGTTACTCAGATATTCGCCGTCTATTCTGATTCCTTTATTTTCCCAGTCTAGGTTTCAAAAGATCATGTTGAGGTAGGCTGTGAAGAGTTTGGGTGAGCTGGTATTTGATGCTGAAAACGTCACGTCAGGATTAAACACACAACGATCAAAATTGAAAAATGCAGGGCTGGGGAAAGTAGACCACTACATTACCTAGAATAACAAATTTCCATTGAATCTCCAAAAGAAGAAATCAAGTGAAGAATCCCTCTAGGTTGGCAAGCCTTTGGCAGAACAAGCTCAACCTTTAAGAACAAGAAAATCCCATGAGAAAATCCCATTTTTAGTTAAAAGAAGAATATATAACCAATGTATCTTTCCGATAGTCACCTCTGGAGCTGAAACATGGAACCTAACCAAGAGGCTGAGAAGCATGCAACATGCACATGAAAGAATCATGCTCAACCTCACATGAAGAGATCACAAAACTGCACAATATATCAGGGAATAAACAGCAGCCTGAGACATCAAAGATTCTGCTAAAAAACTCAAATGGCGATGGGCTGGTCATGTTGCAAGAATGGCAGACAACCAATGGACATTACAACACACTACATGGATCCCCAGAGATTACATGCATAACAAAGGCCAGCAGAATACAAGATGGAGAGATGAACAAGACAAGTTCAGAAAGTATTGGCTCTGCACCATCTATGATAGCTGATGGAAGACTGATGGTGATGGACAATAAGAGACTGATGATGATGATGATGATGATGATGATGATGATAATGATGATGATGACAGTTGTTTGATGTAACCCCAACAATGTTTCTATATAAAAAGACATTATTTGTTGATAACAGGGTTGCCACTAAAATATATCACAAATAAATCCTTTTGCCCCCATCCCCATAGATATTTATCCTTTCTTTTTGGACAACCATGATTGTGTGCAGAAATTCTTATATATTTATGTGAAAAAAAATTTTTTTAAAAGATGAAGTATAATAAATTTGTTCATAGGATAATCTTTACTGATCACCACTTGCAGTCAGTTTTGATTACAGGAACAACAAAATTAAAAAACATTTTGCTCTCTCATGATTACTGTTGCAATATTTTCATTTGCTTCAGTCCGCAAGACATATAAGCAATGTTAATCTAGCCTTCCCACCCAAAAGTCTGCCTACCCCTGCCCTAGAAAAGCAAAGGATCACAGAAATCTTCCATGGGTTTACATAAAGAGTTGAATTAAAAAGTGACTGAAATATCAGTCAAAAATTAATAATAAAGTTAGTAATCTAATTCCATGAGACTACAGGTTGGCTGAAAGTTTAGAAACAGAAGCAAATTAGCGAAAGACTAATGATGTGTTTTTTCTTTTCTTTATTTTTGAGAATCAGGTACACACATTTTCGTCACATTCAAACATTTCCACATACATCCATATTAATGCCTGATGCAGGTCAAAGGAGCAGACAATTGTTTCAAAGAATAATACACAATCTTGCCGACCCCAAATTCAAATTTCCGCCTATAACCAGTTGTGTCTTCTACCTTTAGAAAAAGTCCACAAAATGGACGAAACATAAGGAATAAAATTTCATTAAATTAAAACAAAACTTCTAATATTGTCAGTTAGTATAAGAAATGACAGAATTCGAAACCAACAGAAGTTTACTTACTACCTATTTATTCTCTTCTTCATTGTACCGACAAGTGTTCATTCGTTCACCCCATTTAACAATCTACCAGCTCCCTTACCGTAAGTAAATAAAACAAACTCTCCTGTGTAAGTGAGACAACTTGATATTGAGTGAAACACTTAACATTGTCATCCATTTCTAAGAGATTTATTAATAAAAAGGAATCATAATTTACATACATCCACTTGAGTGTCGATATAATTCAGACGTCCACTTGTAAGTCTATAGCAATATATCAATAAGCAAATAAAATAACAAACTGGGGAAAATTAAAAAAATATCTTACTTGGAGGAATAGAGTTTTAAAGCCAAAAGTGCAAACAGGCAAAGGGTTAATGTAAACAGGATAAAGATGTTGAATACTTCAGGTAATGATTTCCGAATATTTCTGAAGGCTTGACGTACCTGTCAACGAAACATTTGGAGTTTGTCAAGAAAATCTGTACTTTTAAATTGGTAACAATATATATACATGTATATACATATACATGTATAGAGATATATGAATCTAATTCTATGAAGATGACAAATTTTTCTTTTCTTGCTTCTTTCTTTCCTTGATTCTAAGTTTATGTTCTCCAGACTATTAAACTGTTGCACCCTACTAGCTGAAAATTTGTGTATAAGGGTACATTGACCCCTGGATGAAGATGGGGTTGATAAAGATGACTTATACTGACTTCTAATGGTCAATTTAGAGTCAGGCCAATTTTCACATTTTCAAATTTAATTGAGATGGCTGCACTTGAAAGGTTGCAAATCTGTGTCCCACAATAACTTTAACCCAGGTTGAGAATAAGTGGTACTGATATCTGATGACCTCTCAAGGTCAATTTACTGTCAGGTCAATTTAGGTATTTTCGAACCTGAAACAGCTTGATATTGACCTGACCTTCAGAGGTTTCTAAATGTTAGTGCCACCTATCCTATGTTGATCCAGAGGCCAAGTTACCCAAGTGTAAAAATTTTCAGCTTTTTGGGTGCAACTGTTCAGGAGTCTATGAAAAATATAGTTAGAAACAAACTAAGTCAGGAACAAACAAACAAACAAACATTTGTAGTCCATGTAGAATTATATTTACACACACACACACACACACACATGTATGTGTGTGTGTGTGTGTATATTAGATTCTACATGTTTCTATTTTCAACTCCTTATCAATGTATTTCAATTCAGACCGAAAGTGCTTTTCCCAGCATGCACCTGTATTACTCTAACATATCATTTTCTATCATTTTGTTAACTCACAGTCATATAATCACCAATACAAGTGTGTCAGCAAAGAGATTCATTATTTACTCAATCAAAAAAATAATCGTAAAATTGGCTTACTTGTCGACCTTCTGGAAAATTAACACAAAGAAATGGTCTTAATGGTCTTGACCATCTAACAGCATTGGCTCCTGGTACAACAACTATCCATATAATATAACAGAACATATCTAATATGGTCAACTGAAACAGAATAAAAAAAAGTGAAAATTAATCAAGTATCAGATTAAACAGACTGACACTATAGAACAAGTTGAATGATATTATGTTTTGCCAACTCAAATGATAGTTTTGCATTAGTTTGACTGCAAAAAAAGCACTTAATTTTCAATATAACACACAAAGAAGTAAAAAAAATATTTGGTTATTCCCACTTAACTTTGGCTATAAAAATAGCTATTTGCGGTTTTACCATCAGCTGATCTGAACCCAACGGCCAACATATTGGGGTCGGAGGAGGGTATGATTAGGGTTATGCCTGCATTGTGGCATATTGATTAGGGTTAGTGAGGGTAGAGTAATGACTCAGTCCATTAGCTCACCCAGCTGAACTCTGAGGTCTAATAAAAAAAAAAACCTCTAAAAATAATGCTAAAATCTTCAGTCCTGCCAAAAGTGTGCCTGTGCTACTCACTGCATTTTTGTGTTGCCAAAAGAAGAAACGCACTGAATTTAGCCGAAAAAATGCTAAATCAGCAACACTGATTATACATTAACTTTTGTTTAAACAATCTCTTCTTCCTGTCTTTAATCTTAGCACGATGTCTTGGCTGATTGTCTGAACAAAAGTTGGTTTGCTAATGGTTCTTTATGAAGTTATAGACAAGTTGAATATTGAAGATTCTTCTTTGAGAGCGATTCAGAAGTTGAAAAGTTTATTCGACAATCAAAAGTAAGTTTCACTGTAGTATTTTTTTTTTCAAATTGAAGAAATATTTCTCCTTATTTCTCCATTATTGAACTTGATGATAAAAAACAACTTAGTGAATTTTCATGCACATTTGAAATCTTCAGTAAGAGATGAACTGTATGTAACCTTAGTTCACCCTAAACCAACAACCCTACGCAAACCTCTGGCACATGAACATAAAAGAGATGCAACCAGAATCAGAAAGGTAAGAATTTCATTCTTTCTTACTGCCAAATATGTTTGCTTGGATGATTCAACTCATTCAGGTCTGCTTTTTTTTAGGATGAAGTGGCAAGGACATAATGGGTGGGATGTCACATATCATTTTGAGGGTTATAAGCTATGGATTTCAATAAGGGGAAAAATTATACAAATATAATGGTCATGTGACCCCATTATGTATTCCAAATTGCCACCATATTCAGGCATTTGATTCATGTATAAGTTAATTATATTCAATAGTACAAAATTAGTAGATGTACAGTAAGGAAGTAATTTACCTTCCTATTGAAATAGGTTGGGTAAGTACTACAGTACACAAAATGTAGGTTGGGGGAATAACTTGAATCAATACAGATCTGGTGAGTCATTCATTCGAAACTGTCATGTGACCAATATCTCTTGGGTGCATGCTGGTTCAGGGGGGGGGGGTTATCGAATTGGAAATTTGGAAAAGGGGGTTATTAAAGAATAAGTTACTTTTCTCACCTTTTGTTGGGTAGGGATCACTAAAAAAGTCCAAACTTTCAAAAAAACTAGCGTGAATGTTGTTGGACACAAAATAAAGGACCAATTTAGCATAAACTTGCATGGTAAATTAAACATCCACTAAAAATCTACTTTGAGGGGAATTTGAAAAAAAAAAAGAACATACCATGTTTTTCAACATACAAGACGCACATTTAAGTAAACAAAAAAACTATGCAAATATTACCATGCATTCAATGCAATGGTTTTATGACTAGGGGACTGTCTACTGATGTTCGAAGTGGCATCATTCACTTCATCCCGTACTATTGTAACTTAGCCTAGAGGGAGAGATAGCTTCATGCCTTTCAAAGAGCTTTAGTATGAAGTGAGCTCAAACTGTTGCAGCCAGGGTTTGAACTCGAATCGTCAAGTTCATTCTCTATGCAGTCGTCTGTTCACCCACCCCATACTTCCTGTTGATAAATGGCAATCTCTTTTCAAATGTTACCATATGAAAACAAATATTAAAGACATAAAATGCCAGAGACCAAGAATAGATTACCAAGAATGTACATCAGGAATTCTTTTTCAATTCGAAGCTTTCGAGATCTGTACTCACAGATTCTTCAAGTGAATTTTATTTGATCAGATAGTAAAATATACAATATTTTGATTTTTGCCAAATTATGGAAGGCTAGGGAAAAGTTTTGATATGAGCGGAATAGTTTCCAACTAAGTATGATTTTTTTGTGATATGAAACTATTCAAATACATGTTAAAACTCAGTTTCTAAGTGACAGTTTACTTCAACAGAATTGCAAAGCAATTATTCAAGAAACATTCAACACCAACAAACTGAGCAAACAAACAATAAAGAAAACTGCACAATCCCTAAATGACATGATTGATGCATACTTAAAAAGAAATCATGTGATCAACCCTGAAATTCAAATTTTAAAAAATCAAAATTAGTTTTTAAGAAATTTTTTAGACACATCATAGTAAAGGATAAAATATTTGATTTAATTTGATTTAGTTTAATTTAATTTCTTAAAATAAATCTTCTAAAAAACTATTTCTTGGCAGGTATATTTTGCACAACCCAAGAGTCTATATATTTTGATAAGAAAAGGCAAGTAAAGACTTTCAAAACTAAACCATGTTTTAATTTTACTACCTATATCTTCAGTTGAAGTTTCACAAAAAAATTTCAACTGACTTAATTTATGGGGGGACTTATCTCTGTAAAAATGTAAATATGTGTAATGTTCAAATGATATTTTATAGAGATTTCATAAAATAAATAAAGAAGGGATTGGGATTGACTTGATAATATATCAACAAACTTTTCTTACAAAATATTCACTTCATAAATAGATTCATTCACAAATGAATTTGTACTGAGAATTTTATCAAAATCCAATAATTAGTTGATTTTTGGTAGATTTTTAAAATCTAATTATTTCTATTATTATTCGGACTATCTTCATCTCGGTTGTTTTTCATACAACGTTTCGGCCATTATACTCTACAGCCTTCATCTGGTAGGTGTGGGGGAAGTAATAACTTACTTGCAGTAATTCTGTCTGATTCTCTAACCATTACGCTATGTGTCCACATTCTTTATTCATTTTATGAAATCTCTATAAAATATCATTTGAACACCACAAATATTTACATTTTTATAGAGATAAGTCCCCCGATAAATTGAGTCAGTTGAAATTTTTTTGAGAACTTCAACTAGAGATATAAAAAGTAAAATTAAAACATGGTTTAGTTTTGAAAGTAATGTAATGGTTCTAGGTTCAATCCCAGTGTGAGACAATAATAATTCGAAAATACTACTACTGCTAAGAGGGGAGTGCGGTCTATATACCCCCATTGGTTAAATAAAGGGTTCGGGTTCGTTATTTCCCCCACACCTACCAGATGATACCTGATGAAGGCCGTAGAGTACAACGGCTGAAACATTGTATGAAAAACAATCGAGATGAAGATAGTCCGAATAATAATAGAAATAATAATAATACCTCATTTTAAAATCCCGTTGAGTTGTTGATGTCAAAAGTTTCTTTTGGAAGAATAAAAATTTATTTTATAATAAACTAAATTATTTTGAATCTGCCTCTAATCGAACTTTAGTGTGCACTATTTGAACTTTGGTATAAAAGCTTTTTGTATATATATATTCGAGAAAGCTTTACAGCTTTAAAAACAAAACATTAAGATACTTTTTAAAAACTTTTTTGTATCACTTCAGTCACTTATTTCCCAATATCTGTCAATGTAATTCATGTAATTTTCTCCAGTGCTTCTTCTCTTGTTTCACTAATACTTGTGATGGTATATTGTGTAAATTTTCTCTTGCTGGGATCATCTGTTTTTTACCATGTAACTGTTTCAGAGATTTTAAAAACAAAACAGTTATATTAACATTGGAACCACATTAATGGGGACAGGGGGGGTCCTGTATTATAAAATGAAGTGGGCAAACAAGGACTATAAATCTTCAAAATTGTTAAGAATTTATCAATACATTACTTACCGCTATTATTACAATGACAATAATGTACTTTCTATCCAACCAAAGATTTTCCATCTTTTCAATATGCGCTGTGTGGATGATTCGAAAAATGAAGAAGAGAAGACATAGAAATTCCAGAAGCATAGTAGCCTAAAAAAAAAAAAAGACAAATTTTGCGACTCTTTTGGTTTTTCAATCATGAAAATTTATGTTTTTCTCTTATTGTATCTTAGTTTCCAAATTCAATATTTCATGAATAATTACAAAATCATTAAGGGAATCAAAAAACTCTATAATTATTCACGTTATTTATTTTCATTTTAGAACTACAGACCTCCCAAATGTTTCTTTTTTCAGTAAATTCATTTTCAAAAAGTTGAACTACGATTGCAAAAGCACTCTGAATTGGAAAATAGTGAAGAGATCCCTTAGATATTTTTTCTTTTTTTCCGACAGTTTCTGAACAGATTTGAACAAATAAGCAAGTATTACTTATAATAATAAAAAACACATTTCAATTAAAACAAACAATTAAGTCCATTTATCAGTTGGTAGGAATGTGAAGGATCTTATTTTCATGGAAATGCTTATTTGTATTCAAGGAAATAAGCAAGTATGGTCAAATCATGTTGGACGCATCTGTTCTTGTAAGATTGTTGAAGTCGGGTAATGTCAGAGCCTTATCATTACATAGATGGGTAACCCTCTGCATATACCAGATGCCATAAGCTGAATCTTTCTAGAGACTTCAAAAATGGAACTCAATGTCTCTCTGCTGAAAAGTAGGATTGCTGGTAAGTGATTGCCGAACCAGCTATAGGAGTTGCACTCATCCCTATCCGGAAAGATAGTAACGATATGAAAAAGGTCTATGGTCAACCATTTATTATCATTATCATGAATAACTATGTTTTGTGAAATAAAAAAAAGTTTTGGCTAAAATTTAATAAAACAATTAATTTTCCCTGCGAAGAAAGAGAACAGAATTATCCACTAACGCTTACCAATAGTTATAGGGAACCAGATTTACAGTAGGGTGTAAAATTATGGGCATAGGACAAAATCCCTGGGAACTAAACACCCACACTTAGAGTTAACTTAATTCTGTGATTAATGATGGCATAATTTTTCTTACCTGGTCTCATATTCTAAATATATGCTTTTAAAGCTTCTTAATTTGATGCGTTCAAAAATTAAGAAAATGATACCGCTTACAATCTGCTCTTGTTTTTATCTTTACACACTTTTATCTTTCCAATGCACTTTTCAACTTTTTTTCAACAACAATTTCTGGTTTATTTCTTTTATATGACACTCACTTTCATTGTACATGGTATCTTTTTTTGGATTTTTGGATGCATCAAAATAAAAAGCTTTAGAAGTATATGTATACTTGGATTATGAGACTGGGTAAAAAACTATACTCTCATCACTCACTAAAATTTGGGGAAATTCAGGGGTTTTGTCCAGCTCTGCATTTCAAGTGCAGGGTTTTTCTACCCTGTGAGTTTTGTCTGGGCCTCAAAAATTTTTAGGATTTTTCAACAATGTGCATTTTAATCAAGATGATACAAAAATCGAATAGATGATGAATAAAATCATATTGTTTTTTTTTTTGCTCCTTTAATATTTCATGATAGAAAAATTGGCATAAAAAATTTGCAAACTTCAAGAAAACTTAGTGAGACCCTAACATGAACATTTTCAAAACCCCATGTTCAAAATTTTGAAAATACAGTCAATTCTGGTTGATAGGGCTGCATCAGGACCCATTGGAACCAATAACTGGCTGGTCCGTTTAATGGAACCACCTTTTATCTTATGCACAAAACAATACAGATTTTTCCTTATTCAAAGGGAACAACTTCCACAAAGTTACGACTGAAGCCCCTTCATTTTTCTTATTTGGCAGAAATTCTATAAAAAAACAAAGAAAATGTTCACTCCTTTTCTTCAAGAGCTTCTCAATCAAATCAACTTAAATTCTCAAATGAATATATCAATCTTCCATGAATGTATTCATAATGGCAAAGTCATCTGTTAGTATATCTATAAGGGTAATAAATAAAACCTGAGGGTTCCTATTTTGAAACAATGATTTATTTCCTGCATTCTCTTGAGTAAATTTCTTTTTCTCAGCTTAAATTTCATCTTTGAGCCGTAGTATACAAAAGAACACTGAGGATATGTTATGATTCTGTAGCAGATTAGATTAGGCTAAAGGCCTTTGATTTGGCTGTTTTTGATTATTCCTATGCCTATTACTTATAAAATACTTTATAAGCGTAGGTGTTATTGGTAATACATTAGTGTGAGTGGAATCTTCCACTAGCCCAATGCTGGTCAAGTCTGTTCTTGATGGTTTCCAGTACACTTACTTCAGCCACTAACACTTTAGAAAAATAAAACAATTTTTGCTGGAAACAAAATCTCTAGTACATATTTCTATTGAAACTGTATCTTAGTTCTAAGTCACAAAGTGGTTAACAATGAAATGATTTGGGAACTGTTCACCAACAATTGCATTTGGCAGTTATTGTCACAGGGTGTACCATTATGTTGAATCTACAACACAGTCATAAGTATTGCTAAAAAATAGACGAAAACTTTAAGGTATGTTGGAAAAGTTACTTGGAAGGATTGTGACAGTGGACTAAGGATTGAAGGTGTATAAAATGTAACATTGACACTTGATTTCAGCAGCCTCAAAGTAGAGGTGAATAGACAAAGAGGAGATAATGTTGAAAGAAATTGAGAAGGCTGCTGGCAAAGTATTCATCTGGTCTGATTAGAAGATTATGATTACGCAAGCTGGGACGAATTCCCATAATGATGGGACATGTGGCTGATGCTGGAGACCTTTCTGAAGGGCAACTTCATCCGCTGTAGTTATGGTAAAGGCTGCAGTTGCATCTTTGTTCTTTATTGCAGAGGTTGTAAATGTAAAAAGCCAAGTTTATTTTCAAACGTTTGATGAATGGGTGTTACCTTGGATCACTGGAGCCTTCGGTGCACATTAATTCTTCACCTAAGATGGTGCATCTGCTCACACATCAATTAACACCTGGATGTGGTGCAAAGAACATTTCAGCAGATTCTGGGACAAGATCATCTTGCTTCCTTCAAGAATGGACGTCAATCTCATGGATTCCCCCATCTGATTTGTTTTGGTGAGCGATGCTTCAAGGATCTTCTACACCAGCATTTCTATTTAACAAGCTCTTGTGAAATTCTGGTTCAATTTAGAATGAGAAACAGTGTGGCCTTCATGCAATTCTGTTACCTCTCATCTAAAGGCCATAATCAAGGCAACAGATGGTCATATTGAAAAATAACTATTTGTATATACTCAGTATAACTAGTGGAGTATATATATCTTATATTCCACTGGTTATATTGTGTAAATACTAACAGAATGTGCTTTGAACTATAAACATGTCTCTATTCAATTTTGAATAGATTGGAAAAACTGTTGGGTACATCATTATGGTGCACTGTATATAATTATCTTCACTACAGATTCCAAAAGATGTGAAAACAGAATTTTTAAAAACCCATATCTAGCAACTTGAGTTCAGATCATACACATTGTTATATATACATACAATGAATTATGTATATTTCACTAATATTGTTTTTGTCTAATAATATCTTATAATTATTGATGATAATGACACTGCCTTATCTAAGAAATTTGAAAGATAATTAACTGTGCAAATTTCTGATAGATTAAAACGATCATAATTGTCTTCTAATGTTATGTAAGGTAATGAACAATATCAATGAAAATTATACCAGGAAAACATAATGATTACTTACCCAAATTGGTAATCCAAAATTAGGCACTGCAGGTTTTTCAAAAATACCAAGTGATAAGTTTATAAACAATGACAAATACAAAAGTGTCCGTTGGTGCCACTTATTATAAAGCAAGTAAGCTCTGAAATAATAATAATAATAAAAAAAACAGTCATTAAAAAATAACACATAACAATCATCAAGGGTAGGTTAGGGTTGCTTTTCAAAGAGGACAACATATATTTTCATTGTCAGGTAGCAAGGTTACGGCAAAAAAGCTGGGAGTGGTTCTGAATCTGGGAACTGCAGACCCCTGTGGGGCCACAAAGGTATTACAACCATAATAATATTTTAAAATGAAAATGGGAAATCATTTCTATGTTTCGTTAAAGCAGGAAGAACAGATACTACACTTTGATCTTGAACTAAACTTTCGAAGAATATCTATTTGATTATTGCAATATGTTTTAAAAATAGTGTGTGGTAGACACTAATATATAATAATAAACAAGATATTTGTCACTTAAATAATTCAGAGAAGATCTTATTTTATAAAGAAAATGTTTTTGCAGTTATGAGAAAATTTTATTTAGTAGGTGATTAGAAAGAAATATTCAATTCAGTATGTCTTACACTTTCTTTTTTTTGTAGAGGGCACACAGCTGGCCCTACTGCCCCTGTGTCAAGAGGGCAAGAGGTGTAGCTAGCCTCATGTTTCTAGCGCCCCTTACAAACACTTGGAAAATAATTAGTTGTAAACCAATAAATCTGAATTAGTGAAATAAACATAATTGTTTGAAGATATATTATCCTTTCAATTCCAGCATATTTGCTAGAGACCAGGAATTCTGTCATCTTCAAATAAATAAATAACATTTACTGATTGAAAAGCTAAATGTGTTAAATTCATTCAATCATCAAACAAGAACCATAAGTTCAAAGATGTGTCCACCATCTATGGTAGAAGTAGAAGCAGGAGGAGGAAGAAGCGCAAGTAGTCTTTCTTTAAGTCAGTTGATTCACATACTTGTAAAATATAGTGATATAGAAATATTCTGCAGTTATTGTTTTCAATGAAAATTGTGATTGGCCATTTTTGGCTTTTTTAAATGTAAAAATTGCGGACAACACTGTCTATGCTTTCGAGAGGGATTATTAACATATCAGCAGATTCTACTACAGAACGCGAATAAGGTATGGAAATTTAAGCTTAACATGGAAAGAGGAAGAGATTACCCGAATCGTACATTGTAGTATGGCTACCATTGGGATATTCTATTTATCACCATCACATTTGGAAGAAGGCTGTAGAATGTATTGGATGAAATGTTGTGTCAACAACGCAAACAATCATTATTATTGTCTCACACTGGGATTGAACCTAGAACCATCAGATTACTTGCAGTCTGATTCTGTAACCACTACGTTCAATCCGAGTGTGAGACAATAATAATACTACTAATGCTAAGAGGGGAGTGTGGTCAATATACCCCCGTCGGTTAAATAAAGGGTTCGGTTCATTACTTCGCCACACCTACCAGATGATACCTGATGAAGGCCGTAGAGTACAACAGCCGAAACGTAGTATGAAAAACAACCAAGATGAGGATAGTTCGAAAAATAATAAAAATGATCATAGCAGCTGATGAAAAAAAACAATCGGAATAGATGTTCTTTTGGTGATGTCAAACCCTTTAAAGCCATCTCACCACTTTTTTCAGAGTTCCAATGATTAACACAATTTCCGATCTCTGGACATGATTAACAAATGTAACTCACACTGCAGGGGATAAAAGACATTTTAAAAGTAATTGTAGCTTGATGAAATTCTTGCTCTAAAAATGAATTCAATAGACAATATTTGAGAATTCATTCTCTCTGTGGGTATAACAAATGAATACAAAAATATAATCCTGGCGTTGAAATAGGACTCGTAGGAATTTAGGTGCTGACTAATGAAAACAATTAGACATGCTAGTGTGATCAAGAATATATTGGTTATACATCCTAGATCAGTCGCAAAAAGATTTTGATTTCATTTTTCATTATAGCAATTTTTAGCTGTAGTGCCCTTGTCCAGGAAAAAAAGTTTTTATTAAATATGGGCATATATATATATTGTTGGAGAGGGAAATTCATGCGTAGTAAAGTTTGCAAAAAAACCCATATACCTCAGAACATGATAGCTATGATTAGAGGGAGGTAATCAATGGATCTTCTCCAAAATTAGAACACTTCTTCTGTAGCCCTTACCCACCCTTCCACGAGACGTAATTGAAATTCATGGAGAACTTTTGGAGATATTGTGTGAATAGCCAGAGAACCTTCAGAGCTATTCGGTTAGCTAGGATGTGGGGAGGCAATTGTGCATGGATCCACTCCGAAACTTCATGACTTCTTTCATAGCCTATTGCCCCCCCACACACAAGATGTAATTGTTTGTAATTCATTGGGTACTGGAAATATCAAGTGTACAGACTAGGAAATCTTGAAGATATTGTTTGGTGTGAACTGATCACTACAGTTTAAGTGAGGTAATTGTGCATGGATCCTCTCAAAAATTTGGTGATGTCCACTTCAAGAAAATTTCATTGGAATTTATTGAGAACTTTTGGAGATATTGTATGAACAGACAGAGACTGCTAGGAGATACTTTGTAGTTGCTTACAGTCAGTTAGACATAGTGGGAATAATCATGGAAGGATCTAGTAGCCATCCTACCACAAAATTTCATTGAAATTCTTTGAGATGTTTTGAAGATATCGTGAGAACAGATGGACAGAAAGAACAGTACAAAAATTTCAGACTTTTCCTTGGTCTCTGTTCTATAATAATGATCAATAGGAATTTTTGGTTTTAACTAATGAAACCAATTGGACAGGCTTGAGGGACCCTTCAAACAGAAACTTGTTAATTAGTATGAAGAAAGAAATTTAAAAAAAACAACATTCAACTCCCTCACATGTTTATAGGTTCAAACAAATGATACAAAAAAATCTTCTATTTCAGAAGATATGCAGTTTTACAGGTCTAACTTTAATAAAAACAAAAAAAAAAACAAAAACAAAAACCAGAGACGTTTTTGGACAGACTTCTTTCAGATTGAGTGAATGCAGACAACATAAAAACAGATAAATTTTTTTTGTGTAAAATTCAACCTAAAAATGTGTGCTGTAGGTAAATTGAGACCTGCTGATTTCAAATATGCCTTTGCTTTTGTTCTGTTACATGTAGCTCTGCACCATCACATGAATAGCTCCAGCAACACATTCCAAGAGACAAAGTCCTTGTTCTAGAGCATGGTAAACTATTCCACTAAATTAGATTTGAATACAGACATATCTCGGCTATTTAGTGCTGTTAAAGGGTCTTTTTCTTTCAGTATCCTTACAATATCTCCAAAAGTTCCCGAATAATTAATTTTGTGAAAGAGTGTGCAACAGATTATGAAGAAAGTGATAAAATTTTGGAGAGGATCCATGCACAATTACCTCCCCTATATTGTAGCCTTCTGTCTGCACCACAAAATATCTTTTGAATTTCTTAATCTATCCACACGCTACCTCTGAAAACCTGTCAATGAATTTTGGTTGAAGGGTAAACAATACGCAACCCAAAGAAATGAAGAAATTTTTGAGCAGATCCATGCACAATTATACCCCCTACATTCTAGCTATCTGTTAGCAACCACACAATATCTCCAAAAGTTCTCAATGAATTACAATGAAATTTTGCAGAAATGTGGACTAAGAAAGAAGTCAAGAAATTTTGTAGCAGGTCCATCAATAGTTACCTCCTCTAAATTATAACGATCAGTCTGCAACTGAGTTTCATTTTGAAACAAATGTTCATGAACCATTTTAAAATAAAATGTTTTAAAATTAAAGGTTTGATTATTGATAGCTGGGAATGACTTGCTCTGAAAGATATGTTTTTTTGCAAACTTTACTTAACACGAAATTCCTCTTCCAATGATGTACAATAAGCCCATATTTGATGAATTTTCCTCTTACAAAAGCATCACATTGAGAATCCACCATGATAAAAAATGGCACTAAAATCTTTTTGCAACTGATCGGTAATGTCTAATCAATATATTCTTACCTACAGAAAGTTACTCTAATATGTTCAGTTGGTTTCATTAGTCAGCTTGAAAATTCCTACGGGGCTCTATTACAGTGTCAGGATTATCATATATCTTCATTAATACATATATTCGTTCATTTTTTATCCACGCTGCAAATAAGTACCTTGCCGTGGCTGAGTGGCTTGCATATTTTAATGACCCAGGGAGCTATTCAATACCTAGTTGGTCCAACCAAGCCAGAAGGACAAAGGAAAGGAATTCAACCAAACCCAATTCACATCATCCCCAATACATTCCCATATATTTTTAAAAAAATGCAAAATATATAATTTTTAACACAAAATTTATTTTGGCATTCAACAATCCATCAAAGTTTGATATGTTGTAAAACCAATCAATCAATAAATCAATAATTTTCCTATATTACAAAAGTGCTTGACACACAATTATGTTTTCAAAAAGTTTTTGCATATTAGATACAAACAAAATGTGGTTGCTTCACCTAAATAATGATGTATCAAGTTCAAGATTTTTAGGGAGAAATAATAGTATCAACTAACTTTACACGTTCCTTTCTGAAAAACATGTTACGCCCATGTTTAGCATCCAAAATAAGAGTTGATGAAACCAGGAAATCCTGAAAATAAAACAAAAGAAATGAATGTAAAGAAAGAAGCCTCATTTTTTATTTGAATATCATAAAAGCAAATTATTGCTCCTTTCTCATTGTATAGATAAAATCACATTTTATAAAAAAGGTTTGTTGTAAAAAGCAAATTATTGCTCCTTTCTCATTGTATAGATAAAAATCACATTTTATAAAAAGGATTTGTTGTAAAAAGCAAATTATTGCTCCTTTCTCATTGTATAGATAAAAATCACATTTTATAAAAAGGATTTGTTGTAAAAAGCAAATTATTGCTCCTTTCTCATTGTATAGATAAAAATCACATTTTATAAAAAGGATTTGTTGTAAAAAGCAAATTATTGCTCCTTTCTCATTGTATAGATAAAAATCACATTTTATAAAAAGGATTTGTTGTAAAAAGCAAATTATTGCTCCTTTCTCATTGTATGGATAAAAATCACATTTTATAAAAAGGATTTGTTGTAAAATGCAAATTATTGCTCCTTTCTCATTGTATAGATAAAAATCACATTTTATAAAAAGGATTTGTTGTAAAAAGCAAATTATTGCTCCTTTCTCATTGTATAGATAAAAATCACATTTTATAAAAAGGATTTGTTGTGAAAAGCAAATTATTGCTCCTTTCTCATTGTATAGATAAAAATCACATTTTATAAAAAGGATTTGTTGTAAAAAGCAAATTATTGCTCCTTTCTCATTGTATAGATGAAATCACATTTTATAAAAAGGATTTGTTGTAAAAAGCAAATTATTGCTCATTTCTCATTGTATAGATAAAAATCACATTTTATAAAAAGGATTTGTTGTGAAAAGCAAATTATTGCTCATTTCTCATTGTATAGATAAAAATCACATTTTATAAAAAGGATTTGTTGTGAAAAGCAAATAATTGCTCCTTTCTCATTGTATAGATAAAAATCACATTTTATAAAAAGGATTTGTTGTAAAAAGCAAATTATTGCTCCTTTCTCATTGTATAGATAAAAATCACATTTTATAAAAAGGATTTGTTGTAAAAAGCAAATTATTGCTCCTTTCTCATTGTATAGATAAAAATCACATTTTATAAAAAGGATTTGTTGTGAAAAGCAAATTATTGCTCCTTTCTCATTGTATAGATAAAAATCACATTTTATAAAAAGGATTTGTTGTAAAAAGCAAATTATTGCTCCTTTCTCATTGTATAGATAAAAATCACATTTTATAAAAAGGATTTGTTGTAAAAAGCAAATTTTTCTTCCTTTCTCATTGTATAGATAAAAATCACATTTTATAAAAAGGATTTGTTGTAAAAAGCAAATTATTGCTCATTTCTCATTGTATAGATAAAAATCACATTTTATAAAAAGGATTTGTTGTGAAAAGCAAATTTTTCTTCCTTTCTCATTGTATAGATAAAAATCACATTTTATAAAAAGGATTTGTTGTAAAAAGCAAATAATTGCTCCTTTCTCATTGTATAGATAAAAATCACATTTTATAAAAAGGATTTGTTGTAAAAAGCAAATAATTGCTCCTTTCTCATTGTATAGATAAAAATCACATTTTATAAAAAGGATTTGTTGTAAAAAGCAAATAATTGCTCATTTCTCATTGTATAGATAAAAATCACATTTTATAAAAAGGATTTGTTGTAAAAAGCAAATAATTGCTCATTTCTCATTGTATAGATAAAAATCACATTTTATAAAAAGGATTTGTTGTAAAAAGCAAATAATTGCTCATTTCTCATTGTATAGATAAAAATCACATTTTATAAAAAGGATTTGTTGTAAAAAGCAAATAATTGCTCCTTTCTCATTGTATAGATAAAAATCACATTTTATAAAAAGGATTTGTTGTAAAAAGCAAATAATTGCTCCTTTCTCATTGTATAGATAAAAATCACATTTTATAAAAAGGATTTGTTGTAAAAAGCAAATTATTGCTCCTTTCTCATTGTATAGATAAAAATCACATTTTATAAAAAAGGTTTGTTGTAAAAAGCAAATAATTGCTCCTTTCTCATTGTATAGATAAAAATCACATTTTATAAAAAGGATTTGTTGTAAAAAGCAAATTATTGCTCATTTCTCATTGTATAGATAAAAATCACATTTTATAAAAAGGATTTGTTGTAAAAAGCAAATTTTTCTTCCTTTCTCATTGTATAGATAAAAATCACATTTTATAAAAAGGATTTCATGCAAAATTGTTCATGATAGTCTAATACTGTGAAGAGTTGGATAAAAAGATGAGGAAAAAATTAAGAAATAACAGACAACTCACCATCACAGTCAATAATTGAACAATTGTAACGTTAAAATTTCAAGTCAAGCAAAAAAAGACTATGTATGGTCGGAATAAATTCTATCAATGACATTGCTGATCTTCCAGAGGAAAATATCTAAAGGAGGATGAAAAAAACAAAAAACATCTAGATTCTAGAGAATTTAGATGTTAATTATAAACCCATCAGAATAAGACCCTCAAAAATTTCAAAGTAGCTGTTTTTCCAAAAATCAAAAAATGTATTTTTAATAGTGGAATTCCAAAACCAATTTTCAAGTCTGTTGACAAAACAGTACTGCCAGGAGTGCTAGAACATACAAACAAATAAACCCATCAGGATAAGACCCAAAATATGTCAAAAATGCTTTTATTTCCAAAAATCAAAAAAAGTATTTCAGAAGGGGTCTAGCAGAGTACTGATGCCAATTTTCAAGTCGGTAGACAAAACAGTATGACCAGGAGCACTGGAGCAACCAAACAAGGATTTTGAACAAACACACAAACACACACATATGAAATAAAATAGAAAACTTTTCTTTGCTGATCTCCAAGAAGAAAAAAAGTATTTTTTCTATTCAAAAAGACAACTTCTACATGAAATTTATCATTTGAGAGTATGAAATTTTCAGGGAAATTTTAATGGGGTCTATGGGAGCAAAATTATGACATTACCTCCATAATCAGAATTATAATCGATTATTTGATATATGAGACTATAAGGATGAATTAGGAATCCCAAAATAGTAATAAAAAGAACATTGCTTTTAAAATCCCGTTGAAATATCAGCATAAAGACATTATTGACAAGTCATTAATAAACAAGAAATACTAATGTGCCCCATAAAACTTCTTTTGGACAAAAAAGGCTAAAAATTTATTATAGAAATTGTTTTAAAAAAAAAAAAGATTTGTCTCTTGTTTCTTCATGTTCCTCTCTTTCTGATTTTTCTGATTATTTTTCTCATTTGTTTTAGCACAACAGTGATCTGTTTTAAGATGCGTTCACATGCATCTCTATAATAGGGTCTTTAGGTCAGTCAGTCAGTTGGTCCATCCCCAATATGTTTGAAATAGATTTTTATACATGGTAGAAAGAATCTTTTTAGTGTATCTTCACCATGCCCTAACTCAGAAAAGAAGACTGAATCGGGAAGTTTCTACCTGTAAAGTCATATTTTAGAAGGAAGTTCAATTTAATAAACAATTATAATGTGGAACTAGACCCTAGACATCATTCGGAAAAAAAAATTATCTAATGATGTCATAAAATAAAACAAACTATTCAGACATCCTTTCTTTGAGAAGTTAGTTATTTTTCTCCTGACCTCATACTGGTACAATAGAAATACTATAAGTACAGGCATCTTCCAATATAATGCACTTTGCAATATCAAAGACACAATTATTTCATTGTTACAGGCATCCTTAATATAGCACTCTTTGCATTATATACATTTTGCACAGATCAAAAATATTCATTATGTTGATACAAGTATCCCCAGATCTTATTATATCAGGGAATACCTATACCAAAATAATAGACATGTCTTTAGCATAATCAAAGCAAACAGAGACATAACAACAAACAGAGACAGAATTGTTGAACGTGCCCAAGAATTTTACCAGGAACTCTACTCTTCAAAACACTGACAGCATAACAACGACCAGAATACACAAGATGCTGACAATCAGTTCGAGGATTTACCAGAAGTTACACCATTGGAAGTAAAGCAAGCCATCAAACAAACAAACAAAAAGGAAAAGCCTCCTGACCAGATAACATCTCTATCAATCAACTCAAAAAAGCTGGTAAGAGCTTCAACAAAAAGCTAGCTATTCTATTGAACTTGTGTCTAAAACAGAGTAAAGTCCTTAAAGACTGGAACGCTGCAATCATAATGCTTCTACATAAAAAAAGGAAACCCGACAGACCTCAACAACTATAGGTCTATAAGCCTACTCAACTGCATATACAAACTTTTCACAAAAAATCATCACCAACCGGATTACTGAAACACCAGATGAAAATCAACCATGAGAACAGGCTGGATTTAGAAGAAGTTACTCGACCATGGACCATCTTCATTCAATAAATCAGCTGAAAGAGAAAGCAGCAAAATACAAAATGCAACTCGCTGTAGCATTTATAGATTTCAAGAAGGCATTCAACTCTGTAGAAATTCCCATGGTCATGAAAGCCATCACCCTATAAGATGTAGACCCTGTATACATCAAAGTACTGTAACATATATACAATCACAGCAACTGTTTCATCAAAATCAGGACACTGAACCCTTCCAGCTCCAAAAAGGAGTATGGCAAGGTGATACCAGCTCATCCAAACACTTTACAGCCTGCCTCGAGATGATCTTCTGAAACATGGACTGGGAGAATAGAGGAATCAAAATAGAAGGCAAATATCTGAGCAACCTCAGATTTGCAGACAACATTATCTTTTTCACAGAGAACCTACACGACCTCCAACTAATGCTTGATGAACTAAACGTAGAACGCAAAAAAGTCGGCCTACACATGAACTTCAGTAAAACGAAAATCATGTGAAACAATCATATTGAGAATAAGAACTTAACTGTCAAGATTGAAGATGCAGAACTCGGCAAGGTAGACCACTGCATCTACCTAGGACAACGAATCTCCATGAGATCCTCAAAAGAGGAGGAAATCAAGCAAAGAATCACTCTAGGATGGCAAGCTTTTGGCAGAGCAAACTCAACTTTCAAAGATTCCAATAATCCTAAAAAGAAGAGTATACAACCAATGCATTCTCCCAATAGTAACTTATGGAGCTGAAACATGGAACCTAACCAAGAGACAGGCCTGTAAAGTGAGAAGCATGCAACGAGCACATGAGAAAATCATACTCAACCTTACATGGAGAGATCACAAGACAGCACAGTATATAAGGAAGAAAATGGGAGTCAGAGACATCCTAGAATCTATTAGAAAACTCAAATGGCAATGGGCAGGTCATGTTGCAAGAATGAAAGACAACCGATGGACATCACGACTCACAACATGGAAATCGAGGCTGACAGAATTCTAGATGAAGAGATGAACTAGACAAATTTAGAAAATACTGGTTCTGTGACACCCATGATAGGGAATTGTGGCGAATCCTAGGGAAGGTCTATGTCCAACAACTGACATTAAAAGACTGATGATGATGATGATGATATCTCAAAGCATTAAATCAAGGGACACCTGTACATACATAATGTGTTTTTAATTTGCACACTACATAAGAATGTATATATCTTCTGGGGTCACTAATAGGTGTGAGTGTGAATCCAGACCCCATAGAATTATTTTTCAATCAACTAGACTCTTTTTGCATTCTCCAAGTTGAAAGATTTTAAAGTTATCTTTATCTAAAACCTAGATTTCCTAATCTCTAAAGAAATAAAGGAAAGTAACCAAAATACTTCAAAGCCTTTTATAAAAAGTACAGAAAGTGGAGAGCCAGTTCAGCATAACACTAACATCATAAATAGGAGCCCCACTCAAAACTTTGTCAATTGGAAAAATGATTTCTCAATGAAACAAAGAGAAGTAACTGAATTATTTCAAAACAGTAGTTCTGTACAATAGATGGAAAGAGAAGGTCCACTTAAGCAGTATAGGGTCCTATTCAGCTGTATCATTACACTGTGAATAGAATCCCCCCCTCCAAAAATTTGTGTTTTGGTAGAATGATATTTCGATTAAGTAAAGGGAACTAGCAGCGATACTTTGAAGCCTTAGTTTCATATGATATATATTGCAAAATACCAATATGAAAATATGAATGAATCAAGTGATAAACTGCTGCAGCCCATCTATTCTTTAATTGTTTATTCTACTTATGCTGTCTAGGCTGAGTGACTCATTCTCTATGTAACAATGGAAAGTCATTTCGAATAGAGTTTCAAACAATATAATAAATTCATAAATATTCTGTTTGGATTTTATGTCTATTTTTTAATAATAATAATATATATATATATATATATATATATATATATATATATATATATATATATATATATAGTGTGTGCCAAAGCTGTGTAATGGAAAAGATCTTATTGTAAAAAATGCATGTGGTAATTTACCAGTTTATTTAAAAAAGAAATAATAATTCAATGCTGTTAAGATATTTCAAAAAGACTTTTTTTTAGATGCTCACAAAATTATGTCCATTTCAGGATGTATTTACAATGTAAATCGACCATTCTCTGAAAACGTATTTTGGGAGGTGATCTAAAAAAACCTTCCCAGTGGTCTCATTTGTACACAGAGAAAATTTATGTTGTGTTTTTTGCAGTAGGAGAGCACATATGGATGGATTGACATTTGGTGAATTATAATAAGAAGATTATATGTATAGATTCGTTTGCTGTTTTCAACATCAAGTAAGCGAATGTGTGAAACTTTACCATCAGGACCATCTTCCCTAAATTATGCCAAAATGTGATCGTAAAATAACCCACCAAAGTCCTTTATTCCTTCAGATTTAAAAAAAAATATTCAATTAGTATAAATTGAATTTTAAAAAATACTTATTTTATTAATGAATACTAAGGTGATTTCTAAATAATTTAGAATATCACTCATTTTATTTAGAAAAAAAATTTCCTTTTTTTCCAACCCAGAAACAAAAGTTGTGACTTTTCTTCCTGTTATGTTTTTTATGTGGCACACGGTAATGCTACATCAGGACTTGGATCCTAGGATCCTGTTTTACAGCTGGGGTGTGACTAGTGTCTGTGTTACCGATAGAGAAACAGAAAAACAAGAACTGAGAGTTCAACGAGGTGTCCACAATAAAAGTTAAACACCATTATTCCCAGATAACGTGACCCTGAGTGGAAGATAATTTTAGGTAAGAAACATCTTATCAAGTAATACCTTTCTATCAAGTTTCAATTAAATCTGACTTGAAACAGCTGAGAAAATCGATTTCATAACATAAAGTTTAAACGCCATTATTAACAGATCACATAACCCTGGTGGAAGATGTTTTTATTTAAGAAGCATCTTATCAAGAAACGCCTTTCTTTTCAAGTTTCTGTGGAGACTTTTTCGTTTTTGGAGAGAAAGTAACTTGTTATAGGGAAGCGAGTGGATTGACCTTAAAGTGGGTGATCGATTTACAATGTACGCACAATGTAAAGCTGGACCCTGACTTTTGTGACACCTGAAGTCCAATATAAATATCCTTTAACTAGACCCTGACTGTTATTTTTTTCCAATTCATAAAAGGTCAGTTCAAGTTTGTGCACATTTTCACCTCTACATCTCTGTTCCGCGCGTATCCCTCAGAATTGCAGAGGCAAAGGTAATTTTGCACTTCCAGTTATTCAACTAAAATACGCATTTTTCTAAGGGTCGAATTTTTTTGTGGGCTTGCTTGAGCGTGTGCATGTGTCCCGCCCGGGAGGTGGGATGTCACACGCGCGTGCGTGCAACATCTCTCCTCCTCGGGTAGGTTTCCCGTACAGTTTCAAGTAGATATATGCGCGTCCTTGGGTAAACCCACAAAAAAATCAAACCCTTATAAATGCGTATTTCAGTTCAGTGTGAAATTACTGACGAAATGACCATCAAGGAATTTTCAGCTTTCAATTTCTCCGTAATTGTATAATTGACTACATATCCATAACTTTAACCCACGTCACTCATCCTAAACCCTAACAACTTACCCTAAGTCTCTTCAAGGGAAAAAAAGGCAGCCATGTAAGCAGACAGAAAGTCAGGGTCCAGTTTAGGAGATATTTGTACTAAAAATTGAATATCGGGTATCACAGAGGGGGACACAAAGTCTAGGTCCAATTTTTCATGGTGCGTAGATTGTAAATTGATCACCTATTTTTGAGCAAATTTATTTGCTCCTCCCCAAAAGGTTTTCCGAAGAATGAAGAAAGTCTCAAAAAAACTAAAATCAGATCCAATTAGAATGGTTCATTTTGCATGGGAAAAATATCTTTTTATAACATTTTCGGTAATTTCGATTTAACGGATCTTGACAAAAGATCATACCGTCACCAATCACTGAAATCGTTATGCTTTGGGGGGTTTTGTCCGGTTTGGTACTTTAAATGGAGAAGTTTTATCTGTTTGGGTTTTGCCCGGGTCCTAAAAAAACGGAAGCGTGTTTCAAAAAACAAAAAAATGCAATTGGATAAGTGAAAAAAAACAACAAACAAACTTACTTTTTCCGTAATAACAACGTTGGTAGGGTCATTGTGGTCAGAAATAATGTCCGTATTATTCACGGCTTGTTGCTGACCAACAAAATCCGTTGGTTCATCGTTGTCAGAAATAACGTCCATATCCACGGTTTGTTGCTGACCAACACTGACAGGTGTATCTTGTACGTCTGATTCAAAAGACATCATCGTATGTCAGTGTTTTTTTTTAAGAAACATATCAGACTCGGCGTATGGAATAATGATGAAGAAGGATGAGTGAACTTGACCAGTAACAACTCCAGTTTGACCATTAAAAGCCAGTTTTTTTCCCCGGCGAACTGATCTATAACATACTTTCACGAGAGAAAACAAATCTAATCTTTGATACGCCCCTTTCTTCACTTGAACCCCGTTATCAGTAAATTAATTGTCACAACACGAAAAAGGAAAACAATGTCAAGTTTAGTTTTTAAATGTTTATTGTTTATTAATTCGAAATGAGAAAAAAAAAAGAAGAAAAAATGCGTTCTTTACAACTTCTTCGTCAGTTTTTGTCTGGTTTTGAGATTTTTTTTTTTTTTCAAGATTTTTTGTATATTTTCAAATTCTTTTCATGATTGGTTCTCCAGTCCGTATTGAATTACGGTGATATTTCGAAACTAAAGGTACGAGTATCGTGCGATTTTCCAATATCTAATCTGCAGGGCAATTATTGGCTCTTCCGAGATAAAAAAAAAAAAACACAAAAAAAAAAAAAAATCACTCACTCGGGAACGTCACGTGACCAACGGCTTTTGGCAGCATGCTATGTCTTGAGGTGATCAATTAAAAAAATGGAACAGAGGATGATCAATGAATGTTACTTCTCATGCCTTTCGTTGGATCACTAAAAAGTCCGAATTAAAAAAAAAAAAGCATGAATGCGACCGGGCACAAAAAAAGGGACCGATTTTCCACGAATTTAGATTGTAAATCGAACCCTCACTAAAACTCTATTTTGGGGTGAATTTTCCAAAAACAAAAAAAAAAGTTTTTCTTAGACACAATAAAGAGTAAATGTTTAAATCTCCAGCCCTTTAGCTCCATTGGTGCGGCATGTACGCATGTTACATACTCAGCTTGATCAACTTGAAAACTGAGGAAACATATTTTGACAGTTATGGATGACGTTGTCGTCCATTTTCCTGTCACATATCTATCATATTCCACCGTATTATAACTATCTGGGATATCCGCCTGAAAGGGCAGATTTAATTCGCTAAAAAAAAGCTTAATCCAATTGATAAACGGCGTAAAATCGCAATTTTTATTCATTTCTGTTCATCTTTCATTATTTCTCTTATTAAAAAAAAAATCATTTGAGTGCCGTTTTTAACATTTAGTGAGCACAGGTGTGAAACAAAAATTTACAATCGGGACCACCTTCTCCACAGAAATATTATGGTAATTTTTTTACAACTTCACAATCATAAACTTTCGGAACAAAAAAGTTATAATGTTCTCATCTGAGTTGGAATGTTCGAACAGTCTTATCCTTGACGACTCGCAATTAATTCTTTTTGACAGCGAGACAGAACTTAATTTTCTTTCAAATTGATAGAGTTTTGTTTGTTTTTTTTAATACATGCTATCAACACCTCTCTTTCCCTCTATCATAAAAATACGCCGACGTATTAATATCTCTAATTGAGAGCAGTGAGTGAGAGCCAATGTCCTTAGATAAACAGAGAGGAAGGGTGAGATTAATACACGGCCTCCTATCTAAGAGTCATACTAAATTTCAATCATCAGTCATTGCAGCGCCCACAAAAACTGTGACCATCTTAGAATGAGTATAAATTGGGAATTGATTCCCCGCCTTAAACATATTGCAGCTGATTTGGGAATTTAATTTGCTTAAAACCTGCCTCGGGCTCCCAGGTATACCAAGAGAAAATTTCATGAGGTTATGTCGTGCGAAACGGTCCATGTGACAGCATACCGTAAAAAAACATTCAACATAACCCCATAAAATTTTCTTTGTGTACGAATGTAACCCCTAGGCAGGTTTTTAACCAAGTTAGTTTTTGAACCCATTATTTTTTCAGGGGCTCGATTTTGTGCCCCGTTGGTGATGTAAGGTGACGTAAAAATAACATTGGAGAATGGATCAATTCTCAAAATAAAATATGAGGTGAGAGAGAGAGAGAGAGAGAGAGAGAGAGAGAGAGAGAGAGAGATTCACTTAAATTTCATTTTAGAATTCGTTGTTCAAGAATGGAGTCCATGTTTCAGATAATTCATCATAGAGAAATCATACAAAAACTTGAACTTGAAAATCTCCTCCATGGAGACAAACTTCGTACACTGGAGCTAAGGAGATACAACAGAAACATCTAAAATAATCATATATATAATATACATGATATACATGATATATATATATATATATATATATATATATATATATATATATATATATATATATATATATATATATATATGTATATATATATATATATATATCCCAACAGATATATTCTTCAACAACAAAATATATTAAAGACTCGCCATCACAGTCAATAATTGAACAACCGCAGCGTCAAAATTTCAAGTCATGTAAAAAATCCCATCAAAGAATAAGTATAATCAGTATAAATTCTATTCATCACAAACGTTTTTCCACAGGAAAATATACAAAATATAGTAAAACAAACATCTAAAAACGTCTAGCCTCTAGAGAATCTAGATGTCATTAATAAACCCGTCAGATTAATACCTCTCAAAATGTCAAAATAGGTTTTTCTCCCCAAATAAGAGAAAACTATTTTTACATGCACAATTATTTCCACTATGTCATAGTTATATGTCCACACAACGTGATATCATCACAATATCTCCAATACTTCTCAATGAACTTCCGTGTAATTCCGTGGAAGTGTGGGCAATAGACCACAAAAGAAGTGATTAGATCTTGGCCTGGATCCATACACAATATCTTCCCAATGTAATAGTTATATGTCCACACCATCAAAACTCCTCTCAAGGAGTTTGGTGGAGTACTGATGCCAATTTTCATGTCTGTACACAAAACGGTATGGCCAGGAGTACTGGAACACTCGAACTCATAAACACACGCACGTATGAAAAATATATATATATAACCTATGGCCATTTTTTATGGTTATAGTTGTTCAACATGGCCTGCAGACCTTTTTGTTTATGTAAGAAGGTGATAGACGCCTTAGTTTATGAAGAGCAGGAATGAGTTATCTACGATATACGATGGATTAGAGATAATCCATGAGCATGGATTTGATGGGGTAGATCTGCGTCCTATATAGATGTTGGAATTTAGATTAAGGAAAGGATATTATTAATAGTTGACTACATTAAGACATAACTGGTGTTAATCTAATATTCAGATTTACACGCTGCCCAGTATCAAAGGTGAAGATAACTACACGATGAAAAAAAATTAAAAGATCTTTGGGAGGACAAACCTTTTATTCATGGAAGTGAACAAAGGAAAAATGTTTTGTGTGTGTGTGTGTGTGTGTGAATGACTTTTGTACGCAAAGGTTTTGCAAGATTTTTGGGAAAGGTTGATAATAGGCTGCAAAAGAAGCAATCAAATTTTGAGCTGAACCCATGCGCAATTACTTCCCCTATATCATAGTTATATATCCAAACCCCATGATATCACCAAAAATTCAAGTCATTCCATCCAATATCTCTAAAAGTATACAATGAATTACGATAGAAAAAATATAGAAGGATGAACAGTAGGTTATGGAAGAAGTGATTACGTTTTTGGACGGATCAATCTACAATTATTCTCCCGATATCATATTTATAAGTCCTTGTGACATTATATTTCAAAAGTTCATGTCTATCAACATATCTCCAAAAGCTCAAAGAATTTCAAAGAACTATGGGTAAAAAGATAAGGAAGAGTTGGTTGGACTTTGGAGTGGATCCATGATTTTTTTTTCTGATTGAATGATATTTTCCTGATTTTCAACAAATTTTTGTACACCTTCATGTCTGTCCCACTATATCTCCAATATTTCTCAATTAACTTCTATGAAAATCTGTGGTAGGGTGTATCATCATCAGCATATTATCGTCCACCGTTTGACATAACTTTCCCTGGGATTCACCACACCTCTCTATCATGGCTGTTGTGGAGCAAATACTTTCTGAACTTGTCTATTTCGTTCCATCTTATATTTTGCCTGCCACAATTTCGCATATGATCTTTGGGGATCCACTTCGTGAATCGTGATGTCCATCAAACCTTTATTTTGATTCCATTATTTTCCCAGGCTAAGTTTTAGAAAATCTTCTCTGGGCAGACTGAGAAGAGTTTTAGTGAGCTAGTGTCACCTTGTCTTACTCTTTTTTTGAGCTGAAAGATCTCAGTGTCTTTACGTAGCCTAATTAATGAACTGCCATATGTCGCAAGACATATACAGGTTCTACGCCTCGTTTTATGAAAGCTTCAATGACCTTGGGGATTTCCACTGAGTCGAAGGCCTTCTTAAAGTTGACAAATAATACAGCGAGTGGAATTTCATATTCTGCTATTTTCCCTTTTAGTTGATATACTGAATGGAGATAACCAATGGTTGAGTAGCTTTTCCTGAATCCAGCCTGTTCTCGTAGTTGGTTTCCATCTAGTGTTTTGGTGATTCAGTTGTTAATCACTTTGAAGAGTTTATATATACAGTTGAGTAGGCTTATTGGTCTGTAAATGTCTTCCAGGACTTCACTATGTCTTCGGCATGTTGAATAGGGTGGTTAGTTTCCTAGTGATGACATTACCAGCTTTGAATAGGTTGATGGTGACGCTATTTGGTCCGGGGGCTGTTCCTTTTTTCGTTTGTTTGATGGCTTGTTTCACCTCCCATGGAGTAACTTGTATATCCTGTTTGTTGTCTTGTGTCCCTTGTTTGGAGAATTAGATTTTTATTTGTAGAATTCGTGCTTGACAATTCGGTTCGTATCCGTTGATAGATCTCCAGTTCCTTCGAGCACTAGTTATTTCAGTTTTTCCTGTACTGAGACCTTTTTTTCAAAAGTTTTAACGCCCTTACCTTTTTTGACGATGCTTTCAATGACTCCTGTTATGTGTCTCATTTTACCCTCTCGCTGTTTCTTTCATATGGTTTTGTCAAATTCTGTTGTTTCAATCTCCCCCCACCCCCATTGTCGGTGGCTTGAGATTTCTGCATTTTCGATGAGATTCTTGGTTTCTTCAGACAGTTTACCGATGGTTTCTTTACTTGAACATAATTGTTGGTTGCTTATAGAGCTATATGCACCAACAAAATATTCATTATACGAAGCGTGTTCAAAGTTCAATGAATCATTTGACAAAGAGTTGAATATTTAAAATGATATAATCTTTATTCCATGAGTAAGGATCTCTTTCTTTCTATCCCCAACCTATTCTCAAATGGCGGTGGGCTGGCCATGTTGCAAGAATGGCAGACAATCGATGGACATCACGACTCACAACATGGATTCCCCGAGACCACATGCGCAACCGAGGCCGGCAAAATGTTAGATGGAGAAACGAGCTAGACAAGTTCAGGAAGTACTGGCTCCGTGACGCCCATGATAGAGAAGTGTGGCAAATCCTGGGGAAGGTCTATGTCCAACGACGGACGCTAAAAGACTGATGATGATGATGATGATGAATCTTTATTCAAGAAACAATCAACAAAGTTTATACTTCTTTTGTCAGTGGATTGAAAAGTTATAAGCTTATTCAAAGAGCTCGTAATGTATTCAATCGTACATTCAATTAAATGTTCATGTAGGAACGTATATGTCAGTATGTGTGTGTAAAGGTAAATAATTCTTTCAGAAATAATGTGATTGCATGTGTGTCGTAATGCAATGTAGTTTCATAATGTTGAAACTCTTAAGGATATTACTCACTGGACGTTTATGTATGTATAGGATGTAGAGTCTTTTTGTTTGAATCCACACCAGTTTTCGCGCGTAGTGTCTATTGTTGGAATCCGAACAGCGATGGATTGTTGAGAGACAAGGATTTTGGATCCTCGTGGGTGATGTGTAGTGCGCCGGCTCTGTAGCTGTGGAAGGAAGGAAGCTGTACGAAGAGAAGGGAATAGAATGCGCGCCAAGTATGAAGTTGGACGCGCATTGAAATAAAGAGGAATGAAAACATACAAGAATTATGGCCAGACAAGAGACGTACGTTTAATACAAGAATAAAGATGAGGTACATGTAAAGATAACATTAACACAATCGATTGTGAGAAGTAATGTTAGGAGAAAAGATAGTAAAAGGTGGGAGCTTTCTTATCTTGATAGTGCTGACGTCTGAACGCGTGGATTCCGTGTGGTTGGATTGCTCCCAGATACGCGGAAACCGGGTTCAGTGTGTGAGCCTTACTGCCAAGTGAGTTAACTTGGGGGCAATTCTCAGAGGCTGTTAGACTCTCGACGAACAGACTATGACATAGAACATGGTGTTTTATTCATGCGTGTTTCCCGAAGTGAGGATGTTTAGGTTAAGATCGAATCGGCCAGTGGGTTGGCGAAATGATAACGATCTTAGAGAGAAGGAAAGAGTGTGGCCGGTCGCGAAGGCCAAGGCCAGAGGCATGACCAGCTAGGGGTCCTGGCGCCAATGAGCATTGGACCAGGGAGAAGGAAAGAGAGAGAATGGCCGGCCGCAAACGCTGGGGCTAGAAGCGTAACCAGCTAAGGGTGTTGAAGCTAGTTAGCATTGGACCATGTGCGTCCAGGGGTTTTATAGAGGTCGTCAGAGGAAGTGACGTTTTGGATATCTAGCTAAAAGAAGAGTTTCGTACTTAATTCCTAACTAAAAATATAGGGGGCATTACATATGCATAGGTAAACATGGATTGAAGATATTTTTTTTTTTACGAGCAATTGTAGTTAAATACTTGATGAGTGTGCATGGTCTAATATCGTCCACTTATTCTTGGTGAGTTTGTGTGTAGATTTCTTATATTGACGGCTCAACCGTCTTACTGACTTTTGTCTCTGACTGTCTGAGTTACATCTGTCAGTTTCCTTTTATCATGCACAGGATGGCTCCTACCAAAAACTAGTTTCACTTGTTGAGGGCTGGCCTGTGATTGGTCATTAATTTGTCCATGTATCATTGAATTTAATTTCTCATTTTTTCGTTATAATTTGGAGAGAAACTCCAGTAGCCTATTTTGTACAATTTTCGTTTAACTGAGTTTGAGTGGTTCCTAAATAATCAATTATTTTTTGTTTATTTTGTTTTTAATATAATTTGTATCCGTCACAGATTTTCCTTGCAACATTATTGTTATGTGTGGAGGCGGTTAAGACAATTCGGAAAATGGTCCACGCTAGCCAAAGAAAGAGAATTTTGGTCTTGGATTCGTGTGGAAACGTGCGTTTGGCTAAGTGCGGGTTATCGCAAACCAAAATGCTGACAGTATAAAAAAATAAAACAAAACATAGTGTTCAGAGAAGGATAACAAATAAATGAATTTTTGTAAAAATAAAAAAAACAGGTTTTTATAATGAATAAGCTGAGGAAAGAAAAGAAGAAGCTGGAACAAGGAATGGAGCAAAGACAGTTCCGATTAGGTATTAATCTTGCCAATCATGGGAAAGAGATTAAACTCTCATTACCTTTTCCTTTTGTTTACAAGTTCATTCAACAGTTTGTGAATCAGCCTTCATATTGATCGAAAGGGATTAAAGAATTGAACAAAACACTCACATTTTCAAGAAATCCATTATAAACATTTTTTTAAAACATCTTCTGTCACATTCCACGTTCTATGCCATAGCCGATCACGATAGTTCCCTTCCTCTCATATCTACCTGCCTCTACTACTGATTCACTCGTTGTCTCTCTCCCTTTCACATTGAAAAACAAATCTTACATCAACGATATCCCGCAGGTTCTCTATATATCTATTTACCTTCTTTTATGTTTGTTGTTTAATGTGTAAGTTTGTGTGAGAGTGCATTTTATTTTAAATGATGTGTTTACATCTCTCTTGATCGCTGACCCTATGTATCCATTCTTTTCTCTCGTTAGTGACTACAATTTGATATTCAAGGGATGTAATTCCCCGATTGGTAAGAATCAGAGTAAGGCATTGTTTGTTTATGTCATGTTATTTGAATCACCATAAAGAGAAACTGCAAAAAAAACAAAACGCAAGAAAAAACTTATTCTCGCAAAGAATTATCAACAACTGGAACTGAATAATAAATTACAAATAAAACTGAAAACTGAATAATTTCAAGAACAAATATAATGATTATACAACGCATATATATCTTCCATGATAACAACTCTAAACATATGTGCTGAGAGACAATAAATCAGTTTGCTGTTTTCCTATGTTGTGTAATTGACTGAACCCTTAACAATAACCCTAAACATAAATCCACCATATTAACTCTAACTTATCTCCTTTGTAATTGAATCTGATTAAGTAGATGTGCGATTGAAGTAGTGTTTGTAGGTGGCCAAGTGAAATTCTTTAGGCAAGATATGGAATTTAATATGATTTAACACAACCAACTGCGTACCCTAAGAAAAGCTCAGTTGAATTATAAAATGTTTTTTGACAGAACCACCTCAGGAGCATTTGCTACAACTGCCTTGCTGAGTGCAATGAAGCCCCGACTGTTGGATTCGTTCTATGACATGTATTTTGTGAGGTAGCGAATGACCAGTTCATACCTGAATTCAATGGTATTTGAGTATCAATCATATTTGTTTGAAAGTAAAACTTGAACATTTTGTTTCAATCTTCTCAGCATTAGAAAAAGAATCTTGAAGTACACAAAACTGATTCGTTTTGGCCATTAGCTGAACATCATTTGTCAAGAAAAAAAAAGAAATAATTGAGATTCGGATAAGAAGAGCAAAAAGATTTTGAATATGATTTCCAGCTTTCAGAATCCTACAGGAAAAACAAACATGAAACACTCACCGAAATCATTGTCATAAAACTTCAATATGCAAAATGCATCATCTGTTAAAAAAAGGCATTGTTTTGTTTTGTGTCCACATAACTTTTAACCATTGTTGGAATCGACTATGGATGTTCAAAAAGGAACAGGAGAATTTCTCTTGGCCAATTACAAACACCAGTTCAACTGCACATTCTATCAGAGAATAAATATGGTCAGAATAAATTCTATTTATGATATCATTGGCATTTTCCATTGGAAAAACATCTAAAATAAGTAAAAAAAAAAACATGTACATTCTGGAAAATGTAGACGTTATTAATAAACCAAACAGAATAAGGCCCCAAAAAGGTCAAAAAAGTTTTTTTTTCAAGAATGAAAAATGAAATTTATTAGAAGGGGTCTAGTGGAGTACTGATGCCAATTTTCAAGTCTGTTGACAAAACGGTATGGCCAGGAATGCTGGAACATACAAACAAACATATAAACACATATGCATATAAAAGAGGATAGAACTGTTTCCTTGCTCAATTCTTTTTTTTAAATAGTCTCATCAAAATTCATAAAACTTTTTATTTATCATTAAGTGAAACAAAATTTCTTTCTGAAAATGAATGTATCAGTAGCATGCACGTGGAATGAACATTAATGATTTAATGACAAAGTTTTTAAAAAGACATTTACTCATGTAATAAAAATGTCTCTAGGGACTTCTTTGTATACAATTTACGTTAAAAATATGTATTCAACATTAAAATAAACAATAATTCAAGAGATAAAAATGTATGAAACTTGACAGAAAAATTGCAAGTTGATCAGTACAAACAAACATTTACCAGGAATATTCTATTTATCTATTTTTATCTAATTCCTAAAAATATTCCAGCTGATGCTTACCAAAATTACCCAGGCTATTTATTTTCTCTCCTAAATGATCTAAATTCAAATTATACTTGAAATTATTTACCTTAATCAAAAAAAATCCCAAAAGACATCTTTTTTTGTAAAACCGAAAATTATACACTGAATTTTGATTTAAGAAAAAGCAATAAAGATCTTTCAAAGAAGAAAACATTGCAGTTTCATTGCATTTCTTTTTTTCTGATACAGGATCAATTTTTGAAAAATAGTCTGCTGTATTGATTAAAGTTTCAACTGATCTCTGAGGACTTTTATATTTGTATTTTTTTATCTTTATATTTTTGGTGAAATATTCAAATTTGTGTGGAAGTTGGACCAGATTTTCCTAAGGCAAATTCTCATGTGGTTCATTTGGGTGAACAAGATTTTATATTGTCGACAAAAATAATTTTTAGTTGATAATTTCTACAATGACACTAAGATTATGAAGAAAAAAATTGCTAGTTTACAATTCTCAGACATTTTTTTGACACGTGTCGCTTTTTGTCAAAAGTCTATGGTATATGCAATATTTACGGCTCACTTGATTTTTTTTTTCAAACATATTCTGAAATAAAGTTTTGACTGCAGTAGCTGAAGTGTTTATGTTTTTAACAAAATGGAGGATCATGTTTTTTTATGTAACTTATGACATTTGCTGGGTTTTATTATATTTGCATGAATTTTCTTTAGAATTTGGTTCTGCGTTTTAGGTGCGTATAGTCTTTTAACAGACATCAAAATCATATTGAAAAGTTTAGGCATTGATCAATATCCAAGATTCGCTTATTTCTCTTTGCACACTAGGATAAAAAGCAACTTTAAATGGTCAAGTTTTCTGTTTTCATTTGAAAATGAAATTTTTGAAAAATGAATTCACGGATAAGGTTAGAAAAAGGGAAAAAAAACTGTGATCAGAGAAAATTTTTAAATTTGTGAAGAATAAAACCCATTTTGAGATCTCCGGACAAACATGGTGTATAGAAATGTTTTGAATTCAATGTGGTAACAATAGCCTGTAAGGCTTCGTATGGTTCTTTAATAATTGTTTCCCATATTTTTGAAAATTCCAGTTACAAAGATAGATAAACGGAGAGAGACATTCTTTTTTTCTCATTTCTGTTGAATTTTACATTTTTATTTAAAAATTCAGTTTGCTTTTAAAAAGAGAGAGAAAGAGGGAGAAAGAGAAGGTTTTTGCATTCATTTGATTTTTTTAATTGTATTGCAAGTCACAATCTGTAATTTTAAATTAAAATGATAGGAAAATGGTTAATTAAAAAAAATATGAGAATGTGCCTTTTGTTTAAAATCAAAGTGAAGTATCTGTTTTTCCCATGTCAATGATCCATAGCATCAACTAACCATTATTTTTTTAAAATATCTAAAATAAAAGAGAGAGAGAGAGAGAGAGAGAGATTTTATCTCAAATTTGAATTTTAACTAAAATTTAACAAAACCTCGAAATGTGTAAGATCTAAAAAAAAAACACAACGTCTTATGTACTAATTAAATATTACGCCCCATTGTTTTCTACCAGACTGAAGAAAAGTTAATTAACTTCTTTAAAACAAAATAATGTAATTGTTACCTTTCCGCTGTAAAATGGCCACTGTTCTAGCTGCAGAATAACAGACACAGATGATGAACTAACCCTAAACCTAAACTCCTGAAACAGTCGCCATTTTAGACCAGGAAAGGTAACATTTGCACAAATTAAACAATTTGATTTCCATCAATCAATTTCACCAAATCTCATTTATCTAAGCAATTCAATTGACCTGTTCGGGCAGTTATTTAGTCTTGTAGGTATAATCTAAAGACACGACTGCTGTGTGCAATGGCATTGTCCATTGTAAAAAGATCAAAACCTAATTTGTGTGGACAGATAGACAGAAATACATTCTTCCATCCGTCTGTCTGTTCCATCTGTCTGTCTTGTCTGGAAGAAAGCAACGAATCGAACATCTTTTCTTCTGCTGTGCTTCATAGAGCGATTATTCTCACAGAATCTAATCCAGGAAGAAAGGTCTCAGTCCAAAAGGCATCACTGCAAGTTACAATGCTGATCGGTCAAGAAGCATCAGTCGAGAATGTCCATTCAGTTGTACGAATACTTCAACTGAATTTGTACTAATAAAATAATTTAATTGAGTATTTTTTTGTTAAGTTTAGATGAATTAAAGTTTTATTGTAATTTTTTTTTTTCATGCCATATGCTACGGAAAGAATATGATAATAATTTAATTTCTTTTTGTATTTCTCACTTCTATCTCGTCCCACATTCATCCAGAAAAACACACAAAAACAGAATCTTCCTTTGAAATCATAAGTCGGATATTTGAGGCTGAGCACTATTTTACAACCCCATAAACTCATTTGATGTCAGGTATAACACAACTCTCACCTTACTAAGAAATATATTTGACTTATGCTGGCAAACCAACTGGGTGAAAATTAAATGAATATCCTACCTCGCATAAATGAATCACCATAGCCCGTGTGTGTACCAGAACTAATTATTTACAAAAAAAAAAGAACTTTTATCTATAAAAAGATAGATCTTTTATCTAAATCTTATGATAAAATAAAAGCACAAAATTTGGACACTGTTGGTCTAAAATGAGCATAGAGACCGAAAAGAAAACTTTTTTGAAAAAAATAACAAAAAAGATGGTGCTTAGTGGTGTGTTCGTGCAAAATCTCAAGGTTGTAGTCCCCAAAATGTGACCAGGAGTGCCCAGAGACACGTAGACAAGCTGAGAAAATCTGTAGCCCATTAAGCTGGTTGGTCGGTCGGTCCATTTGAAGCTAGAGTGATTCGATTATCTTAATAGTCACTGAACAAAACATTTTTATTAGCATATTCAATGCAACTTGTTTTTTTGCTGTTATACTCTCTATCCGGTAATTTTTGTAGGTCATATAGTCACATATGTAGAAAAACAAACATTTGTAGCAGTTGTGACCTAAGAGTAAAAAAAAGAAAAGAATGCCTTTGTTCATTTGTTCAAATCTCTCTCAGTACGATAGACAATGTCTGCCGTCTTTCATCTATTGCCAGTCCATGAAATATCACCCATACCTACACTGTAGTCATTATGGCTAGGTAATAACGTGGTTGGCTTCCTTGGAACCTTACACCTGCATAATAACGGAGAACCTTTGTACCATATTCTCAGTAGGATGTCAGTTCTGTAAATCTTGACACATCCAACACATCTCGATGAGACACTTTTCGGTCTGTCAGCCCTGTTTATGCAAACAACAGGAAGATAATGTGTGACCTCATTTAAAAGAACATCTATTCTGATCAATTCGTGACATTTCAAGTCCTTGTCGTCAAGTATCCTTTGTTATTGATATCTAAAATTGTCTTCAAAAATGGCTAAACTTTTCAAATTTTATATATAATTTAAAGCCTTTTTAATGAGTTGGGGAAATGTTTTTTTGTTTTTTTTATCCCCTTACAAAGTAGGTTTTTATACAGGTTTTCAATATGCAATGTAAGTTTATCCTAAATTGGTCACTAGTTTGTACCTGCTTGTTATTTGAAAATTCAGGCTTTTAGTGATCAACAAAAGGAGAGAAAAGTAACATATTCATTGATCACCTCTAACGGCATATAGGGGTGGTGATCATTCATAATTTCCCTTGGAATGCAAGATCTAGGAAAGGAAATATGAGAAGAATAGAATGAGAGAATTATGATTCTTTTATTCCTTTAACACTTAATAATCAATAAAAAGATGTAAAGTTCTTGGCGGACTTTTGTCCTCATCATGGTTAATTTTAGAATGCAACATTACGGCTGTCTTTAGGTAATGAGTCAGTGTATTTCTGACCATTGAGACAGGGGAAAGCCTAGCTCGACGATCGTGTAGAAACATTCTCATTCCATTTTCTATAAACAGGTGTGCTTGATAGACAATGGCATGTGAATGTTTTCATACAATCGTGCAACGTGCACATGAAAGAATCATGCTGGGCCTCACATGGAGAGACCAAAAGACAGCACAGTACATCCGAGAAAAGACAAGAGTCAGGGACATCATAGAATGCATTAAAAATCTCTTGTCTCATTGGTCAAAAATACACTGACTCATCACTTGAAGATGGCCATAGGGCTCAACAGACGAAATGTTATATTCAAAAAATGAACCAAGATAAGATTAGTAAGTCTGTAAAGTTGTAAGTTTACAAATTTCACCACTAGTTTTAGTTGATTTAATTATTAAATCATTTAAAGCATTTCAATTGTATTCATTTACAGAAAAAAAGGAAAATGATGAAATTCAAGAAGATTCAATGTTTCAGAAAAGACAACGTATAGAAATTCTATTTGCAAAAAATCAAAAATTTTTGGATGGTATATGAATTCATTAGGGAGAAATTCAATGTTTTCTTCAACATTCAACCAAAACAACAATAATTATAACTGACCATACAGTGGCAAAACATGAAATCAAACCAAGAAACAGATCCGCTAATTGAGAACCATGCAACGTGCATATGAGAGAATCATGCTGGGCCTCACATGGAGAGACCACAAGACAGCACAGTACATCTGGGAAAAGACAAGAGTCAGGGACATCATAGAATGCATTAAAAATCTCAAATAGCGTTAGGCTGGCCATATTGCAAGAATGGCGGACAATCGATGGACATTATGACTTTCAACATGGATCCCCTGAGATCACATGTGCAACAAAGGCTGGCAGAATATTAGATGGAGAGACGAGCTAGACAAGTTCAGGAAGTACTGACTCCGTGACGATAGAGAAGTGTGGCGAATCCTGGGGAAGGTCTATGTCCAACGATGGACGTTAAAAGACTGATGATGATGATGATGATATAGTGGCAAGCTGCTTGAATGAATATAAGATGAGACATGACAGAATTTGAGAAAATGTACATTGGAACATCTGCAACATTATAATGCCAAGACCAAAACATATTAAATCCAGCATATGTCTCTTTATGCATGTACAGCAGTATGTTTATAAAAGTGCTATATTGTTTATATAGGTAAAAGCCCTTCCCCCATGTTTTTTCTTTTCTAAAGCTCAGACTATCATTTTTTACAAGGTTGCCAGCCTTAGGTCTCTGGTTCAGACCTGGCTGGTGACTTACATACACTAAGATCAAAACCAACAACAACAACAACAACAACAACAGCGACAACAACATGATAATAATAATAAAGACCAAGCTAAATCACAGAAATCTGAAGAAAGGAATGAACGCATGGGTAGTATTCAAATTCAGTCAGTTGTCGAATGATCATTTTGTTGAGGAGTAAAAGCTGCCCTCCACCAGCATGGTAACCCCAACCCACCATTAAAAAATGGGCAGGGGACAAGCAAAGGATTTTTTGTTCACAGAGTGAAATGCTGAATTCTATGATATTTGAAAAATGAAGCAAACAAAGGAGATGATGAAGAAAAGGCAGGAAAGTTGAGAAAACAATTTACAATAAATAAAAAGGAGAATAAAAAAAAAGAAAAGACAGAAGAGGAATGAAATTAAGGGTAAAGAAGGACCATAGAAAAATGAAAAAAAGAAAGAAGGAAGGATTAAATGATAGAAAAGTAATGTTAGAGATGAGATATAGATGTGTGCCAAGGTTCATAATCAGATTGTTTTTACTGAGTTGAAAATTTTTCCCATGGGCATCATCATCATTCTTTGAACGTCCGTCGTTGGACATAGACCTTCCCTAGGATTTGCCACAATTCTTCATCATGAGTATCACGGACCCAGTATTTCCTGAATCTGTCAAGTTCATCTCTCCATCTTGTGTTCTCTCGGCCTTGGTTTCTTATGTGATCTCTGGGGATCCATGTTGTGTGACGTGATGTCCATTGGTTGTCTTTCATTCTTGCAACATGGCCTGCCCATTGCCTTTTGAGTTTTTTAATAGTTTCTATGATGTTACGGACACCCGTTTTCTTCGTTATATACTGTGCTGTCTTGTGATCTCTACATGTAAGGTTGAGTATGATTCTCTCATGTGCCCGTTGCATACTTCTCAGCTTGCAGGTTTGTCTCTTGGTTAAGTTCCATGTCTCAGCTCCATAAGTGACTATCGGGAGAATGCATTGGTTGTATACTCTTCTTTTCAGGATTAATGGGATCATCCGGTTATGGGCATTGCTAGTATTAAATGGATACCAGTTGCTGATTTGTGTACCATCTGAGTTTTTTTAGTACTTTCTCTAAATGCTTTGTCAATAGCGGAAAATATTTACTTACAGTGGTGGAAATGGGGGTGGGTATGGCATAGAAAACTTTGGTCATTTCTCTTCAAGGTAGCCAATTTAGATATTTTATATCTAAATTTAGATAATACAAAATGGAGATAATTTATACTAACTAGGAAGAAAGATCTATAATCTGCAATTTTTTATTTATTTCTATTAGATTTCTCAAGAACTACTGATCCAAAGAAACTTCTAACTTGACACAATACGGCCTTGTGTGCAGATAATACGTCTGGCAAATGTCAACTTTGTTCATTGGCCAGTTGTTGAGTAATCTTGACATATACACACAGATTTCTTCAATTGAATTCAGATGATAACTAATAACTTTAAGAATGATTTTTCTTCTAAATACATTTTTTGGTAAAAATGTAAGAGAGTTATTATGTTGTCTTGGATACAATTGAACAAAAAAGGTTCTCATATATAAAATTATGTATACATAATTGCAAATAAGTTTCTACATAATATAACACAATTTATAATTCATTCTGTTTGACCAAATACGTCCATTTCTTAAATACACACCTGCCGTGTTGAAAGAAATAAATAGACCGAGAATAAACGAGATGAGAATTCGTGTTGAAAGCTGTTATTTGGCCTTTGCATTACTGACAGCTGTTTAGCTCAATGGTAAGAGCATTGCTACACTGGCAGCTTTGATTCCTGCAGCAGCCCCATTTTCTTTAATTGTTTATTCTATTTATGTTGTATAGATTGAGTGATATACTAACCATGTAACGACGGGAGATCATTTCAAATAAGTTTGTGCATAATATAATGCAATCTGTAATTCATATTGTAGTAAATAAATGATCAAATTGTAAAACCAACGATCCCATGAGTCATGGGCTCTACTAAAAAGTATTGTTATTCAATTGTAAATACAAAAAATTGAAAGAAATTAATGGATTATTATTATTCTTTTTCTATTTTTATTCATTTATTTATATATTGAATTTTATTTCATTTTTATTAATAAAATATTTCTGAAATTGAAAAAATAATAATTTTTTTTTTCTGTTCATGGAAAAAAGGTGGGTACTACCTCCGAGGCATTAAGTCTTATTTGTTATTGCTTATTGTACTGCCAAATTATCATGTGTTTGAAATTCTTTACTAATTGTGCTTTGAGTTTCACTTCCTATTTCATGGTGATCCAACAGAGATAATGGACTGGCAGAGCAAACTTTCAATATGTCAGTCAACTTAAAACACTTTTCTGCTTATAAAATGAATACCTGATTCTTCTTTTTACAAAGACATTTTGCCCATTCTCTGCATTTATTCTCCATCTACAACAGGTTGATACAAATGTTCAAGTAATTTTGTTTCTATCAAAAATTTCGCCACATCTCCACAAAGATTAATAATTTTTTGGTGTAATTCATTATGAACAGATTGCAAAAATTGGATTACTGAATTGAATGAATTATAAAAGCGCTTCAGGCATGAACTTTTGGACATTCAGCAGATGAAGGTGATCAAATTACTCTTTGTTATCTTGACACAGTTGGCAGAAAAATCTGCTACTATAACAGAAAGAGTTGAATGGAGGTACAGACTGAGCTTTTTAGCAACAAGATGCTGAAGATGGATAGCACAATGGATTACTAAAAGACTTTCCTTTTTTTTATGAATGCAATTAGTCCAGCATGGTAACCTTTAATTGATGGGACCCTGTCTGTTCTACAAGCACTAATGTTTGTTATTGGGATATCATCGGTCATAAAATACATCTCAAGCTCTTGAGTGATTCTCCGTTGGGGTTGATCTTCCCTGATCTGATCTTCCCTGATCTACAGAACAGCATTTATTCATATCCTTTGCCCTCTTAGAGAAATTGTACCAAAGCCATTAACAATGTCTTGTTGTCTCGTACAGTTGATTCATCGAGTCATATTCCAAATTCCTTTTTGCACAACTGTACACACAAGCAACTTTCGATGTCATTTCCCATTTCATCAATACCTGATACGTTGCTGTTACTGAGAGGGATATGTTACTGTTGACAACCTGTTTATATATTTATATATGAATTATCACCCTTGGACAGTAAAGGAAGCTGTCACCTTTGATAGGTAGCGAGTTGCTACCCTTGGTCAGTGGCACTGATCATGAACATAGGACACCATATTGTTTTCCTCTTATAATGTATATACATGAATAAAGAAACATGTGTGTTGCTTTTATCTACAAGTTTGTGTGTTTATCTTTCACTGCTTTACCAAGATGAGTTAACTAGTGAGTTGTATACAAGTGAGGTTAGTCAAGCCTTATTAATTCTAATATTGGATTTCAAAACATTAGATGCTTTGATCTTGAGAACAGAAGTCAGAATTTTAGACTCATGGTAGAACTAAAGATCCAGCAATTTTATGAGATTTTATGCATTTTATGCATCAAAAAGTATTGAGACGACTATCAACATCAGAATCTGTGTTTTACTTTGTGAAGAATTCAATGCACAAGTAGTTTCGGTTTTCATGTTTCTTTTAGTTTGCAAAATACTGTAATGCCACTACCAGCTTTTCCTGGAAATGACTTTGAAGTTTTGATGATTTCATAGCCTTTTTAGAAAATGCTTCTCAGCAAATGTGACACGGCAGCCTTTGCTGATTAGTTGGTAACAGAAGAAAGCTGTATTGCAAGTGGTCAACATTATACTGTTGGACTTGCTCTTGTTTCGTTTTTTTCACAGAGGGAAAGTCTAGGCTGTTGTCAGTCTCTTCAGTTGCACACTTTTTCAAGTACTTAACCATATCTGCATGTAAAAACATACTGTATAATATACACACAATAAGACATACTCACAAAGACAAGTCTTCACTTTTTCAAAATTGGACATGGTAGGTCTAACAATAACTGACATGAACATGCTTTATTTCCATTGCAATACACTAGTTTGAAAATAGCTAAAAGGGAGAGAAATTTAATTTATGGTTATATTCATTTATCTATAGACTAACAGTGACACTACCGGTTATTAAGCCCAATTTTTTACCACTTGCCAGTTACTTACTTCTTTAGAAGAAATGGTTTGTGAAGTAAGCATTTAATAACTGCCTAATGCTGATTCCCTCTCATTTGTAAGCAGATACAACTGAACATTAATCCTTAGAAAGAAGGGTATACAACCAATGCATCCTCCCTGTAGTCACTTATGGAGCTGAAACACGGAACCTAACCAAGAGACAGACCTACAAACTGAGAAGCATGTAATGTGCACATGAAAGAATCATACTCAACCTCACATGGGGAGATCACAAGACAGCACAATATATCAGGGAGAAAATGGGAGTCCGAGACATCATAGAATCCATTAAAAAATTCAAATGGCAAAGGGCTGGTCATATTGCAAGAATGGCAGACAACCGATGGTATATCATGACTCACAACACAGATCCCCAGAGATCAAATGTGAAACCGAGGTCAGCAGAATACTAAATGGAGAGACAAATTAGAAAAATTCAGAAAGTATTGGCACCACAACGCCCATGATAGAGAAGTGTGGCAAATCCTGGGGAAGGTCTTTGTTCAACAACAAACGTTAAAAGATTGATGATGACAACTAAACAACTGCCATAAGTAAATCAGAATCATAGATATTTATCGAATTTCCTCAACCAACACTCTAGAAGCTCAAATGTCAAAAATTCATAAGATATAAATATCATTTATGACAAGTATGAAGGCAATGTAACCTCATTATGTATTCAAAATGGATGCAAAATTTAAAGCACACCTTTGTGCGTTCTTGAATGAGTTAATTTCTTGATTTGTTCTTCTCTAATATGATGAATGCACCTTTCAAGTTATTACAGCTTTGTTTACGCTTTTGGGGGGGGGAGTGGCTAGTTAACTCAGCTACTTGATGAACACCTGAATAATAATGGATTACTATTGTGTCAATGGCAGTAAAGTTTTTTGTTCAACAAAATGAATTGCAAATGGCTGCTGTTGAAACAAGGTCGCTCTTCTAACAAATCGTTTTCTGTCTCACAAAGGCTAAAGACACACTGTTTTACATAAGCTGTATGCACCCTTCCTTTTGGAGAAGTGTCCAATGAATTACAGTGTCCATAAAATTTGTTAGACAACATATTGCATTATATTTCTTCATTCAATGCATTTTTATGTGGCTAAATTATATGCCACCATCCTTTTAGGTACACTGTAAACTGGCTCAGAAATTCAGTGTTGGAAAAGGAAAGAAATTACATTAGACTCTAAACTTGAAACTGAAAGATTTAAACTTGGTGAAAGTAAAGGTAATATTGGGAGAGAGTTTTGCTTTAGCACAATGACAATAGGGAGAAAACTATTCAAATTACCTTTATCAAATTTTTTTCTGGAAGAGAATGTTGCCAAGACTACTTTGGTATATTAAATAAACATATATTTCACATTTATTACTATTTTAATTACAAAAGTATCCTTTCATGTATTTTATAGAGTAGCCACATTTAAAAACAGATTGTCTCTGACTTGGGCTTGCTTAACTTATGATGTTTCAAAGTTAGGATCATTTTTTTTGTTAATTGCAAATAAAACTACATGAACAGCTGTAATCTATTTCATGCTGCAAAAAAAATCTACAATGCATTCCACTTACGATATTCCAACTTACGATCTCATTTTCAAACCCTAGCTTTATCATAAGTGTGAGTCTTATCTGTTTTTCAAGTTGCTTCTTATCAATCATGGATCTATTGTAATTTTTACCATTGATCTACATAATTAATGTGGTTAATACACGTGCTGACAATTAATTAATAACGTTAATCAAGGGAAACCTGTATATTCCATATTTCCCAATTGGACAAGCTTGATTCTGAATCTGATAGCAAACTTCCAAGATAATCAGTACATCAAATAATTCTGGCGTACTTATATGAAAAAAGGGTGCCCGGATGTGGAGTAATAATTAGCAACCCAATCTCATAGATTATTACTGTTTTGTCTTTGCTTTTGGCTGTTGTTGGTTATCTGCTGGTTAGAACACGTTTTGTTCTTGGTGTGTTAGAAATAGAAAATGAATAACGTAAAAAGACGCATGTGGTCACGATGACAACTGCTGCGAGAAAGAGACTGATTTCAGCTCCCAGAACGAGTCCCCAACTCTGTCTCTTCCGATGTTGGAAATGAGTGCTTACTTGGTAGCTTTCAAGCAAGTTTCTTGTTAACACATTCAATCAAATAGACAATATATGATGATGATGATGATCATCATCATCATCATCTTCATCATCATCATCATCATCATCTTCATCATCATCATCATCATCATCAGTATCAGTCTTTTAACGTCTGTTGTTGGACATAGACCTTCCCCAGGATTCGCCACAATTCTCTATCTTGGGCGTTGCGGAGCCAGTATTTCCTGAACTTGTCTAGCTCGTCTCTCCATCTCATATTCTGCTGGCCTCAGTTGCGCATGTGATCTCGGGGGATCCATGTTGTGAGTCGTGATGTCCATCGGTTGTCCGCCATTGCAACATTGCCAGCCCGCTGCCATTTGAGGTTTTTAATGGATTCTATGATGTCCCTGACTCTTGTCTTTTCTCGGATGTACTGTGCTGTCTTGTGGTCTATCTATGTGATGCCCAGCATAATTCTTTCATGTGCACGTTGCATGGTTCTCAATTTGTGGATCTGTCTCAAAGAATATCAATTGTTCAAAACATGGGCCAAAGCATGGAAGAAACAAAACTCTCCCAAGATTTTTAAATTCTCATAAAATGAAAGAAATCAAAAATACAATAAAAAGCATGAAAAAAAATTGAAATGAGAAAGAAATCATTTGTTTTTCTAGTGGCTATACTCATGGGCATCTATTAGGAGGTGCAAATGGGGTATACCCCTCAACCAGGCCTTCTCACTGAGGATGAGGGGGTTAAAAAGTTGGAAACTTACACTCAATAAAGCTTTATGATTCTGTATGATTGTTTCAGGTAATCCCAACCTAATGTACCTGTAGAAAAAGATAGTATTATTTTTTGCTGGTAATAGAATTTCTGCTAGGTTATATTTTGAATACATACTTTGCCCCCCCTCTAATCATTAGTGGCCGCCCATGGTTACACCTCTTCCCATTTCCAAACCTCTGACATGAAAAATTGGTAGAATGGGAAAAGTGTCTATTATTGAAGAAAGTATGGTTATATAATTGATGGCATAAGTAATTATCAGATGAGTCATCTGAAACATGATACTTGGATAAAACTTATTTGATAGATGCGCCAACCTTTCAGCCCTAACTAGGGCAGCCATTTTCTGCCGTTTCAAGGACAAAAGAAGCAGAAACAATTAGCAAAATAAGAAAAAAGGTGTCGACCATATGTGACTAACATTTAAAATAAATAAATCAATGAAAAGCCAAGCGGAATCGACCTCAAGAAACAAAAATCTCACATCCATCTTCTTTCCTGTCTTTTTACGCTGATGTTTCTTAAACATTATTAGAATGCCTTACATAATTCAGAAAGAACTCTTTAGTCACTTGATCAGTTTTATAAGACCCAGACATTTATACCCTGGAAAAGCAGAGCCCCTGAACATTTCTGTGCAGTTTTGGTCTTTACATCATATCTCCTAAACTCCCCTGTTATTGAAGTACACATAATACTCGGAAATTCTACTTTGTAACATTTCTCTCGTTGGATTTATTCAAGAAATCTTTGGATCAACTCAACAGGTACACTATATTTACTTAACCCAAACAATTGATCTATTTGTTGTAATAGTTTTTTCTCCATTTTTATGCCTTATCCACACATATGATAATTTGCCACGTGCAGATGTCTTCTATCTTGTTAAGGGACACAATTGACGTAAAATAGAATTTCATTCATGTTCTAATGACACGATAGAAAAGTGTAATTCAAAAAGCAACTGAAAAATAGGAAAACTAAAAATAAAAAATTATCAATAAAAATCTGTTTTTGGTCAAAAGAACGCTATTCTTCAAGCTCACTGCAAATGTAAATGTCTATTATCTACTTTTATAAAATGCAATATGTATCCATATATTTCATATATGCTGTCATTTTTGACAGCACGGGTAAATGAGTTATATTTTTAAAACATAAAATTCACAAACATGTATACAATGCTTGTGTTGAACAACCGTAGCCACCAAAGGTGGTAAAGGGTTCTATCCTTTTTTTGTATGCATATGTGTTTGTTTTTTTTATGTGTTTGAGTGCTCCTGGCCATACTGTTTTGACTGCTGCCTTGAAAATTGATATCAGTTCTCCACTAGACTCCAACTAAAAATGTTTTTTTTTCATTTTGTGGAAATGAAAAAAGATTTTTTTGAACCTAGGGAGGGGAGGGCTTATTTTTATATTTTTTTTACTCAACTTCAGATGTATTCCAGTGGAAAACATTAGTGATGTCATAAATAGAATTTATCCTGACCATATTTATTCTTCGATGAAATTTTTTTACCTGACTTGAAATTTTGATGCTATGGATGTTGAGTTATTGACTGAGACGGTGAGTTTTATATAATTTTGCTTCCTCAATAAAATTGCAAATGTAGGTATAAATTTTCTTGGCTTATTAATTGTCTCTACGATAAATTCCATTCTCTCCTGATTACTCAATTATTCCATAATTTTTAATGAATCGTTTAATAGTAAAAAAAAAAAGGTGACAAGCAGGAGTACTTGTCTATGCTTGGTTAAATATTTGAGTCCAAAAAATAACTGAAGCTTTTATATTCATGAAAAAAGTTTACCCTCACTTTTGATCCCTTGAAGTGGGTAAAAGTTTCCTCTCATTTTTAACACCTCAAAGTGGGAAATATTTTCCTTTCTCTTTTGATGAGGAGGAAAGGTTTCCCTTCACGTTTGACTCTTTAAAGAATTATATATAAGCAAAATATGAATGTATATTTATGTATGTATGTTGATCAGAAATTCCTTGAAATTTTTTATTTAAAACCTTCCCCTGGGTCCATCGAGTATGCCTACCAAATTTGATTGGGTTGCACACTTGTTTAGGTGGTTTCTGCATGATGACAGACAGACGAACAACTTTCACTTATATATTATAGATACTAAACTATTTAGGCCAGTTAGTTATATTTCTATACAGCTTTGATTTTTTTTCTAAAATTCATTGACAGATGATTTCAATATCTCTTTTTTTGAGGGAATATTCTAAATATTTTGTTTCTGATAATTTGATTTTTATTTTCTCTATACTTTTTAGTTTAACTTCATATCAAACACATCACAAATGATTTACCAGCTTTTATCACAAGCTAGTCAACTCCTCTCGACTCCTTGCAGTTAAATGATTGTCGGGTGATGTAGGTGATGGAGGAATAATTGTAAAATCAGAATACATTGTAAATCACTCAAAGAAATTAGATAATGTTTTGAAAGTATAAGCAATATATCCTCTGTAAAATATATGCAAACAATGAAAGTGTGAATATAATATCAAACATCCATTTGTCTGCACATAAGTTCAAAAACGCTTACCCACATAGCACATTTATTTTTGCTCATAGATAAGTTGCATTTTTTTTTTTTACCTGAAAAATTCACCAGAGAAAACACATGCGACTTATCTAGCAAACCCTACTTACTATACACGGGTCAAAAACTCAGACAAGAATATTATTAATCAAAAGCGGATGCAACTTATCCACTGGTATTACAAGTACATACATTAGAAATCTACATATATTTTGTTACTAAACAAGCAGTGCATACTAGTAATGGTTCCATTTTCATGATGATATCTCAAAGGGAATCATTATCATTCTATTGACCCCCACTATGTACCTACGTGAAATTATATGATGCTCTTCCCACATTTCTCCATGGTGAAACAAATCAAGGAATTTCTTAGATCTCACTATCATAAGAGTCGTCATAAGGTAATGGAGTAACTTGATAAAGTAGAAGGGACTGTGTGAAGTCGCTAATAATTCGTGTTGGTCAACGGTTTGGTAAGTAATGGTTTTTACTTATTGTAGTTTTTGCTTGTTATTAGGATTCGTCTGTTGATCACCACTGTCCACAATAGACTGGTTTAATCATTGTTGCTGGGTTTACGTTATTTATGTGTTCTCACATTTATATGTATTTATGTGTATATCTATCCGGACTTTGCCCGGCCCTCACCATTCGTAGTAGAAACTTGAAATTTTGCACACACACTCCTCTCAATGGATAGGACAAATAGTTTTTTTTAGTTGTGAGTTCAATATGCAATGTAAGTTTATACTTTTTTGTATTTTGAAAATTACCCTCCAAAATAGGTTTTTTGTTGTGGGGTGGGGGTAAATATGCAATGTAAGTTTTAATAAATTGGTTATAAGTTTGTGCCCAAAAGGTTTTTTTTAAATTAAGATCTTAACTAACATGATCAAGACAATGCATACTGTTGTTGAAATATGAGATTTAAAAAAAATCTTCGTTTCTTCCAAGCCACTTATTGTACACTAAGTAACGGTAAGTAATATAAATAAATAATCAACTTATAACCAGGATCCTGGGAAATAGATAAAATGCAAATGTACAACACTTGAAAAATTATTTTTTTGGAATGAATTGTTACAGCTGTTTTTTACTGGGCAACGTAGCCTTTAAAGAACTAATAAGAAGTATGATTTTCTCGGTTCAAGACCCAAACAGATATTGTTAATGAACAAAATGGGTTAAATATTTTTCACCATTTTTAAAGCGGTTTTACATTAGCCCATTAAGTTTTATTGAAAATATAATGAGGTCACCACAAGGTAAGAAATGAAAGGTCTGGAAGAAAACTAGATTTTTTTCATCTTATATTTTAACAACAGTATTCATTGTCTTAATAAGAGTGTTAATATCATGTTAGTTAAGCAACGAGAGGGCTGACAAAAAACCCTTTGGTACCCCCTTCTCTTTTGGTACGTGTTCATTTTGCTAAATGATTAATCCAGCCCTGACTTGCACCAGAAGGAAACATTCTCGATAACCAAGCAGAGTTGCTTAGATAGACCATTGGGTTTTTGCAAATTTCATTTCTGATTGATTTACATTTCTGGATATCATCTTTAAAATTCTAATCATTAGCAGAGACATAATAAATAGCTACATATAACTATATACAGTAGTGAGCACAGATAATGAAAATGTTCAACTGATAAACCATAAAAAATAATGGAAGCATGGACTGTATATTTACAACATATATATTTGACACTAAAGAAAATAGTTCCTTAAAAGTTTTTTTGTCTGACACTCTTCAGAGGATGAAACAACAGAAAGTAACCCAGATATTGAAATTTCATTAAAACTAGTGAAACTCTCAAGCAGATTTTAGAACACACATCAAAGGTATTATGATTTAAGACAATATCGTGATGAGATTTCAAATCTTTTAAGCAGTATTTTTTCAAAGTCTATAATCAATGTGCAATTACTACAGTTATGGAAAAATATCACCAAAATGTAATATTCTATAAATATATATTTTTTAACTTAATCTAAAGTGCATGTTTTGCATTACTATAACTTGAATGCTTATAAATATTGATTCTGTCGGGCATTCACATGTCGAGTGTATTTTGCATTGTGCTGGGGGTATTTTGGTAAGTAGGGATGAATTTCAGTAAATGTTAACTCTCATGTTATTTTGAACAGAAAGTAATAATTTTTCAAATGCATAAGTAAACAGTTTGCTGTTTTAATGCCTTTGTTATGACCTTCTACGCTGACAACTTTAAAGAAAGAAACATGGAATATCTTATGCAACTCATATAGACTCTCAGTGTCTCTCTCTCAACTGCAGCAGTCTCTTGTAGAGTCATGCCTTACTAATTTGCAAACATCTATTCTACCCTTCTGATGAAGTTGGCCATAGTATTTCTATTTTGTTTCATTTCTAATCATAACTAAGTAATTAGTTAACATTAACTGGAAATGGGTAGAGTCAGATAATTATTGTACCTAATAAATTCAATCCCACTCTGCTTATAACATCAGATATTGCTATCAAGGTTTTATTTTTGAATCGTATGTTTCTGTTTTATACCCATGTTTATGTATAAAATGGTGACGTTTCATTGTTTCTGATGTTATTTCTACATGCTCATCAATATCTACACTTTTCTAATGCATATGCAATCTGTGTTTTAATGCTTTTTGTTACGACCTACTATGCTGATGAATTTAGAGGCAGGAACCCACATTCTCATATAGTCTCACAGTCTCTATCTCTTAAATAATCAACAGTCTCTAACAGAGCCATGCTGTGCTTATATGTAAACATTGTTTCTAATCATAACTAAGTAATTATAAAGTAATACCAGGAGTCAGATAAATATTGTACCAAATTAATTTAATCCCTCTCTATTTATAACATCGGATATTGTTATTTAGGTTTCATTTTTTTACCATTCATATTTTTCTATGTTTGTTTCATGTTTTTTACTCAATTACTCATTTTTTTATCTGATTTTGTATTTTTCATGTAATTGAAAATTCTTAAGACAAAAATAGGCTGTTTAGATTATTTAAAAAAAATAATTTTGAATAAACACAGTCAGTTTCCAAAAGCTTCCCTGCATTGTAGAAGCCTAAAAAAATCAACTATAGAGACACCCGGTTATGTCGTTCTTTCTTAACCGGTCTGAAAGAAGATATTCTTAAATTTTATTCGATGAAATATTATAAATCATCATTGTTAATTTGTATGACAAATTTGTATCTCCAGCTTATTTTAGTTGCTTTTTTGTTTTTTAATCAGCCTGAATAAAAGTTACAATAAAAATTCCCTTCCACCAACTTGTTCACTTGTTCTCTCCTTCACAATGTAAAGCTTTTGAGAAAAATCTACTTAAAGTAATGTTTTTATACACAGGAGATATAAGTAGAAGTCTTATTTTAGTTTTAAAATGAAAAAAAAAAAGAAATCCCCCTTGCTTAAATACATCATATTGCATAACGGAAGAAGATAGTGAATAGATTTGTGTTTTATCATAACTTTTACGTAGCCAATGGTTTAAAATATTTTTTTAAATAATCTAAAAAGTTGTGCTAAAAAGTGGCGAAAAATTGATAATAATGATTTGGAATACTTCCATGAAATAAAATGAAATGAAAAATCTTTGACATCCATTGACATTTATATGTTTTAAACAAAGCATGTCCTCTCTAATCAAAATGAGACAAAGAAATTTTTTTCCTTGAAATCTTTAATTTACAGCAAATCTTCAATTTACAGCTTCCGCACATGGCTTTTGACATAACAGAGTCTGAAAGGGAAATAAACCATGTTTTAATTTAGGGAAAGTGTACATAGGAGATACTGAAATAAATCAAGTATAGGATTAATAATTATACAAGTAAAAATAGAATTTATAAATAATTTCAACTGCTAACTTATACATTGTAATATTCACAATTAGTCTGGTTTAAAAAAAACTGTGTTTAACAAATCAATTAGAAACTTTAGACTTGCAACTGTTACTTTAACTATGCCTTTTAAGTTTATATAAAACATCAAATTTAGAAGAGCAGCAAAGGTAATGAGCTTTGTGAAGTTGGCTTCAGGACCATTTCTGATTTTTGATAAGATAAAGATAAGGGAGACAACCCATTTCCAACAGAATCAGTAAAAATTGAAAAAAAGACAAACTTCAGACATTTGTCTTTTAAAAGGCTTTCAACAGATAAATATATAAGATTTCAATGATTCTTAACATTTTCATTTGATGATTTTTGTTTGATATTTATCTTTTTTTAGAATCATTTCAATATTTTCCAATGTTTTGCCCACATATTTCTTTCAAATATTTGAAGATATTTTTTCTATCTTATTCCTGTCAATTCGACAACACAGTAAAGAAATATGTTCTTCGATGTATTTCTCTTTATACAACAGAAATAACTGAACCCAAAACTGGTTTAATTGAACTGGCAGGTGGACATTTTGGATGATATTTCAGTGCTTTCGCACATTATTTCCCTCATATTGGGCGTCACGCACCACAGGCAGGCCTATTCACACTCCTAGACCGACCCATACGCAAATATTTGTTTTAGTTGAATACTTGAAAAATTTGAAAGGAGGGGACTTTTATTTAAAATGTTTTAAACTAAATGTTTTAAACTACAATTTTTAGCTTAACATGGGAGTGTGCGCAAATATTTAGTTTTATGAAAATTTTATAAAATATAATTTGTTTTCCTTTGTTGTTATATTTGAAGTTATTTTACCCTGGGCAACACTGGGGTATCCCTGCTAGTATTCTATAAATATATGATTTTTAACTATATTAACCTTCCAAAATAACTTAATATGTACCAAAATACCATAAAATACCTAAGAAATGATGCAAAATACTCCCTAAATAATGTGAAATACCCTAGGCAGAGGCTAAAACTATATAAAATGTGCCACAGAAATCAATATTTATAAGCACACAAACCAAATTAATACAAAAAATGCACTTTGAATGATGTTTTGAGAATATTTTGCAGTATTTCATTAAATAGTAATACCGCCTTAGTAAGGATCTTAGATTATATTACTCAAGATTTATTATTTCCAATATGTTACCTATTCAAAAGCACACTATTTTTAGAAATAATCATTTCATTATATTGTGTTCTACAATCTACGATTTAACATTTTTGTACTCAGTACTTTCTTTTAATGTTTTTATCCAAAGAACCCAAAAAGGGCACTATGAGTTATGTCCCCTTGACTACCTGACAAATTACTTCCCATCCTATCACCTTTGGCCCTCATTTCTGTTAGGCCAGATGCAACAAATTTTGCATTGCCCCGACAACCGAGTATTGACCATGCCCTTAATCTATTTCCAGTGGTGTCTTCTGGGATCACAATGTTGCATTGCTCTCGATGAGGAAGTGCCATAGCTAAAAATAGAATCTTTAATTGTATGATCATAAAAAGAACAAAAATTCCCTAGTCAAATAGCAATTCTCCCAATTGTCACCTATGGAGCTGAAACATGGAACCTAACCAAACTGAGAACCATGCAACATGCACTTGAGAGAATCGTGCTCAACCTCACATGGAGAGATCATGAGACAACACAGTATATTAAGGGAAAAATAGGTGTCCAAGACAACATAGAAACCATGAAAAAAACTCCAATGGCGAAGGGCTGGTCATATTGCAAAAATGGCAAACAATCGATGGATATCACGACTCACAACATGGATCCCAAGAGATCAAATGCAGAACTGAGACTGATGGAATATGAGATGACAATATAAACTGAACAGGTTCAGAAAATATATTGTCTCTGCAACGTCAATGATAGAGAGGTGAGGCAGATCCTGGGGAAAGTTTATGTCCACTGATGGGCAATAAATGACTGATGATGATGATGATGAAGAGAAAAAAAAACACTGTGGGTATGATAAATTAGTTCTTCTTCTTTGACAAGATACACCAGCCTCAAGGTTTAAGATTCATGGAAGAAATACAATGTTAAAAAAAATGCGTAGGAAAGTTTGTAGTCGGAGGAGATGAATGGGAGAATCTAGTCCTCCTGGGAGAAAAATGTAGCACTTCCCACGTTAAACCCGACCTTGTGTCACATATTGCTGTGGTGGGACAGTGATTAAATAGAAACTCTTTGCTTGTATTGAACACTGTACCTCAGTTCAAAGTTTGTTGGCCTTTTTATGGGCTTCCTTGAGATCCAATTAAGATAAGCCATCACACACAGAGTTGAACGAATGCAAAAAAGTAATAATTCAAATTGAGCCCTGGGATGGGGCAGGTGCTGGTTGTAGCACTCAGATAATAATTCAGAAAATTCACATATGCAGAGAAGATCTAAGAAATTCGCATTCACTGAGGCCTGATCTGTTAAAATACCTATCATTCTGAAGTGGGTGTTTACATTACGTCTCGGGTAATTAAATGATATTAAACTGCCTGTTTCCCCTCCACTTCACTCATCGCCAAATGCACAAACGTGTTTCCGACATTACTTCTGGCTTCTAATTAACTCTCCAGAGCTCTTTCAGTTATGTCCCCTTGACCGGCTGACAAGTTACTTCCCTGATTACCACCTTTAGCTTCTACCTCAGTGAGGCCTGGCGTAACAAAATGAATAAATTAAAGCAAACAGTTCATCTATAAAAGATTTTATGTGTGTATATTTTATGCTGAATCAGTGAAATTGCCTAATTGTCAAAATTTACATATTTTTTGTAAAAAAAAAAGTTTGATTACAATTTGATTACATGAACTTTTGATGTGTAAAAATAGTTGTTTTGTATCCTTGTTCTGATTAAATAAACTTTCGATCAAATAAAACTACATATCTATTCATCTTTAGTCAAAAAAGGGTAAATTTTGTCAATCAGACAGTTTACCTGATTCATCATAACATATATGATAGAGAGGCTTTTGAAAAACACTGATTCCGTGAAAATAACTGTGGGATCGAAGGTACTATTATATGATTTAGTTGAAAAGTACACATACATTTCATTAGTTGTGTTCAGTACTTTAGTACTGCAGATACATAAAAAAATCCCAACCAAAATTCATACATCAGACTATCAATTTACACAAGAAATTATGATAACAGGCTTCTAAGGAAAGTAAATGTGTTTGGTTTAATTTGAGTGGCAAGAGTAAAGACAATGATATGATTTTTGTATAAAAGATATTTTATTTAATAAACAACCATAAAAAAATGAAAAGCAAAGTAATTTGGTGGTAATTATATTAGTAGTGATCAAGAACAAGAAAATCCCGATGCATCCTCCCGAAAGTCACCTATGGAGCTGGAACATTGAACCTAATCAAAAGACTGACCCTTAAACTGAAAACATTGCAATGTGCACAAGAGATAATTATACTCATCCTCAAATGGAGGGATCACAAGACAGCACAGAAAATCTGAAGAACGAATGGATATCATAGAATCCCTGAGAAAAACTTAAATGGCAATGGGCTGGTCATGTTGTGAGAATGGCAGACAACCAATGGACATCATGACTCACAGCCTGGATTACTGAAGATAAAGTATAAGATGGTGTGATGAAGTAAATAAGTTCAGAAAGTACTGACTCACGATAGAGAGGTCTGATGAATCTTGGAGAAGGTCTATGTCCAATGAAGGATGCTGAAAGACTGATGATGATGATGACGCTAAGAATTATTTTTTTCACTTAAGCATTTCATCATGAGCTTATGGTAATATATCGGTTAAGGAGGAAAAGGGGCTTAATTTGCTTGAAAATAAAGACAATTTTGCCCAAATTTAAGGTGGTGGGGTATTTGCCCTTTTATCCCCCAGGCTTGTATACCAATACATTCCACTACAGTGCACAGCCAAATGACCCACAACTTTTCCCTGGTCACCAGAGTCTGGTGTTGAATAAAATTTAGTTTTAGCGTTCTTTGCTAAAATTGTGGTGTGGCTATTTCAGCCAAATTCAAATGATCATGTATGATTGATAGAATATAATTATGTGTTAACAAGGCACATAACAATATAAAAACAATTTTCTCTCATGAGAATATTCCTTTCTTTTTACCAACACTAAATTTTGTCTGTTTTAACAACACTAATTTTGGTGTTTAAGAATTTTTTCATATCATCATATAAGATTCGTTTCCCATTCTCATAGCTGGAATTATCATTAATAATGATTCAAGTGTCGATTGATAATCTATTCTACTGAACTTACTATTATCCTGATTTTTATATTCCGCAAACCAGTCTTATTATTTTGGCCCGAAAAAAAGCAGATGCAAGAAAGATGAAGTTTGTAAGAAAGGTAGATTCTTCTCTCTCTCTCTTTTCACAGAGTCAGAGTTCTCTTTCCTCTTTTGAGCAAAAAGGTCTAATGCAAAACAAAAAGGTCCAATGCAAAACAAAAAGGCCCAATGCAAAACAAAAAAAGCCCAATGCAAAACAAAAAGGTCCAATGCAAAACAAAAAAGTCCAATGCAAAACAAAAAAGGCCCAATGCAAAACAAAAAGGTCCAATGCAAAACAAAAAAGGTCCAATGCAAAACAAAAAGGTCCAATGAAAAAATGTTTAAATCATACATTCATACACACATGCTACGTACTCACATGCCCACACACATCACATATGCATACAAGTGAACACACATACATACGCTCTGTATACATACATTACAGTGGTTGTCAAGACATTCAACATTGCAACATGACTCATTGTCATTTCAGTTTATCAATGGATTCTATGATATTTCATATTCCTCTCTTTTCTCTAATATACTGTATTGTCTTGTAATCTTTCCATGTGAGGTTGAGCATAATTCTTTCAAGTGCACGTTGCGTGCTTCTCAGTTTGAAGGTTAATTTTGGGGTCAAGTTCCATGTTTTAGCTCCCTAGGTGACTATCTAGAGGATGCATTTTTAGGACTAGTGGGATTTTATTGTTCCTGAAAAAATTAAAGAAAATGGGGCTGCAGCGAGAAATTTCCTATTTACATTGTCTAGTTCAAATGATACATTAACCGTGTAATGATGGGCGATCATTTCAAGTAAGTTTCTATATAATATAACGCGATCTATTATCATTCTGTCCGATCATATGCATCCATTTCTTAGTACATATGTGTATACATATGACTGTGGTGTATATGCGCTTGTTATATGTGGTATGTCTGCATATAACGTGTGTATATGTATGTGTGTGTTTGTGTTGTATATGCATGCCAATGTGTAAGTGTGTGTGTGTGTACATCACGTGTGTTTAAGGTGCATGCGTAAGTGAGTATGTGGCATGTGTGTATGTTGTATGTATGTGGCTACAGTCTGTATATAGTGTAAGTGTATCCCCATAACTGCATAGGCTGCGTTTTGGTTTCTGCATTAGTAGTACCAGTAAAGCAATTATATTCCTCACTCACTTTCAATCAGATTAGATATTGTAACCCATTATCATTCATTTCTAGCCTGTGTGCATGAAGTGTATGTGTGGCATGTGTCCTCATGTGTATGTGTATGTCGGTATGCTTGTGTACATGTGTGCATATGTTGCATGTGTGTGCAAGCATAAATGTGAGAATTTTACATGTGGGTATGTGTACGCATATACAAATAAGTATTGGTGTGGATTATGGTTAATCTGACAATATGAGAAATGAATGACAATGTCTTATATAATTTTCACACACACAGATAATGAATTCTCCCACCAACCAAACTATGTGTATATTTCTATGTGTATGTGTTAGCGTATGTGTCATATGTGCACGCAGTATGTGTGTGTGTGTGGCCTGTGTATGCATGTAAAGTACATGTATATTTATGTGTGTTTGCTTATGTATATGTATGTAAGCTCGTGTACATGTGAGTATGTCTCATGTATGTATATTTGTATATGTATTGGACCTTTTTGCTTTGGATTGTTTTTGCATAGGACATTTTTGTATTGGACCTTCTTGCATCAGACCAAAGGTTTTTGGGGGCCTTTTTGTTCAATTGACATTCTGTAATTCAGACTTTTAAGCATTGGGCATTTTGATCTGTAACCATAAAGACACATGACCATCTTATTTATTGAAGAATTAGAATTCCATTGTGCTGAAGAATTTTTCTCTGAAACTATGACTTATTGCCTTCTTCTTCAACTATACCTTTGGATTTTCCACCATTTCTAAGCATCTACCATATAGGGTTTTTGAATCTCCTGCCAATTTTATCTTTTGAACTGTTTCTCGTGGCTGTCCTTTGTCTGTCAAAGGAGAGGGTGATGTTGAGAGCATTTAAGAATAGCAACATACGTATGCAAATTAATTAAAAAAAATATGAATCTTCATGTATGTAATCGTTTAACAAAATTTAAACCCCCCAAAAAGCAAGCATCATTATTTTTCAGACCTCAAAACCAAACTGATATTCAAGACAAGAATCACAGAAATAATGAGATGAATTCCTTCATTACACAAAACAAATATGTAAAAAGCTTATCATTTCCTAATCAATCGAGATAAGAAAAATTGGCTATTTGATTTGCTTGTCTGACGTACATAGAAAACATTCATCTCTTTCTTCATTAAGACTTTCCAAGCATTCAACATTTTTAAGCTTAAAAGAAAGGAACCAAACTCCCCCCACCAAGTCAAAACTCTTATAAGTCAAATCAACACCGTAGCCCAATAAATGGCCTGCCAGACCAATCAGCCAAGTGGGATACAGATTCTTCTCACTTTGCTTGTCTGTGTGTGTGTTTGTGTGTTTATCTCTGGGCATTTCTGGTCACATTTTTGGTGCTACAACCATCTGAGAAAAGGTTTTTTTGTTTCTTCAAATTGCTGCTTTTTTTGGTCTCTGTGGTCATTTTATATATATCCAAATCTTGTGCTGGTATTTTTAGATAATTTTAGATAATTAGTTGAAAATTTATTTTTAGTATGCATTTGGTAAATTCTCCAAGACGTCAGAATACAATAACTGACTATAATGCCAGAGTTGTTTTATACTTTGAATTCATATCGGAAAATGCTCTTCAGATTCTAAGAAAAGAAATGAAAAAACTAAAAATCCCAGGTATTTATCACTTCTAAAAACTGATTATTAGATACTTTAAACAAAACTGTCAACATAGATTTCTTCAGTTTTCAAGTTTGTCTAGCTGGTTGATGTGTACAGGCTATACCAATGGAGCTGGAGTCCTGAAAATTTCAACATTTACTTTTTATTATGTTTAGAAAGAATTTTTTCTCATTTTTCAAGGTGGGATATAATTTACAATGCAAATATATGCTAAACCGGTCTCTACTTTGTTTCTGGCTGTGTTTGTATCTGTCTATACTCATGCTTGTTTTTTGAAAATTCTGAATTCAGGCGAGAGGTAACTTCATTGGTCACCATGTTTTCTAAATTTTTATTGATTACTCTTAACACAATATGCTGCCAAAACATGTTGGTCACATGATAATATCTATTTTTCTATTTATTTTGTGTGAATAAATTTCATGATAGCACCAAGAGTTTGATATAAAAATCTATTTAACATTTGTATCGGGAACTTTACTACTAAAATAGGAATATTTAAAAAAATACTATAAAGATAGTAATTATTATGAAATTGTTTGAATTATTCCACTCATTGAACAGAATGGCCAAAACAAAAAGATATTATTGTTCTGTTTCCTTAAAGAGAAAAATATCAAATACGACATTAAAGTCTAATTATTTCATTATAAATTGCTTGTATTTTAATGATAATAATTCATTTTTACAATTTCTAATATTAGAAAATATTCTTTAGTCATGAAAAATTTAGGCTCCTGTGTATAACAGAAGTTGTATGCATAGTCAGGTTCACTATGTACATTCTTTTTTTTTAGATTAACTAAACAATACATTTTTGTAATCTTTAGAGTATGGAAAATTAAAGTAATGTTGGCATTTGCAAAGACACCTGTATGTCGGCCATTTTGAATTTTTAAAATGGCTGCCCCAAAATGAATAATTTGCACTATCTCAGCATCTAGACAGCCAAAGAACCTCAGTGTTTTCTGGGTCAAGGAATCCAATAAAGGCCTCAGAATAGAGCTCAGGATTATAGGAGAGCAACCCACATAGTAAACTTAAAACCATTATCTCTTCATTCATGATATAAATGTTCTACATAATACATGTTGCAGGTCCTTTGAAGTTATCGGTATGGATTTGTAAAGCAAGGAAGTAGCCTTGTTACTCATCAGATTGTGAGCTTGTTGAGTTTGCAGTCCTTTCAAAAGCATTAAATTAGCTACAGATTTGGAGGCCTGGCAGGGGTCTTTGCTCCTTGAAGGATCCCCTCAAATGCAGTAGGTGAACTACTATTCATAAAGATTTTGTTGGTCCTCTTTGTTGGAGGCCCAGGTCTGGGTGAATGATTTAAAATTGGCTCCACCCCCTCCCTCAGCTGAACATATAACTAACAAGCATTCAAGGGGAAATTATGAATCACCACCACCCGTTTATGCTGTGTTAGGGGTGATTAATTGAGAAGTTGGAAAAAAGGGTGATCAATGAATTAATTACTTCTCTTGCTTTTAGCTGGGCTGAATTTTCAAAAAGCAACCGGCAGAAATAAGTGACCAATTTAGCTTTAAAAAAACATGGCATGTTGAACCCCCCCCCCACTAAAAACCTATTTTGGGAGGGAATTTTGAAAAAACAAAAAAAGCGTTTTCCTTACTCTTTGTGAGGTGTATGTGCAAAATTCCAAGTTTCTTCTATGAATGGTAGGGGTTAGGGGAAATACAGATAAATACATATAGATACATATAAGTGTCAGAACATAATAACCTAAACCGCTCAACAGGGTGTAAACTAGTCTGTGGTGGGTAGCGTTAATTAACTAACGAGCAGTCAGTCCATTTTATTATGATTTTTCTGCTTACCTCAACTTTTATTCCTTGGTTACTTCATGCTATTAAAACAGTAGTTTGTTCGTGAGAACTACAATAACAACGTCTCATAAGTTATTCTCAGTGGGTAACCATGACTCCTTTCAGAACTTGGAACCATTAGGAGGTTTTATTCATGGCAAACCCAAGCAAGATTTATTTTAAGATATCATCTAACGCTGCTGGTGAGTAATTTCAATTCAATTTCAGCTGATATCAACATTTGAATTTGAATGAGTAATGTGATAGAATTTTTTTAAAAGTGTCCGTCAATGAAACACCATAACCCAAAATTATCTGAAAAAAAATAGATATTTAATTAAAAGTTATCCAAGAAATACCAGAACAAGATTTGGGCATTGTTAGTCCAAAAATGACCACAGCGACCTCAAAAAAGCACTTTTTTTGAAAAAAAAATAAACCCCAAAACATAAAAGATTTTAGATGGTGCCTAGTGGTGTACTCATACAAATTTCCAAGGTTGTACCCCACGAAATGTGACCAGAAGCATTCAGAGTCATTTACACACACATAGATAGACATACCTAAAATCATCTAAACAAAGAATGCAGCCCATTTGGCTGGTTGGTCAGTTCATTTGTGGGACTGCAGTAAATTGAAACACAGAAATTATATCATCCTAAAATTGAAGAATGGAAGACTGCATATACATACATGTTAGTACTTCTTCCTTCCAATAGTTACGATTTTTTTTCCAGAAGTTTAATGTTTAACACAGGGATGACAAACCTATGACATGCATGTCAGCAGAGACACACTTTAGGTTTTTAGGTGACACATGATGGACTTATTCAACAACTTTTTTTACTAGTTTTATAAGTATACTAACAGAGATACCCAGCATAGCCCGGAGGAGAAATTACTTGAAATATAACCAAATAGGAGAAATATTTTCTAAGATATATTTTTCTTTACACAAATGAAAAAACAAAACCAATTGTGTATACTATATACATGTGAAAAAGTAGAAGGAATATTCTGATGCACAAAATAACTAATTATGTTGTTGTTTAGGGCTTCTGGATACATTATTTGAGTGTTTCTCCCACTGGATGCTAGTATGTGAAAATTGATTCAGGATTCAACCCTATACAAGCAATAAAGGGCTGTCCACAAAAAGAGCATTGAGAAGTCAGGCAAAGGCCAGTAATCTTAGGATATTATCCTTGTGCCTTTTAATAATTACCAGAAATGACCTCAGGTGACTTATAGTGACTTCCAGTATCAACTTCATATTGCTTATAACTTTCACCATGAAAAGATGCACCCTTATACAAATTTTCTGCATCTTAGGTACAATATTGTGGCTAACAGCTTAGAAAATTCACTGGAAATGACCAGAAACGACACTTACTGAGCTTCAATGACCCCAATATCGAAAGCACATTACTGAATTCATTGGTTGTGAAAGAATCTACATCTATGCTGAATTTCAGTTTCATGTGGCCTACAACTCTGAAAACTGGCTAGAAATGACCAGAAATGACCCCTGTTGACCTCAAAGGTCAACTTTGTCATGGAAAGATGTACCTCCATGTCTAAGTTCAATTGGTTCAATAGGTGCTAAATTGTGGCTAGAACCTTAGAAAATTGCTTTGAAATGACTTTGAATGACCTCAGAAGTTAACATCTCCTGTTTTTTGCTGTGAGAAGATTCACCCATATGCTACATTTGCTGGAAACTGAAAATTGACAATGAATAACCAAGAAATGATCTCTGGTGACCTTGAATCACCTCTAAGGTCAACCTGACATAGCCTATGTTTTAAGGTGACCTCTCCTCAGTCTTCATACTGAAAAATAGGTTGATAGGCCTCTCAGTTTTAGCAGAGAAGAGGCACAGATAAACAGAAAAACAAAGAAACAAAAGGCTTTAATATTAGTATAGACTTTGAAATTTCAATTTATATCTTAATTTACTCCTAGTTTTGTAAATATGCTTGAAAAATAGGCCACTTATCTATGAGCACTTACCTATGAAACACATGTATATGTGAAAGTGACACTCCAATAACGATTATTTAAAAAATTGAGATTTCGATGCAATTTGTTAAAAAGGTTCGCAAATCACTGGCTTAGCAGGTTTTGGTATGCAAATCATATAAAGCTATAGAAAAACAAAAAAATTACTTTTGATGAGAAAAGTAAGCGTGATTGGCTGGCACCTAAAGAAATCTTTTTCTTCTCTTTTCAACTAAGATTTTCCTCAAAAGTATAATAGTTACACCTGTGGAAGTGTATCAACATTATCCGAGGAAGATTTGGACCATTCGTTTGAACCTACATGTATTGGGGGGGGGGTCAATTTTTTTATTTCAAAATTTTATCTGATTTTTTGACAAAGAATAGTACCTATGTTTTGACTCAGAAAGAGTTTCTGGCTGCCTTTCATGTTCTAATATAATTCTTTAAGGGGTCAAAAGTAAAGGAAAACTCTACCCCCCACCTTAAGGGGTCAAAAGTGAAGGGGAACTATTTTTTACAAGGCTATATGATAGAAACTGGAAATTTTGCACACACAATTCTCTCAATGAGAAAAGAAAATACTTTTTTATTTTTGAAAATTCTTCCCCTAAATAGGTTTTTATTAGAGGGTTCAGTTTACAATGAAAGTTGATGACAAATTGGTCCCTCAGTTTATGTCCATGTTTTTTTTCTAAATTCTAAATTTGTAAATTTATGGTTCAAACCATACTGGTAGTATTTTCACAAAGATAACTTAATTTCACTGCCACCAATACTTAATTTACAAGGTAAAAAGCAACATACATGGGCTGTGGTGATTCATAATTTCTCTTGAAATGCTAGTTTTTTTTTTTGCATTTTACAGTTTTATGAAAAGAGAGGTTATCATAGATTACCAATCAAAATATCTTTTTCCTTTCAGTTTTATTTGAAATAGTCCTGCCTCTTCCATAGTTGACTGCACCCGAAAAAAAAGTCTCTTCGCACATAAATTGGACATATTTACATCATAATAGATTTACGTCATCAAAAGTAGAAAAAAATATGACCAACCTCATTGGTTAAATTTGATACGAATGTTGTCCAGAGGATATGTAAATTGAGAGCTAATACAGATATATTATCACTCATCACTTGTTAGTAAATAAGAAACAGGTAAGCAAACTTGATATCAAAATATCAATTTATGTTTTCATAATGATAATGTCAGTGATTTATCAAGTAGATATTTTTAGAGAATAATTTTTGTTGGTGAAATCATTTAATGAATTGAGTTTTTATAACAGTTCATGAATAAGCAGTTAGAAAAATGTATATATTTCGATATGATTTCAACCAGACAAGATAAATCTAGATTCAATGTTGATCACTACTTGATATTTTGACTTCCTAGGGACCCTTTTTTAAGATGCAGAATTCCTACCTGAATCAGCTTGAATATGGTTAACAGGTCTGGTTACTCACTCAATAGAAACCGTCATGTAACCAATGTTTTCTGGCAGCATTTTGTGTTGGGAGGAAAGCAGGGTGATCAGTGAATAATTTACCTCTCTTGCCTTTTGTTGGACAATGTTCATTACAAAGTCTGAATTTAAAAGAAAAGAACAAGCCTTGAGACTGCTGTTCACAAATTAAGAGATTACTTACATTGTGAATGAACTTCTCACTAAAATCATATTAAGGGTGGTGGTTAAAAAAAGATGTTTTTTTCTATGCATGATCAGGAGTAAATATTCCAATTTTCAGCCCTCCAGCTCCTTAGATGCAGCCAGTATGCATCACAGATACATAGTTACTCTGCATGTGTATGATGAAAACAATTTTTTTTATTCATGGAAAAATTAAAAATAAGACATACAAAGAAGCATTGAACAAATTTCACTCTAAATCACAAATTCTCTTGTCTATTTTTCTGCCAAAACAGCAACTTTTTTCTTTTTTAAACATATGTTTTAACTGCCTTAGGTTTTACTTATAGTATAGACTGGTGATTTTGAAACTTTGAAAACAGGAGAACCCTTTCTATAACAGGAATATTCTAGTGAACCCCTATTTTTAGCAGTCAGTTTTTAGACTATTAAATGAACTAAAAAAAAAGAAGCAATTTTCGATCGTTAAAAATAATCTTCATTTCAAATAGATTACATTTATTTGAATATTAATATATTGCACAGGTCTGATTACAATAATTGTTTTTCAATAGCTACACGAAGGATGATGTATCCCTGTCATAAGATGTCAGGTTGAATATTATACATGTTAATTCTCGAGTCATTTTCATATATTCAGTCAACATGGAGGAAACCTGCTCACAAAGGTAAATTGCTGAGTTCAGTTATCTTAAATCTTAGTATATGGTATTAATTTAAATTTTCAACCGTGTACCCTGACCATTAGCTGACAGACCCCCAGGCATCCACAGGGCACAGATTAGAAACTACTGGGGTAGACTATTTTTCCGGTGATTTGTTCACTATCTATCTCCTGGCATTTGAACACAGAAAGTTTATAATGTTTTAGCTTTTTATTCTGTCGTTCAAAATAAAAGAATATGAAATAACAATTTGTAAAAACACAATAAGAAGATCATCATTTCAAATTTTTATAACTAGTTTTCACCTTCATCCTAATTTTTTTAGTTATTTACTTTTTATTATGACTTTCTACTCAGGCTGATTTCCCTTGAGCAATGAGTAAAATAGCATTGATTGGTAAAATACCGAATAAACCTTTGTTGGGATTCAATCCCACATCTCCAACAGGAAGCATGGTTTAATCAGCCTGCTCTACCAATTGAGCCACCAAGACTCAAGTGGGAGACAGAAGTCAAAATAACACCCTTAAATCAATCCAGTTCAGATCAGCAGCAATGTTTGTTTACACTCTGGTCATTTCAGGATTTAATACATTTCATCATTATTTTTATCAGATGTATTATAAATCATTGTTACTTTGGATTTTTTTATTACTTTTTACCTTCATTTTCTTATTAGTTGCTTTTTATCGCAAATGTTTGCTTCCAGCAGTGAGTAATTAGCCCCGACACAGAATAAGCTGTGCAATTAAAACCGACATGTCCGATGGGAAGCACTATGTAGCCCCACTCGTTCCAAAATATCAAGCCACCAAGACTCAATAATAAGACAGGTCCTAATAACACCCTTAAACATGTCCTTCATTTCAATTGACAGCAATGTTTGTTTACACTCAGGTAGTTTCAGGATTTTAAAATGAAAACGAAAAAACAAGAGAAGTTTTAATACATTCTATTAGATATGAATTAGATTTTTTAGATGTTCCACTTGGGAAACTTGCCACACCAGCCGCTAATATGCTCAGTATAATCAATCATGCAAAAGTCCAAAAAGTACCCCAACAAATTTTTTTTTCTGTAAAGAAAGCATTTTTTCCAAAAATTTATAAGCATTATTCTTTAAAGAAGATAACAAAATATTTGTACAACCCCCAATATGTATGTTTATGCATGTGTGTGTATGTGTATGTGTGCATGTGCGTGTGTGTGTGTGCATGTGCATGTGCGTGTGTGCGTGCATGTGTGTGCATGTGCATGTGTGTGTGTGTGTGTGTGTGCATGTGTGTGAGTGTGCGTGTGCATGTGTGTGTGCTTCTACTGCTAATATTTCACCTAATAATTGCTTAGTGAAAAACAAGTTTTTTCAACAAAAAAAAATCATTTTTAGAAGGTGTCTACGAGAGGTCATCATGTGAGTTTGTAAGGTAGTAAAGCCAAACGGTTCATTTGGTAGCGCTGACACCAGATTTAAAAAAAAACATAAATGAAAAAAAAGTTACAAAAAACAACATTTTTAGATGTCAAGTGGAACGGGTATGTGGATTTGCAAGGCTCTCGGCCAAATAGTGTGTCTCATATCACTGACACATAATCAAGATAGTCCAAAAAGACCCCCCCCCTAAAAAGTACCACTGCAACAAAAATATATTGATTTAAAAACATTGTTTGTTCTCAATGCAATTTTTTATAGATATGAGTAAGATATTTTTTCAAGTTCAATTTCACTTGGATCATTGTCTTTTAATATCATTGTATACACGTTCATATATCATGGTAGATTTATTTTTTTGATCATAACTTGAGTTATGGAAAAAAAACAGTTTGGAAAAATCAATCAAAAACATCGATGTTGTCTGATGAATAATTCAAATAAGACATGTGGAAAAAAGCAAAGAAAACGAGCCGAAAATTGTCTTTTTAAGTTTAAAACCTGTTCTTTATGTTCGTTCAATGTTTGTTTCAGTGGTTCAGAATAGTAGAAGCAGAACACTTTTTTCTCTTTACTAATGCACGGGTTGATAACCTGGATTAAGTTGAGAGAAAAAAAAATAATTAAAGAATTAAGATGCGAGTGAATAGAAGTATTAACAAATGATAATGATGACTGATCTTTGAGTTATTTTTAATTAACATTGGGTTTAATTACCACTAGGTTGGATGAATTAGATTGTTTTATTGTTCTAGTATCTTTATTCCCTCTATTCATTTTCACACACACCATCGGTGGATGATTCTGTTAATTGAAAACTATTTACTGTGTTTGGCACTAATTGGTCAGACCCAGCATATATTCAAAGGATGGACTGGATACATCTCAGCTTATTATATTGTTAGTATCGAGACTATATACTTGCACTGGAACATCCTGGGGCTGAAATAGCATTGCTTTAATGCAATTCTGTACCGGCAGCAAGGAAATGTATCTAAACCCTCACACAAATTGGCAAAGTTCTAGGCTAAATCGTGTGTCAGGTATAGCTGACACAAGATTAAAAGAGTCAAAAAAGACCCCTAAAAATTCCATTTAAGAAAGAAATTTCCTAAATAAAAAACAAAACCTTTTTTGAAAATGTCTAGTACTAGAGTACTCATGTGAATTTGGAAGGTTCTTGGCCAGAGCGCTTGTCCGCAATCGCTTACACAAGACATCTAGAGGAATAGGTTTTTTTTCTTCAGATTTACAACCATCTCTTAGTGAAAAATAATCCTATTGGATGAACCCTGAAGAAGACCAAATAATGCATCAGCAAAGATTTAGTGATAAAAACAGCGATATTAGAAACATCAATTCATCTCAGAATTTCAGACTAATTTTCTAATAGTATATTTATGTTCAGGGTTTCGTTGTAAATCTTTAGGATGAATTAGCATGTAACGCAACCTTCCCTAATTGAAAAATAGCTTATAAGGAGACATCAACCAAAACGGTCACCAAAAGTGTCAACACAGGTTTCTTCTTTTTTCAAGTTGGTCTGGCTGGCTAGCTATGTATGTATGTCAGTATGTACATATGTACAGGCAGCACCAATGAAGCTAGAAGGCTGAAAATTCAAACATTCACTCCTTATTATGTTTGGAAAAATGCTTTTTTTGTTTTTTCAAAATCCTCTCTTATAATTTTTTTTCAGAGGAAGTGTTCAGTTTGCAATGTAAGTTTATGGTAAATTGATCGCTTAGTTTGTGCCTGCATTTTAAAAAAATCAGACTTTTCTGTGATCACTGCCCAACTAAAGATAAGAGAAATAATTTATTATTTAATCAACTCTTTTTCCAATGTTTTCATTGATTATCCCTTGCATGACGGTTTCTAAGGGTGACCACCAAGACCTGTTTTTTGATGATTAAGTCTGTTTCCTTATCTAGCTGGTTGTAAATGTCTTTATCCTTCAGTCCTCAGAGGAGATGTCACTCTTTTTAATGTATAATGATCAGTTGGTGGGGATGAATTTTAAGATTCCCTCTCAAGGGAAAGTGTCAGGCTGATAGTAGGCACCATATCTTGTATCCATTCTTTCATTGTATTTAAATATTTCATAGCAATAAATCCTTAAGCCAATTAACTCTAACGTGCAGATATATTCTCTACTGCATCAATCCAACAAAAAAAAGAACTTATTCTTTTCAAAAACTGAGACATTGTTCGTACAATTTTGGACAGCATTTAATGAAATTTGTCAACATTTGTCTCTGTAATAAAACTCTTCCTTTCCACTAGAGTTCTCAAGTTGATCCGCGTTAAAATAGATAATCTTTGCATCGAAATTAAAACAAAAATATTGTCGATAAGAACAGAGAAGAAAACTAGAATAATAGGAAAACAAGAACCAAAAGTTCAATGAGGCGTCCACTAAGATATTTAAATGCCATTATTGCCAGATCATGTGATCCTGCGTAAAAGATGATTCCTGGTAAGAAGTATTTTATCAAGGAACATTTTTCTATGAAGTTTCAAGTAAATCTGACCAAAAACAGCAAAGAAAATCAATTTTGAAACATAAACTTTAGACATTACTATTGCTGGATTATGTGGCCCTGAGAGGAAGAATTTCATAAGTAAGAAGTATCTTATCAAAGGACACTTTTCTACTGAGTTTCAAGTAAATCTGACTTGAAGCAGCTGAGAAACAATAAGGGAGATAGACCGACAGACAAACTGACTGACAAAGCCTCTTACAGAGATGCGTGGAGGTTTCTAAAAAACTGATTTTTAAAAAAATTGAGAATTAATAATGCCAATACAGAATTCTCTATTCGCTAACGGAATGGAGCAAATCCATATTTCAATTGTGAAACTCTTTCTATCGGTTGTATTTCATTTTCCCTCCTAACAACAATGACGTAAAGTTCAGACCCCCAAATTGAGACTCTTTCAGAAAAACGTTATGAGATTCATGTAATGAATAGAGAGAGAAGGAAGGCAACAAAAAGAGAGAGAGAGAGAGAGAGAGAGAGAGAGATTATATTTTCTCTGTCATCAGTTGATGATAGGAAAAGAAGGGAGAAAGAAAGAAAGACAGAGGGGATGACAAAAAGAGAGGAAGTGAGGAAGAGTGAAAGAGAGGAAGAAAGAAAGAAAGAAAAGAAGGCAGAGAGAGAAAGGAAGAGAAAAAGAGAGAGAAAGAGAAAGAGAGTGGAAGAAAGAGAGAAATAAGGAAGAGAAAATAGAAAGCTAAGAGAGAAGAAAGGTAATTTCTTTCTAGTTGTGTCCAACACATCTATATTAGACATTTTTCGTTCAGTTGGCCCTCAATATGTTAGAAATCAATTTTTCCAGCCATGTAATGATGGATTGACATGAAACTTAGTCCAGGGTTTCAAGTGAACCACTCCCTCCTCCTCTTCCTCCTCCTGCTACTACTACCAAAATTAGTAATTGTAGATATTGATTTTCTCGGCTGTATTGAGTTGGACTGATAAGAAACTTAGTCCAGATCTTCAGGAGAACCATCCTCATCTTTATCTTCCTCCTCCTCCTGCCACTGGTGACAATGTAAAATATCAATTTTTTCTGCTGTATCATGTTTGGTTTGGTATGAAACCCAGTCCTGACCTTCAGGTGAGCCATCCTTCTCCTCCTCCTCCTGCTACTGCTACCCCAACTAGTAATGTTGATATCAATTTTTCCAACAGTATCATGTTGGATTGATATGAAACTTGATCAAGACCTTTGGATGAACCCTCCCTATCTTCTTCTGCTTCTACTACCACGGATAGTTGACACATCATTGAACTTATGGTTCTTGTTCTATCTTTACTGCCATTTCTTTTTCTTTCTTCTCAGGAAACTTTTGAAAATGGCTGAAATAGTTACGTCTCTGATTCTATTTATGTGTCATGTTTACAGCCTAAATATTCATCACAGAGAGTTGAGATTTGAACACAAACTTCCTTTTTTTGTTTTTGAACATTCAGATCAATGACTGAAATAGTTCTGTTTTTCTATCTCTGTGTGTGTGTCACGTGTATTGACTGCACCAACGGAGCCAAAGGGGAGTTTGACCCTGAAGCAACCAGTCTTGGCTATAATGATAATAATTAAGAAGATGTGCAGAACACATGTACAACAAACATGTCAGAAATAAACGCACAACGATGAAAGCGTAAAGTTAGAGAATGTAGACCGCTACATCTACCTAGGACAACAAATCTCTATGAAACTTACAAAAGAAGACGAAATCAAGTAGAGAGTCACTCTAGGATGGTCAGCCTTTGATAGAGCAATCTCAACCTTCAAGAATAAGGAAATCCCATCAGTCCTAAAAAGAAGAGTATACGACCAGTGCATTATCCTGATAGTCATCTATCAAGCTGAAACATGTAACCAATGTGTACAAGGGAGAATCATGCTCAACCTTACATGGAGAGATCTCAAGATAGCACAGTATATTAAGGAAATAGAGGAGTCTGAAACATCATAGAATCCATTAGGAAACTCAAATGGCAATGGGCTGGTCATGTTGCAAGAATAGCAGACAATCCATGGACATCATAACTCACAACATGGATCCCTAGAGATCAAATATGGAACCAAGGTCAAACATCCGAAAAACCATTTGAATGAAAATCAATCAAATTTATTCAAACGTATAGTTGAACAATCTGTTCACATCTTCAGAGCAGAAGAAAAAGTCTTTTAATGAATAGAAAACTCTGACAAATTTCTGTTTGTTTGGGCCATCATCAATTAAAAATCATTCGCTGCAAAAAAAAAAACTGAAATGGTCAAGATTCAGATAAGGGGAGTTTAACAACACAGTTCATAAAATGGTCGACACTTGTTCCTGATGTACACATTCATTTCTATTGTTCTATTATAAGTATTAAGGTACACTTTTAAAACAACAAGACAGACATGATAAATAAAATTGATCATCATCATCATCATCATCATCATCATCATCAGTCTTATAACGTCCGTCATTGGACCTTGCCCAGGATTTGCCACACTTCTCCATCGTGGGCATCACGGAGCCAGTATTTTCTAAATTTTTCTGGTTCATCTCTCCATCTTGTATTCTGTCAGCCTCGGTTTTCATGTGATCTCTGGGGATCCATGTTGTGAGTTGTGATGCCTATCAGTTGTCTGTCATTCTTGCAACATGGCCTACCCATTGCCATTTAAGTTTTCTGATAGATTCTACGATGTCTCTGACTCCTGTTCTATAGTAGGTTACGAATAGAAATTTAATTTCAAACATAAAGCTCAAACAACAAATGAATAATGATAAGCATCTCTCATTACTTTTTAACCAATTACATGGAGTCCCTGACATACAACCACTCAAATATACAACCGAAATATATGGATATGAAAAATTCATGCAAAATAAACTTTGATCATTTTTTTTACTTCCATTTTCAACGTATAATTACATAATAGTCTTTTTATTTCATTCAAAAAATTTCTAGGGTAAGAAAGGTGACGATGTATCAAGTTTTTTTTATGGTCAGGCATAATGTTGCAATTCCTTTATTTTTAGTTAAAAACAAATACGAAAATCGATAAATATTATCTTTAGATACGAAACCTTAAATCTAGCCACTTATGCAAAATATCACTTCCTCCATATACTGTCTATAAAAGCTTTGAACACACATGATCACTCGCTCATTTGCCCAAACTCTCTCTTTCTCTCTCTTCCTTTCCTTCTCTCTAGGATCAGTATTATTTCACCGGCCTCCTGGCCAAATCAAACTTCACCTTTTTTCCACCATAACCAATTACTATTCAAAGCTTTGCCTATTTCATTTTCACAGATGTTGAGATATCTCTCATACGCTCTGCTACTAAATCATGTCCTCCTCTCTGCAATCATAAATTCAGATGTCGTACATCACCCCCAACTTGACAGTTAGGCATACCACTGATACCTTGTCTCCATAATCATTCCTTGGTCATCTTAATACCAAGCCTTATGCATTCAAAGCATTCCAATTACCTCTGCTTCAGAAACGCATGGCTACTACAACTGCTTACACAGAGCTCCTATCTTTTGCTTGAGCAGTATCTTTTATCTTCCTCCTACCAAGCAACAAATTTGTACTATATACCCATTCTATCATGGATCCAATCTCCTTCTTTAATTACCAAATAACTCACTCTCCTATTCTCAATAAAAATGCAACCTAGAAATCTAATCTAAACAGACCTCTTCTATCATGCTTAATCTTATTAATGTTTACATGTATTTTCCTTTCAGCCTTAAATAAATGTCTCTTCATTAAATATATGTTCTGTCTGTTTGTCTTGACATACATACGTGTCGTTATTATGATGACGAACCCTGTTTAATTCCTGCATCCATACATACATTCAGCACAGAAATTTTTGTATCTGTTGTGGCAGTTATCGACTACTTTCCCCCCTTCAACATTTTTCATGACATTACAGCATGTGACGGTAAACTCAAAACATGTAGAAACAAATTCCTTTTTCTTCAGCAATAACACCATCCAGGTGCTACACTGAACCAGCAACCATTACTTTTCTCCCTCACCAGGGGAACTAGGAACCATCAAACCTATAATACCATACGAGAATACTTAAGAAAAAAATTTATCCAACTTACAACCATTTTTTTTTCAATACAAACAGCCAGATGGAATGGAACTCGATTATAATTTTGAAGACCATTTAACTTAATCAATTCCTGTGTTCATCTTGTTAACCAAATGTAGATCAGGTCGTAAGTCATACAACTTGAAAATCATGCATATTGACCTCTCTTATTGTGATAGCAACATGTATGCATTGAGCACAAAAAAATAAAATACAATTTCCAGCTTTGTCCCCTTCTCCGAATCTTATCAAAGAAAAGAAGATGATACTCATCTCAATTATTTTTATAAAACTTAGATATGAATAAATACAATTTGCTAAAGAAAAAAAGGCATTATTTCTATTGATATTCGGACAATCCTCATCTTGGTTGTTTTTCATACAACGTTTCGGCCGTTGCACTCTACGGCCTTCGTCAGGTATCATCTGGGAGATGTGGGGAAGTAACGAACCGAACCCTTTATTTATCCGACGGGGGTATATTGACCGTACTCCCCTCTTAGCATTATTAGTATTGTTATATTGTCTCACACTAGGATCGAACCTAGAACCATCAGATTACTTTACAGTAATTTGTCTGATGCTGTAACCACTGTGCTATGTGTCCAACAGGTGCTAATTTTTAGGAGCCTTAAACCTCAGGTGACAGTTTTTGATGTTTTTGATATTATTGTTTTCTGTCTTTTATTATTAGAGGTTCTCATATAGTATCCATTTCAATGCTAGGATTACTGAGGCAGTTTTGCTTGCCTAGGATATGGGCCGACTCTTTCAATTTTCGAATTTTCCAGTGTTCTTCCTGATCAATTATCTCAACCTTGTTCCAGAGGGGTAGGTGGTCTCCCTTTTCTTTCCATACATGATCAGCTATACCCGATCTGTTGGTTTCGCCGAAGGCCGTAGAGTGCAACGGCTGAAATGTTGTATGAAAAACAACCAAGATGAGGATGGTCCGAATATCAATAGAAATAATAATAATACCTCATCTCAAAAATCCAGAGATATACTAAAAAAGGCATTGTTTTATTTTATGTCCTCATAATTTTCAACCGTTGTTGAAATTGCCTACAGCACAAGCACAAAAGAGAACAGAAGAGTTTTACTTGGCCAATTACAAACACCAGTCAACCTTAATTCATTAATATCATTTCTAAATTAGTCATTTATTTACATTTTCATTTATCAATATATTAATGTTTAATCATTTTTGCAGCAAATAATAGTGTTGAATGCAAAATCTGTTTTTTTTCATTAATTGTTGATTTCTTTTTCATTTGTGCATCATTTTTTAAAATTGACTAGGTGGGGGTTTGAAACTTCACAATTTCCAATCAGGACCACCTTTCCTATATTGTACCGAAAGGGCTTTTATAGTCTGTAATTTTTTACAGACACTACAATATTTTTGCACTTTTGTGCATCTGTAGTTATTTTCAAGAATAGTTAAAAGTTATAAGGACACAAAATGAAAAAAATGGAAAAATAGAAATACATGAAAAACCCCCTTAAATTATTGTTTTAAAACATCAACATGAATTGAAAATCTGTGGATAACACAATTTTGGCTGGGGACAAAGTGTTATCGATCTGAAAAAGGCGAAATAATAGGTAAATATTTTTATGCATCATCTACCACATACTTTTTCGACACTCTTGTTCCAGAACCATGCACATAGCAGAAACATTAATGAGTTAATGACTAAATATTTTAAAAGCCATTAAAAGAAATTTCAGCAGATTTTTTTGTAAAACCAAAAAGTGTACACTGTATTCCAATGAAAAAAAAAGCAGCAAAAGGCTTTCAAAAGAGAAAATATTTCAGTCTTATTGCATTTCTTTTCTCCTGATTCAAGACCAGTGTCTAAAAAATAGTCGATTAGGTTTTCAACTGATTCAATTTTATAGGAATGACAATATTCCTGGCACATAAAAGATATTTTATTGAGATTTCATAAAATAAAAAGAGGATGGGTTGTTTGACCTAAAAATAAATATTTCCAAAGGTTTTTCTCAAAAAATACTCCATTCATAAAAAAATTCATTCAACATTGAATACATACAGAAAATATTATTGAAATCGGCTCATTAGTATATTTTTGGTCAATTATTGAGATTTATGTGTAATGTAATGTAAATTCTCATGTTCAACCGGTTCACAAGTGTAAACAAGTTTTCAACCCGATCGCATCCGGGTTTATATTGTCAAAAATTTTATTAACTCAAGTTGGTTTTTGTCAAAAGTCTGTGGTAGATGCCATTTTTATGGGTCACTTAATTTTTCTTTCAAAATATCAAACACAATGCAAATAACTTTTTAACTGCTGCAGCCAAAGGGTCATTGAATGAATTCAGTATTTGTGTTTTTAACTCTTTTTTCCTCCTGCAAAATGAGGGGGGGAGGAATCCTGTTTTTTAGTAGCCTATGACATTTGTAGGAGTGTGTTATATTTGTAGGAATATTTTTTTAAAAATCTACTCTAGGGTTTAGACGTAAATATGCTTTTAACAGATGTCAAAATCATACATAAAAGTGTTCATTTAGACCAATAGCCAAGCTTAATTCGTTTTGTTTCGTCCACTTGAAGAAGAAGAAGAAGAAGAAGAAGAAGAAGAAGAAGAAGAAGGAACATAATAATAATAATAATAATAATAATAATAATAATAATAATGTTACATGGACTTTGCAAAAGAATTAAAGAAGTTGTAAAATATGAAGATGACAGTAGTGCCAATAGTGTTGGGAGCCCTACGAACATTTTTAAAGAACCTTGTAAAAAGGCTGGAGAAACTAGGAATCCAGAGAAAAGCTGACACTATCCAGACAACACCAGCTAAAGTCAACTAGAATACTGAGGAGAGTCCTGGAGTATTGTGGAGATTTCCAGTCACTCATCTCCAGTGAGAGCCACCAGTCACTGCTGGGGTGAAAACTCATCCAAAAGGACAATGAAAAGATCAGGTTAAATTTGAGGAAAATTTGGACTGAACAAACAGCAGAGAGAGTATATATCTTCATGGAAAGAAGAGGACTTTTACCAGAAGGGCAACAAGGAAGCAGGAAAGGAACCAAAGGACCAAATGCTACATTGACCAGACGGTCCTAGGAGAAAAAAAAATTTAGAAAATGTTGCAATGGGATGGATTGATTACAAATAAGTGTACAACATGATCCTGCATAGCTGAATACTCAAATGCTTCAGGATATTCAAGATTAACCAATCAGTGGAGAGATTCATAATCAAGTCTATGGAAAACTGACAGCTGCAGAGGCAGTGGGGGACCTATGGTTGGTGTCACCTGGGGCAGTAACTCATAGTGTCACTGCTTCCCCTCCCAAAACTTGATCTCTTCCCAGGATACTTAGAATTTTGATTATCTTTGTACTAATACTATTCATCATTTTTTATCATGATTCTCCCACATCATTGAATGTAATGACATAAGCCTCTGGATCTGCCCCATAATTCAACGAACTTTTTCTAACCCCTTTTTTTTACCCTTCCACAAAATTTCATTGAGTGCATTCAGAGATATTGTCTGGACAGACAGATGTTTCATTAGAAAAAAAGAATTTCCAAGAAACTATGTGAAAAATTTTCAGGCATTCATCTTGGTGTCAATCCCCTCTGATGGTGTTACCCAGGGTGGACTGTGTCCTTGGTCCTCCACTTGGTTCACCACTGAGTAGAGGTAAGAATAAAAAGAAGAATTTTTCAGTGATACGTGATGTCCCCACTACTATTTGTACTGACCATGATATCTCTAAACAGAATCTTGGAAATCAGCAAAGGATACCAATTTCCCAAAACAAAGTCAACAACCTCATTTCATGGATGACACAAAACTAATTGCAAAGAATAAGTAAGAACTTGAAATGTTGTTCAACAAAGTTTTAGAATACAGCATCGACATTGGAATGGAATTTGGAGATAGAGAAATGCTTACTATTGGTAATACACAGAGGAAGAATCGACTTAATGGGCAATAAAACAATCAGACCATCAACCTCACAGGACCGATATAAATATCTGGAGGATCTAGAATGTGACTCAATAAAACAGGAAGAAATGAAAGAAGAAAAGAATATCTTAGGAAAGTAAGAAAAATATCAGAAACCAAGTTGAAAAGCCAAAATCTGATTGAAGGAATGAAGACATGGGCAGTTGCAGTAGTAAGATACACAGGCCCATTTCTCGGATGGACAAATGATGAACTTCAATCAAAGGACAGGCAAATTAGAAAACTTTTGATGATGCACGTAGACAAATGGTTCGAGCGCAAACCAGAAACTGTCCTAGAAAGTGAAAACCGTAAATTACTCTGGGACTTCGACATCTGAACTGAACACCCCATCTAAGCAAAAAAAATCGGACTTGGACAAAGAAAAGAAAACCTGCCAAATCATAGATTTTGTACCTGCGACTTACAGAGTGATTATGAAAGGGTGAAATAAGCTTGAAAAATACCGGGATTTGGCTGGGAAGCTGAGAAATGAGTGGAACATGAATGTCAGGGTAGTGTCTATGATAGGCTCACTAGGATATGTGCCAAAGACATTGAAGTTGAGATTGGAGTGGTTAGGCAGAAGGAGAAGGATTGAGATATGAAGACCACAGTACTAGTGGGGCCTACAATAATACTAAGGAAAATACAGGAAATATGAAACTAACAATCTCCAGGCATCAGCAATAGTCTAAAAGCAAGATTGAACACAGCATAGGACTTAGAAAAGTGGGGGAGGTCAGGACAGCACAGAACTCAGTTCCTCTGTGATTTGTGAAGATGCTGAGAGGAGGGCTAGTGGTCTGAGGAGACATACTGTCAGGCTTCAGCAATAAGCACCAAATATCTGTTGGGAAATTGCAAACCACAGAGCTGCTGTAGACTGCTGGAATACTGAGAGGGGGGTTGGTCATTCAAGGAGACTGTCACTCAGTCTCCAGCAATAACCTGCTGACATCTGGTGTGAACTTATAAAATATCCTTCAAGAATCACAATGTACATAATTATTAAATTGATATCAGTAACTCTCATAAATGAATCACCATAGTCTGTGAGCCTAAAAATACCAGCACAAGATTTGGTCCAAAATGACCAAAAAAAGCACTTTTTTTTAAAGATAGTGCCCGGTAATAAACTCATGCAAATTTTCAAGGTTGAAGCCCTCAAAATGTGACCAGGAGTGCCCTTCGACACACACACACATGCACACACACATAGAGAGGCATATATGCACATAGATACAGACATTCAAAGAGAGAAGAATTTTTAGCCCACTTGGCTGGTTGGTCGGGTCATTTGTGGGGCTACAGTGATCCATTACCCATAGAAACCTTGTTCACATATTTTATATATTTAGCAAACTCTGTTTCTTTTTAGAAACCTGTCCTCTACATCATTCAATTTCTTCTGGCATCCGTACAATCAAATGGTTTTGCTATATCTTATTATATGATTCCACAAACCAATCAATTTACATTTGTATTTTGTAAATAAATATTTGATACTTGCAAAAAACATTTTTTGTTATCATGAACAAATTGTAATTCCTTGTAATTAAAGACTGCCAACTGTTAACTGTTTCCTCAGTTTTCAAGTTGATCTGGCTGAAAATTCTAACAATTACTTCTTATTAAGTCTACAAAAAAGTTTTTTTTTTGATTCCTCCTAAATAGGTTTCAAGTAAGGGGGTTCAATTTGCGATGTTAGTTTATGCTAAATTGGTCTCTCCTTTGTGCCCAGTTGTGTTCACACTTATTTCTTGAAAAATCAGACTTTTTAGCGATCCAAAGAATGGCAAAAGAAGTAAGTTATTCATTGATCACCCTTTTTTCCAATTTTTTTTATTGATTACCTCCAACAAGGCTTGCTGCCAAAAGATATTGATCACATGACAATTTCTATTGAGTGACTAACCAAACCTTTCTTCTGTTTGTTTGTTCAGGTGTTGGAATTGTAATTCTTTTCTTCCAATAATGTTTTCCTTTCTTCAACAGTTTCATTATCCCCTGTGAATTACTCTTGGTGCAATCGGCCTGGTAGCCTGGAGATTTATTCGTTAGTATGAATCGAGTTGAACTTTAAGTAGGTTTATTACCTGGAGTGAAGGTGAATTGAATCAGAAAAATTCATTCTTTGCTCAGCAGCAGCAGAAGTCCATTTTGTTCTCTTCAAAATCATAGAGACCACTCAATTTTTTGAGTCAACATTTTCCTATTTATGACTTTCTGTTTATTTGCTTGCCTTGTAAGTTCATCTTTTTCCTTTTTCAACTTTTATATCAATATTTTTTACGCAGACTTCAGTTTCAGCAAAAGAATCCGTACAAACATATGTTTACTGAACAACTATAGCCACTAAAGGTGACAAAGAATTCTATCCTTTTTCTGTGTGTGTTTGAGTGTTCCAGTACTCCTGGTCATACCATTTTGTCTACTAAATTGAAAATTGACATCAGTACTCAACCAGACGCCTTCTGAAAATGTTTTGTTTTTTTTTGATTTGGAGAAAAAAAGGCTTTTTTGGGGCCTTATTTTGATGGGCTTATTAATAAATCAAATCAAGATTACCTAGAATCTAGATGTTTCTAGATGTTTTTCTTCTCTATTTTAGATGTCTCCTTAAATGGAGATGGTCATAAATAGAATATATTCTGACACTATTTATTCTTTGATGGATTTTATTTTACATGTCTTCAAATTTTGACGCTATGGTTGTTCAATTATTGACTGTAATGGCAAGCTTATTTATCTATTAAATAAAAATGCCTCTATAGGCATCTCTGTAATCAATTTATAATGAAAATATATATTCAACGTTAAAATACACATTAATTCAAGTTATAAAAATGTATGAAACTTGAAATAAAATCACCAAGTTATCAGTACAGAGCAATGTTTACCAGGTAAATGTTGCTTATATATTTTTCTCAAATTCTTTTACATTCATTTCAGCTGAAAACTAAATTGCCTTATTCATTTATTTTCTCTCTCAGATGATTTAAATCTCTCAAAGTTGTTCTTGAGATTACTGATACTTGTACTTTTTCCAGTATTTCAAAATTCTTTGGGAGAAAAAATCAATTTATTTTTGTAATAGACTTAGCTAGTAAATTTCTCATACTATTGCTTTCTTCCTAAAGAATTTGGTCATGTCATACTTTTCTCATTATCCTTATAATCTAAATCTCTTGAGCCACTTATCATTCTGGTAATTTTCTCTAGACTGCTTCCAATTTCAAAATCAAATTCCAATTACCATGTCTGGATTTTCTTATCTATTTGCCATAAAAATTGAATTTTTTGTGGAATTTATCATGAATAGAATTTATTACACGGATTCAAACTTGTTCATCAGTTTTCATTTCTTTCAATCATGTTCATTGACTAATTATACCATGTATCTTATTGAACAGAACAATGAATAATTCCAGATTACTTATTATTCATTTCATAAGTTAGATACAACCTGTAGTTTTTTCTTATTAGTTCCTGATAGATTCCTCATCTAATTTCTTTTTCTAAAAAGAAGAATTTCCTACTGTATGGTGATATATCCATTGAAAAATCCACTGTGTTTGAAGGATGGCCAATAGAAATTAATATAACTCGTCATCACAGCCAATAAGTGCAACCTTAGCATCAAAATTAGAAATCATGTAAAAAGATTCCATCGAAGTACAAAATTATAGTCAAAATAAATTCTATTGATGACATCACTAACATTTTCCATTGAGAAAATATCTAAAGTAGAGTTAAAAAAAACTTTTAACAAAGAATCAATTCTCCTGAAAACTGAGAAGAAACCTATTTTCTTGTCAACTGTTTACATTTTCATGTTGAGCTAAAAGACTTCTATGAAATCTTGAGCCAATGATTTACAAAGAGATGAGTGAAAGTTCAGCAATTGAAACATTTCAATATTCTTCTTCAACAAACTGATTTCTTTCATTTTCTATGGCTTATCATCATCATCAGTCTTTTATTGTCCATCATTGGACACAGACCTTCTCAAAGATTTGTCAGATCTCTCTATCATGGTCGTCATGGAGCCAATACTCTCTGAACATGTCTAGTTCATCTCTATCTTGTATTCTGCCGGCCTCAGTTTTGCAAATGATCGCTGGGGATCCATGTTGTCCATCAGTTGTCTGCTATTCTTACAATATGACCAGCCCGTTGCCATTTGAGTTTCCTAATCGATTCCATGATGTCTCAAACTCCTGTTTTTTCCCAAATATATTGTGCTGTCTTATGATTTCTTCATGTGAGATTGAGCATGATTTTCTCATGTGTATATTGCATGCTTCTCTGTTTGGAGGTCAGTCTCTTGTTTAGGGTCCATGTTTCAGCTCCATAGGTGACTATCGGGAAGAGACATTGGTTGTATACTCTTCTCTTCAGGACTAATAGGATTTTCTTGTTTTTGAAGGGAAGGCCTCCTATTGTAAATACATTGGGAGACATATTCACAATTGATTCATCTTATCAACTACTCATTTCTTTTGATTTCAGATAGTTTTCAATTCATATATTTTTCTCCAAGTATATTGATTCCAGTTACAATTTCTTTTTTTGGAAGACTGACTTGACTATAAAGTTCTAACATAATTTTTCGGTATAGTCTTTCTGATAAGTAGGGTTAGGCTTTATGTTGAATATTTGGTGGATTAATGTATGTTAGATTGGTGTTAAGAAAATAGCATTTTTTGTTATCTTAAACTTAGATGCCTATTTTGGGATAAACTATTATTTTGCTATGTTCATGGAATACACCATTTTAATGGGTGAATTTTATTCAATTTATTCAAACTGAATGTTTCCTTTTCACTATCTATTTTGTGTTATTTGAAGCTCTCAAATCAAAGATAAAAAAAAGCAAATTCAAGCAATTTTGTTGCATGAGGTCAAAATGGGAAATAAAGCAGTTGGATATATAAGTATTTGGCCATGTAACTGTCAATGAACGTACAGCTCAACTTTGGTTCCTAAAATTTTGAAATGGAGATTAAAGACTTGGTCTTCCCTCTGTGATTCATGACATCCAATTGAGGGCCATTATTGAGATAGATCCACGCCAAACAATTCAAGAAATTGTGCAGGAACTAAATGTTGACCATTCATTAGTTGACCCTGAATGAAAAGCAAAAAAAGCTTGTATGTCGCATGAATTGCCCTCCAGAAATTGAATGCACTACAAAACTATATTTCATCCAGCTTACTCACCAGACCTCTACTGTTTTTTCAAGCATTTCAACCACTTCCTGCAATAGTAAGTCTTCAACAACCAAGCAATAGTTCAAAATGCCTTCAAATAATTCATTGGTTCCTGGACCCCAGAATTTCATGCTTCTGGAATAAATGGACTTGTTTCTAGATGCAAAAATGTGTAGATTCTGAAGGTTCTTATTTCAATTAATAACTTTTATTCTAACTTGAGAAAGTAGACCACTACATCTACCTAGGGCAACGAATCTCCATGAGACCCTCAAAGGAAGAAGAGATCAAGCGAAGAATCACACTAGGATAGCAAGCCTTTGGCAGAGCTAGCTCAACCTTCAAAAATAATAAGATCCCATTAATCCTAAAGAGAAGAGTGTATAACCAATGCATCCTCCCAATAGTCACTTATGGAGCTGAAACATGGAATTTAACCAAGAGACAGACCCGTAAGCTGAGAACCATGCAACGTGCACATGAAAGAATAATGCTGGGCCTCACATGGAGAGACCACAAGACAGCACAGTACATCCGGGAAAAGACAAGAGTTAGAGACATCATAGAATCCATAAAAAATCTTAAATGGCGGTGGGCTGGCCATGTTGCAAGAATGGCAGACAATCGATGGACATCACGACTCACAACGTGGATTCCCCGAGACCACATGTGCAACCGAGGCCGGCAAAATGTTAGATGGAGAGACGAGCTAGACAGGTTCAGGAAGTACTGGCTCCGTGACGCCCATGATAGAGAAGTGTGGCAAATCCTGGGGAAGGTCTATGTCCAACAACGAACGCTAAAAGACTGATGATGATGATGATGATTCTAAGCTGAGATGTACTGCTTTAGAGTTGATGGTGAAAAACAGAGTTTATTTTTGCACCAACCTGAAATAACCGTCTTGCTGCTTCCTTGAACATCATGCAAAATTATTATTTGTTTCTTCTTTTTGTTTTTTCCAAGTCAAAATTTTCTCAGTACATTTGTAACATATTTTCAATTACCTTTTGCAGAAAATGTCTCCTTATAAACAGTTTTTTCAAGATGAGAGTTCTTTTATGTTTCAAAGTTAATTTTATGAAAATAATTAAAGCTAATCAAAGAATGAATTTCAAAACAAATTCAACAGATCTTTATTTTCCTCTGACTGTCATTGGTCAATGATAGATTATAAAGTGACTAAAATATACCCATAAAAAAATGATGGGGTTATCTCTGTACGGTAGACACTAAGGAACCTAAAACTATTTTATTAGGTCATTTATTTCTAATAATAAAGTATCCTAATTTTAATTTTTTCAAAAATCTCAACTCGAGCTGTTTCAATGTGATCAGATGTTTCAAGTCTTAAGAATGTCTATCACACAATCTGTGACACAATTGTTATGTTATAATTGGAAGGTAAATTAACCAATGAGATGTGTGAAATTTTTTTCAAATGATCATTTTGTTTATCTATTTAAGCTTTATCTATATTTATCATAATCACATGTTAAGGAAATATTAAATTTGTTAAGTAACAAAATATATAAAACTAGTATTCGAAGAAAAATTATGAATCACCGCCATCTGCGTATGCTTCTTTTTACCTTTTAAATTAAGCAGTAGTCGTGGTGAAATCAGGTTAACTGGATGAGATTGCTAGCAGTAAGGTTTGAAACATAAATTCATGATTTAAAAAAGCAAACAAAAGTGAATGCTGCCAGACACAAACTGAAGGATCCATAAACTTATATTGCAAATTGAACCGTCAATTAAAAACTTATTCAATAATAATAATAAAAATGATATATGCATTCATAGGAAGTGCCATTTCTTGGAAACCTCAACACACAAATCCCCACTGGACAAAAGCGCTTGAAAACCTATGAAGTCATTGCAGTAAAAATGTAAAGCCTGTTAAAGAAAGTTAGAAGTAAGTGAAACAGAGTAATATGTGCAGGAGCAACAATTATGAATGGTATTAATTTACTGGGTTCATATAATTATGAAAATCTTGAAACAAGACGGTTTTCATTTTTTATTCAAAACTTGCTGATGTTTGTGTGTTTTGGATATCATAGGATGACTGATTTAAAAGTCTGAGAGCTATATGGCTGAAACACCTGGGAATTTTTGTGGAGAAATTTTAGAAAACAAAAAATCATTTCCTTCAAGGAGTGGACTGTGAGGATGTAAAATTTTGAGTTTCTATGAACAGTTAGGGCTGGGTGAAGTCTGGATGAATAGATACATATAAATGTTGGAAGGCATGAATAACCTAAACCCAGCAAAAGTGTTTAAACCGGTCTGTTGCGGGTAGCTGTGATTAATTTTCATTTCATTTTATATTTCTTTAGAGTACTATATCTCTTGTAGGACACTGAGGCTAATTTTTGAAAGTAGATAAACCACCGTAGCCACCAAAGGTGGTGAAGGGCTCTGTTATTTTTTGTAATTGTGTGTGTCTGTGTGTTTGTGTGTGTTAGCACTCTTGGTTGTACCATTTTGTCTACAAACTTGAATTGGTATCAGTACTCCACTAAACCACTTCTAGAAATGTGTTTTTTTGTGAAAAAAAATCTTTTGAGCTTTCTGGGGCCTTACTTTGATGGGTTTATTAATATTATCTAGATTTCCCAGAATGCATTTTTTACTCTATTTTAGATGTTTTCCAGTGGAAAACACCATTAATATCGTAAATAGAATTTATTCTGACCATATTATCCTTTGATGGAATTTTTTTACCTGACTTTGAATTTTGACGCAACAGTTGTTCAGTTATTGACTGTGTTGACAAGATTTTATTATTTGTTGCTATGGTTTCGTTCTTTTTTTAATGAGATTGTTAAATCAATTCTTGAATAAAATAACATTTTGCAGAGAAATGCTTTCCATCTTGTACTAATAAGAATCTGTCAACCAAAACTATCAACATAGGTTTCTCTCAGTTTTCAAGCTGGTCTAGCTGGCTGAATATATATATATCACACATACGGGCCATACCAATGTAACTAAAGGGTTGAAAATTCAAACATCCATTCCTTATTACGTCCAGAAAAAAATTTTTTTGTGTTTCGTTTTTCCAAATTTCTCCCCAGAGTAGGTTTTTAGTTGGGGGGGAGGGGTCAATTTGCAATGTACGTGTCCACTTGTTTTTAGGAAATGAAGACTTTTTTGGCGATCACTGTCCCCCCAAAAAGGCAACAGAAGTAAGTAATTCATTGATCATTTCCAATATTTTTACTTGATCATCCCCAACCTGATGGTTTCTATTGAATGACTAACCAGACCAGTTTTATAACTAATTGATTTCGTTGTATATGATGTACCTAGTTTATAGGTGGGAAACATTTCCATGTAAAGGCCACATTGAAATTATCGCTTTTCAATAAAAGAAATCTTTATTATGTTTACAGCTAAATCTAAAATTCTAAACATTTAGTTAATAAACTATATTCTAATTCAATTAGTATATACTAATCAAAAGGAATGAAAAGCTTTACTAACTGCTCAATGACCTTTTCTGAGATTGCTATTTGCAAGAAAGCATTTGAATATCAAAGCTGTAGGGGGCCGAGACGTGATGGTCTAGGAGGCCCCAGGCGGCCTTAAATGTCCGCAGGTTCCCTTTGAATTATCAGCTTTAAAAAAATGCAATGTGGGAGAGATTCATTCAAGCTTGGAGTAAACAAATTGTTTTTTTTTTAAATTTCATTAGAACATGATCTTGTGAAAATGAGACCCCTGGATTGGATGTAAAAAATCTCACCGAAGATTAAGGATAGTGACATAAAACAAGGTTAAACATAGAATAAAGCTAAATAGGGCATGTAATTGGAAACTCCTTGTACACACTGGTCACGCAAAATAGTCATAGATGATCCATTTATGTAAAGATATTGAGTTGACACAAAGACAGGACATTTATAAAAAAAAAAAATTATATAAGATAGCGAAGAGTCATTAAGCAGAGTTCATATTTCCTTTTTATATCAACCATTAATATTGGTATTCAGACTTGACTGAAAAAATATACCTCACACAGGGTCTGTGAAGATGAAATACTGCACATCAATTCATTATCAGAAAGATGAAAGACAATAGGTGTTTCTTTGATTAATTCAGTCGGTTGAGCTATTGAAGGAAGAAGAGGAAGAGGGATGTTTTGTGTTTTATTTACCAGCTTATTTAAAGCTGTTAATTCAGAGCGACTAGTAGATAAACCACCGTAGCCACCAAAGGTGATGAAGGGTTCTGTTATTTTTTATAATTGTGTGTGTCTGTGTGTTTGTGTGTGTTAGCACTCTTGGTTGTACCATTTTGTCTACAAACTTGAATTGGTATCAGTACTCCACTAAACCACTTCTAAAAATGTTTTTTTTTTGTGAAAAAAATCTTTTGACCTTTCTGGGGCCTTACTTTGATGGGTTTATTAATATTATCTAGATTTCCCAGAATGCATTTTTTACTCTATTTTAGATGTTTTCCAGTGGAAAACACCATTAATATTGTAAATAGAATTTATTCTGACCATATTTATCCTTTGATAGAACTTTTTTACATGACTTTGAATTTTGATGCAACGGTTGTTCAAGTTGAACAGTTGTTCAGGGGTGAGGGACCTGCGGCCTTAAAGCTGCATCTGGACTCTTCATGAAATAATTGGAAAGATAAAACAATTCCAGGAAAATGAAATAAGCTTTAAATCCATCAAAGATGTTTTAAAAAAATCTTTTATCAATACCAATGATTCCAACAATGAGTCATTAGAAACATAAACTGACTTATTTGCTGATTTGAAACAGTCAGAATTGTCACCATACTGTCAACATGGGTCTCTTCAGTTTTCAAGTTGGTCTGGTTGGCTGGCTATGTATCTATGTATGTATGTATTTACATATGTTTGTATAACGTGTACAGGCTGCAGCTATAGAGCTAAAGGGTTGAAAATTTCAATATTTAATCCTTATTATGTTTGCTAAAAAAGTTGTTTTGATTTCTGATAATTCCCCCTTCAAATAGGTCTTTAGATGGGGGGAGTTTAATTTACAATGCAATTTCATGCTAAATCAAACATCATTTTTCGTCCAGCATTCATGCCTGTTTTTTTTTTTAAATTCAGATTTTTTAGTGATCACTGCCAAACAAACAGTGGGAGAAGTAACATATTCATTCTCAACCCCTTTTTGCAATTTTTTTCCCAATTGATCACCTCAACTACCAAAAGACATTGGCCACATGATGGTTTCTAATGAGTGACTAACCAGACCTGCTTATATCTTTCAAGCATTAATAACTCTGAGTTCCCTATTTCTACTGAAGTACATGGTGTCAAATCTCTACTTTTTCTTCGGTATGTTCCCAGTGATCTCAAAGAGGTTTTCTGTACTTCAAGTTGTTTAAAATTCCTCCTTTTTTTGATTTGAGTGACAGAAGTGGGAGCAGCAATAGAATTATTCATTTTTGTAGCCAAAATCTCTATGAGTCTGAAATTCTATTAATGGTCTGTATCTTCTTCATCATCATCAGCCTTTTAGTGTCCATCGTTAGGCATAGACCTTCTCCGAGATTCATCAGACCTCTCTATCACGGATGTCATGGAGTCAGTATTTTCTGAACTAAAAGGCCAAAACAGATCTAGAAAAGTATGTGCAAGCAAACAGTGAAGACATAATAAAGAGTACCCAAAGCAACGCAATGAATTGCAAAAATGTACGAAACGAAGGAGCAGCACAACAAACAACGAAAGAGAAATGGGAACAGAAAAAGCTATACAGAGAATTTAAAAGACAGATACAGGATGTTGAAGACGAGAGATCATGGATATGACTACGCAAAACAAAACCTGAAGAGAAAAACAGAATTGCTCATCATGGCAGCCCAAAACAGATACATCAGGACAAACTATATCAAAGCAAAAATTGACAGAACACAGATGAACAGCAAGTGCCACCTATGTGGGGAAAGGGATAAGACCGTAAACCTCATAATAAGTGAATCTAGTCAACTAGCCCAGAAGGAGTATAAACACAGACACGATAGAGTAGCAACAGTGATACACTGGGGACAGAACAAACGAATGGGAGTCAATCATGCGGAAAAATGGTACTGGCATCAACTGGAGATAGCCCTGGAGAATGAAAGTCACAAATTACTCTGGTACATTGACATCTAAGCTGATCACCCTTTTCAAGTGAGAAGACTTGATCTGGTAATCGTTGATTACAAAGTAAATAAGAAAGAGAGTGAAAAGTTGGGAAAATACCAGGACCAGGCAAGGGAGCTGAAGAAGGTATGGAACATGAAAATCAAAGTAGTACCTGTAATAGTAGGTGCACTCGAACTGTACCAAAGATGCTGAAAGCGAGGCTGAAAGAACTGGGGATAAGAGGAAGAAACACAGCACTACTGGGGACTGCACAAATACTGAGGAGAGTGCTAGAAATATGAGATCTATAATCCCCAGCAGTTAGCACTGACCTAACAAGGAAAGGAGGAGGGAAAAAATGGTGAAGGTGGTACAAACCACAGCACTGCTGTGATAGATGAGAAATATATGAGAGGTGGTCTGGAGACCTGAGGAGACTTACTGTCATTCAGCCTTTAGTGATAACCACCAGGCAACTAGTGTGAAACTGTAAACCATAGCACCGCTGTGGACTGTGAGAGTGGGAAGAGGAGGGGTGACGACTTGATGAGATTTGCTGTCACTCAGTGACCACAAGGCAACTTGTGTGAAAATGCAAAATAGTAATAATAGTAATAATGATAAGGATAATAATAATCATAATAATAATCTTAATAATAATGATGATGATGATGATGGAGTACAGAATATTGTACTTGGTATATTCATGTTTGAAACAGTTAAAAGCAATTTTAAAAATCATCATGAAAATCTTTGAGAAAATCTATACTATTGATATTCATGTCACAATTATGTTGTGATGCATTCATTGGTCAATTAACCAAAAAATCTCTCAATCATTAGAGAGAGTTAAGAAAGTACAAATTTGAATAAAACTGTTTTGAGAATATTTTTCATGAAAATGTATTATTTATTTGTTTTACTATTAATCAAATGAATAAAAATTTTACTTATTTGGTTAAAAATGTCATCTTATTACTATAAATTATTAAATAATTAAAATATTCCCTATTTTATTCAGAAAGAAAGAGGAAGAGAAAAGGAAGTTAGGTAGTTTACTGGGGGCAAGAAGAGAGAGAGAGAGAGGGGGAGAGAAAGTTAAGCAGTGTTTGAGAGGGTGGGAAGGGGAAAGAAGAAAGGTAGTCCAAAAGGAGAGTAGGATGGGAGGAGACAGAAAGAAAGTTAGGTAGTTTACTGAGAGGGTATATGTATTTAAGATATGGACACGGATTGAATTATAAATCGCATTATATTATATAGAAACTTATCGGAAATGATTCCCCATCATTACACGGTTAATGTATCATTCAATTTAAACAACGTAAATAGAATAAACAGCTGAAAAAAATGGAGCTGCTGTAGGAACTGAAGACGGTATGAAAATTTCTGCATCTGAAAATAATTCATGTTTGTACAGCATTTAGATAGGATTATGGAGGAGCAATCACGAAAGGAAAGAATAAAGGAGAGAATGAGAAGATGCAGGCAAATGGTGAGAGAAGAAATAAGGCATGAGATAATGGATAATCTTGATTGTCAACACACACGGAATTTCCATAGGTCCAGCTAGTTTTCATAAATAAGGATCTATACCCAAGATTTCTGTCAATATTTAGATACATCAATAAAACAAGAACCATAAGTTCAACAATGTGTCCACCATCTGTGGTAGGAATAGCAGTACAAGAAGAAAGAAGAGCAAGTAGTCTTTCTTTGAGTCGATTGATTCTCATACTTATGACATATCGTGATATGTATTTTTTTCAATGCAAAATCATAATTGGCCGTTTTTGGCTAAAAAATGATCAGAGGAAATGTTTTGATAACATTATTCCATTTAATGACATCACAGCTCTTTCTTCCTTCCTAATTCTGATGTTTAACGTACCTGGGATTAGATCAAAAGCACCTTACTGAGATCTGTGGACACATCTAAAAACTTCAAATCGATAAATGTATTATCGGTTTTAAAGTTATAGTTTGATTGTTCTCGTAACGACTATAACATTGTTATATTTCAAATGATATTTTCTTACCTTCAAATTACAATTTTAAATTTCTGTCTAACACTCCCCGTCTTTGTTTTTGAAAGTCAACCTGACAGCCGACCGATCTGTATACAAAATTGTCTCCCCAGTTTTTCTGCTTGGTCAGTTTTCTTTCGGTCAGCTTTCCTGTACTTTTTCTTTTTTTTTTCCCTCTTCTCAGCGCCTATTTCTGTTCTGTGTTTCCTCTTACTGGCTAGCATCCTGGGATCGTAACAAACACTTGATACCTGCAGCAACCCACCACCGTACTAACCCTAAACGCACCTCTCCTTGTTGCGACACCCCAAGGTATCTATCACACAAAAATGATATTCTTGTATTTGAACTTCTGACGATTGAAAGTAACTATAATTCATTCATATCTGCGCCCTTTCATTACTGGTCTGCCTTGTTATGATTTATATGATTTTATGCTCCAAGTTTGCTTTCTTCTTCTACAGAGATAAATCAGCTCAATTAAATACATTGAATTTATAATGACAATTTATATTCTTAAAAAAAAAACTTTCTACAGGTCTGGTTAGTCGTTCAATGGACACCATCATATGACCGACAGCATGTGAAAAAACGGGTGATCAATGAATATGTTACCATCTTGGATCATCACCATCATCATCATCATCATCATCATAATCGTCATCATCATCATCATCATCAGTCTTTTAACGTCTATCATTGGACATAAACCTTCCCTGGGATCCGCCACATTTCTCTATCATGGGCATCACAGAGCCAGTATTTTCTGAACTTGTCAAAATCATCTCTCCATCTTGTATTCTGCCGGCCTCAGTTATACATGTGATCTCTAGGGATCCATGTTGTGAGTTATGATGTCCATTGGTTGTCTGTCATTCTCGCAACATGACCAGCCCATTGCCATTTGAGTTTTCTAATGGATTCTATGATGTCTCTATGATTTTCTTCTTTATATACCTTGCTGTCTTGTGATCTCTTCATGTGAGGTTGAATATGATTCTCTCGTGCGCACGTTGCATGCTTCTCAGTTTGCAGGTCTGTCTCTTGGTTAGGTTTCATGTTTCAACTCTATAAACAACTATCGGGAAAATGCATTGGTTGTATACTCTTCTATTTAGGATTATTGGGTAGTGATCACTAAAACAGTATGAATGTTCAAAAATAGGCCAACACAAATTAAGGGTTCATTTTAGACTAAAATTAAGTTGCAAATTGAACTAAAAACTTACTGTGGGGAGTCAGGGAAATTTTGAAAAAACAAAAAAAACTCATTTTTTTTCTACACATATAAGGAGTGAATATTTGAATTTTCAGCCTTCTATCTTCATTAATATCTATACACATGATGCATACATACATGCATACATACATAGCTAGCCAGACCAGCTTAAAAACTGAGAGAAACCTATGGTGACAGTTTTGATTGAATTTTCCCTGATAAAAATTTGTAAAGTTGTGATAAAAAGCAAATGATAAAAATTTGATGGATTTAAAAAGTAGTTAAAATTTTCAAAATAAATATAATCTATAATACTTTATCGAATGAAAATAAAAAGAATACAATAGAAAATACTTTATTTCACCAAATAAACAATAACAAATTGATTATACATTTTTTTTTTCAATAACACAACATTTGGTGAGGAGGGTCCTCAATCAGCTTAGTGCCTCACAAGCAGCACCCACCTTTATTTTTCATAAACAGTATAATTTTATCATTATCCAAATTTAGAAATATTTTATTAATGGAAAAATAAAAACAAAATCCTATGATAAATAGACGAAACAAATAGAAAAAAATTATATTAATAATCCAACAATTTAAAAAGTTTATTTGTATTTACAATTAAATTACAATACTTTTATTTTAAATCATGGGATTGTTGTTTTTACTATTCGATAATTCACTCATTATAATATGTATTCCTTGAGTATCAAAAAAAGAAAAAAATGGGAAGAAAACTTGAGACTAAAAAATTTTCCATTATAACCAGAAAATTTTCCATCATTATTCAGAGAAACGAATTCTCTCATTCAACACTTGCAATTATTTCTGAACTGTGCTCTAGAGGAGGAAGGTTACTGTTTATTTGCATAAAAAATAGCTAGTGGTATCGTAACAAATTTTCCATGGTACTTTGAGCTTTCATCTAAAAAAATCAGAGGAAATCACACAAAAGAGCTATTATCTCTTCGGAATGTGCTTCCTTTTCTTTCTCTTTACCTGCTTTAGGAAGTCCTAAAAACCTTCACACACATACACACACCCACAGACATTCATACATGCGCAGAGGCACACACAACCACAAATACGCACACATAGAGAAAGTGAGTGAGTAAAATTGATTGTTGAAATTGTGACGTTAAGGTCATTAATATAATAAAAATAATCTTTCTGTTCGTATGTGTGTATCTTTCCATATAAATGTAATGAAAACAGGTCAGGTTAGTCACTCAACAGAAACCGTCACAAGACCAATATCTTTTAGCAGTATGCCATGTTGGGGTGATCAATTAAAATATTTGAAAAATGGGTGATCAATGAATAAACTACTTCTCTCACCTTTTGTTGAATCGCAGAAATGCAGCCAGGCACAAACAGTGACCAATTTAGCGTAAACTTACTACGTAAATTGAAACACGATAAACCCATTATGAGGGGAATTTTTTGAAAACAAAAAAACATTTTTTTTCCCAGAGATAAGGCGTAATTGCTCAAGTTTTCAGCCCTCTTGCTCAGTTTGTGCGGCCTGTACTCTTGATACATTCGTAAATAGCCAGTCAGCCAGCTGCACCAACTTGAAAACTGAGGAAAAATCTATGTTGACAGTTTTGGTTGACAGTTTTTTAATAGTTTTTCTGCTTGTACACGTGTATGTTTCTGCACTTATCGAAAAATAGTTTTTCTGTATGAATATTACCATAACCCAACCAAAACGGCTCATCCTCCAAATATCCAATGAATAAGTCAAATCCTTGTGGTTTTCAACTGTTACATTGTGTTTTAAGAAGGCTTTCAATGTATGATATAGCTATAATATAAAACTAGACACTCATTTTGTTTTCAGTGGGTAGGACGTCAAAATATTGTAACTTCATGCCAGAATTTTCTGATATAGGAGAACCTTTATTCTTATCACACTTATTTTTAGAAGTTTTTTTTTTACATAGCTTCATATTCTGATCCCAGTTTCCTTTAAAGTTGGTGTCAAAAGAGAGGGGGACATTTTTCCCATTTTAGTGGTCATTAGAGAGGGGGACATTTTTCCCATTTTAGTGGTCATTAGAGAGGGGGACATTTTTCCCATTTTAGTGGTCATTAGAGAGGGGGACATTTTTTCTAATTTCAGTGGTCATTAGAGAGGGGAACATTTTTTCTTTTCACTTAAAAGTCAAAAGTGAAGGTTAACTTTTATTCCTTATTAAGGGTCAAAAGTGAGAGTGAAATTTTTTTCTTTTTTTCAGGGTCAAAAGTGAGGGTAAACGTATTTTCTTTTTTAGGGGTCATAAGTAAGGAGACCATTTTTTTCCACTTTAGTCAAAAGTTAGGGTAAACTCATTTCTTTTGGAGGGTCAAATTTAAGCAGAAACTTTTTTTAGGGGTCAAAAGTGACGGAAGAATTCTCTCTTTCCTTTTTAAGGTCTTAAAACTGAATGGAAACTTTTTCCCCTTTTATATAGTAGTTTTCTTTATTTATAAATTTAATAATTTGATACAAAAGAAGTGACAACATTGAGTCTAATGTCCAACGAAGGCAACCTTTAAATGAGTTGATTTAAAGACGGTAAGACTAATCAGTTTCACTATTCAAAAATACATTTTACAGATAATTAAAAAAAATCGTAGGATTTTATACATTTTGATTCGGACTTGAACAATCGATTAATTTTAAAATCAGGCAACTGAGACTAACATTCCATTTCCTAAGCGTCGAATTCCGATTTCACAGGCATGGCATGATGTCATCCAATATCAAGTAGAAGCGTCAAAATATGTGGATTTGTGGGTGGGGGGGTTGAGGCCACGTGCTGAAATGGTGATGGAGGAAGGCGTGGCTGATTAAATTTTGCTATGTGCACTAAGCAATGTCAGTTAACTTTTACATCATTTTTGCTAAAAAATGTTATTTTACATTTTTTTTAACAATTCTTATAAACGGAGAAATTTGACATCTGATGAAGTAGTTTTATAAAGCAATATAAGGTTGCATTTCATTTGGGAAACCTACTTAAATAGACTTACTCGTAGTTATTTTCACTATGGAAATATTACCTTTTCCCACTGAAACCAGTAGATCACTAAGATGAAATGCCAAATCTATTTTCAAGTCAAATTCTAAATTTATTGTCAGGTTTATATCTAAAACAGAGTCAAAAAACATGAATAAAAAACAGTATTTTATTAAAAAGCATCTAAAATTTTGGATATGTCGATGTAACCCAAAACATCTGAATCTAGATTAAAAACATTTAAAAAGTAGTTTTTAATTATCCGTCTTTCTGTTGTCCGTTATTTTGTAACAGGATTAGTCACTGTTACTATTCTATCGCAGTATGGTAGCTTGTTGCTTCATCCTCAACAAATCCTGTACAGAGTGTAAATATAAGCAAGTAAGAACCTGAATTTATGCTGCAAATTAAACTGGATCTTAAATACTTATCACTTGTTGGTTCAAATAAATGTAATAATGAGAAATCATGACGTTCGTTTAGCACTTCCACAAAGCAATACTAATAATTACAAATTATACCAGAACTAAAAACACTCCCTTCTTTTCTTCGGACGGTAGAAATAACTAAAAATGCAATTTAGTAGCTGATCCACAGTTAACCGATTAACTCAAGGACATGATAAAAATTGAAAAATGCAGAGTTGAAGACGGTAGACCACTACGTCTACCTGGAACAGAGAATCTCCATGAGATCGTCAAATGAAGAAGAAATTGAATAAAGAATCACCTTAGCTGGCCAGCTTTCGACTAAGCAAGCTCAACGATCAAGAAGAAAAAGATCCTATTAGTTTTAAAAAGAACTAAAATCAATGCATCTTCCCAATAGTCATCTATGGAACTGAAACATGGAACCTAACCAAAAGACTGACACTCAAATTAAGAACTATGCATGTGCAAAAGAGAGGATCATGCTCAACCTGACATGGAGAGATCACAAGACAGCACAATATATCAGAGAAAATACAGGAGCCAGAGATATCTAAGAATCTATTAGAAAACTAAAATGGCAATGAGCTAGTCATGTAGCAATAAATAGCAGACAACTGATTAACATCACGACTCAATACGTGGATTCCCAGAAATCTTGTGCTGAATTATGGATGGTATAAAAATTAGATAGCATGACGATTTAAACAAATTCAGGTGATACTGAGGGAGATCCAGCAATACTTGGGGAAGGTCTATGTCCAATGACAGAGGCTAAAAGCCTGATGAGAATGATTCAATGAATTCAAATACTGCTTGGTCCCTAAAATTGCAAGTGAAAACACTATACTGCAATATTATAGAATATTTCAATTTTGAAATTTTAGATTTGCCTGTATTCTCAAAATTTGACTTGCGATAGATTAAAATATTCATTTGTAACTCTCAGTATCATTTTATAATTTTGGATTGAAATATTTTTACATTCTCATCAATTTTATGGTCTGCTTGTCATTTCATCATTTTCTTTTAGCAGAGTCAACAAGAGTCTTCATTTCCTCAGAAAATTGAAAGATTTTAGTACAATATTAACACATTTTGTACCAACTGGATAATATTCTATTGGTTATATACTAATGCCATCAACTTACAATTTTATCAATATGTATTCAGTCTCACAAAATTTTGTAAGTACCTTATACCGGTTTACTGATATCTATAACTATGGTTGATAAAATTTCTCCAAATGTTATTATTTTGAATATCAGATCATCATAGCCCCACAAATGGCCCACCAAACCAACCAGCCAAATGAGCTACAGAGTCTTTGCTTTGTTTACGTGTCTATCTCTGTGTATCTCCGGGCACTCCAGGTCACATTTTGGGGGCTACAACCTTGAGATTCCACATGTGAACACCATAATGCACCATCTGTAAACAATTTTTTGTTTTTTCAATTATGTGCTGGGGGGCGGGGGGGGTCTGTATGGACATTTTTAGATAAAAGATCAATTTTTCAAGATTATTTCTTTTAAATACTTAGTTCTGGTGAATGTGCAGGCTACAGTGATTAATTCAAGCAATAAAAATGATTCATAAAATTTCTCCGATTGTTAACACCGGGAATATATCAATTATATTTGCATCTAGGTATATACAATCTGTACTGTCACTCCATCAACATTATTTTCTTTATAATCAAACTTCTCTGAAAAAAATCTATCAATTGCTTCATATCACGTACCTATCAAGCTATGTATCAAACCCAAATCTAGAGTGGTCAAGAGAGCATGAGTATTTGAGCTCAACACCTTAGGGCTTGCTGGGTTTTATGAACTGACCACCCTTGGCTGGTTCAAAACATCTACCCTGTCTAGAGTAAAGGATAATGGAGAACAGAGCAGTATCCTTGGATTCAAGTCACTCATGTTGTTGAGCTAATTTTTGACCCAAGTTGGTACTTCTGCTGCCTCATGAGTTCTACAATGCTGTCTTTGATTCTACAAGCATCCCGGTTGAAGAGCTTAATCATTGGTGATGAGCACCCAACAATAATTGCTTCTGACAAGGCCTTATACGAGAGGGTAGTATTTGGGGGATGGGCAGAAAAGAACAATTTTTTCTAGGCTGGTTGACCTGCACATTGTGATGGCTGCACTGAGGGCACTAGGTATGTTTACAGTGATGCATGTCTAGCTGATACCATTCACTAGCTCTGAAACCTGATCCAAACAAATCTTCATTAAGTTTACTTTTGATAATCAAAATCTGTTTTTTAGTACACACCTCACCAGTCAGTAACGTGGACATGTCAGATTTCTGGTGCAAGAAGGCAGGTGATCATGTGAATTAGCCATGACTGAAAACCCTCAAGACTTCAAATAAAAGCCTGCGGTCTAACTCACCTCAGGATCAAAGTAGCTCCGGTCTCCTCTAGATATATTTATTGAAAACAACAGTCAAAGATTGCTTTATGAACTTTTAATAACTTTTCCCTTTTTCAGCCCAACCTATATATATATTGTAAGCTGTTTGTACAGGACGTCACCATTACGTTATGTGTTTCTATGACGTAATCTTCATTGTTTTATATGTATATATATATACGTATGATGAAATAAGGATTAGTTACACAAACATGTTTGTGTCCCTACCCTGCTCGGGCTTCTCCAGGCGAATGATTGGGTTTATTTGATTTCCTATTTCAAACATTTTTTTTTTTATAGGTTGTAAGATCTTCCTTCCATTCCATTCACGTATCTTTTTTTTCTTTTTAGTGGTTGATCAATGCTTGTTTTTCTGTTTCATTTAGTGGGGATACTGTGGTAGTTGTAAATAAAAAAATTAGGAGGATATGGTGTAGGCATTTTTATTAGTATGTTGTTAAACTATCAGCTCTTTGTGGAATGTTTCCTCTCTAAGAGTCTTCTATTCTCACTTAAATCTCTTTCCCAGTGTTAGGGTCCACTTTTGTATGACCTTAGTTATTAGTTTAATTATACTTACTTCATCATATTCTAAGCTCTACTCTAATTCAACTTGATGTTTAATGTTGAATGTATTGAGCACTTTATGAAATAAACCCATCACTCTTTGGATATTGTATTATATTATATTGTATTTTATGCCTGATTTGTATTTTATATATTCATATAGATATACATATATATATTTGATAAAATAAGTACTGTTAGATAAGGGAGGTGTGTATCATCAAGGATGATCAGTTATATAGTTTTCAAGTGCTTAATGACTGTTTATAATAAAAGCAGAAGTTTTAGATAGAATACATCAGAGCAAATGAACAGATAATTTGTTTTCAATAATTATATATATATATATATATATATAAAGAGAGAAAGAGGAACAGACAGAGACAGAGACAGCCAAACAGACTGACAAACAGAGAGAGAGAGAGAGAGAATTTTAGATTACTGACGACTAGACTTGGTGGAAAAATAGAAAAAAATAATAGATGACCACACCAAGAAATCATTTTTCTAGAAAAGTTTGATTGCGATCACTGTATTTTATAAGTTACATTAATTCATATGATTTTATATAATAAATTTCCTGGCAAGTGTATTATGATGTGAAATTTATCCTATAAGCTAGATTCAAAATAATAAAATAGTATAGGTAACTTCTTTATGGTTCTGATTGCTCCGATTGAGGAATGGGCAGGGCAATGAATGTTGAAAGACAAAAGATTTGGATGGACAAATAAGATGTACATTTAATAGAAGGACATTAATGACAAATAAAAATGAAGTATATATAAGGATAACATAAATCTGATCGAGCACGTAAAGAGATGAGATGAGAAGAGAAGAGATAGCAAAAGGTGGGAGCTTTCTTGTCGTTGATAGTACTGGTGTCTGAGTCAAAGTAGGGATGTTTGAACTGCTTGTGAATCCGTATGGCTTGGATTGTACCAAGGAATATGTGGAAACCAGGTTCAGTGTATGAGCCGGGCTGCCAAGTTGGGAGTGAACTTGGGGGCTATTTTCTGACACTGATAGACACTCAACGGACAAACCATGAAAGACAGAGAACATAGAGTTTTATCCATGCGTGTTTCTCGAAGTAGAGAAAATTAGGAAAGATTATCATGACTATTGGATAATAAGCATTGCCATTTCATTCATGAGAGTGAGAAGTGTGTACGCATTTGGGGAACATGGTGAGGACATGTTGGCATAGCTTTGTATGTGTAATGCCTTGACATCGGTGAAGTGAAATGGGTAAAGTTAGTACAGAGATAGGTCATTGTGGAAAAATTGTTTGGATCGGATCGGCCGGGCAATTGGCAGAATGATAATGATCATAGGGAGAAGAAAAGAGAGAGAAAGAGTAGCCGGCAACTAGTGCCAGGGCCAGAGGCGTTACAAGCTAGGAGTGCTGGTGCCAATGAGCATTGGACCATGTGCATCCAGAAGTTTTATAGGGGTCGTAGGATGAAGTGATGTCTTCAATATCTTGCTAAAAGAAGGGTTTCATATTCAATTCCTAACTAAAACAATAATATTATGATGCAAGGAGAAAAAATAATTTCCAGACATAATAGCAAAAGCCCTTTGAATTGTAAGATCATTCCAGTCAATAATAAGGCATTACTCACTGAGATTTGTTGACAAAAAAAAGAATAGTCTACACGCTTGTCTGCACTAGAGTCAAACTCTTTGCATCATTAAAACCTAAATATTCAAAAAACAGAATTCATTTCTCCGCACAATGTCATTCCAAAACTACGCGTCCCATTAGAACTCTTTTATTAATAGTTCCAGGAAATGGGATTTGCAAATTTTTGCAAAACAAATCAACCTGAGTTAGGCTTCAGAGTGAATTTGTCAGCAGTTTTTGTGTACGTCGATTTATCACTGTTATTTGTGCATGACATCACTGGTTGTTTGTCTGGTCATTGTTGTCCATCATTGTTGTTACGTCCGAAAATAAAGTCAAAACCCAACGGTAGGAGTTTGACAAAAGAAACTGATTGTAACACTGCATCAGTATGCTTTAATACATTACGAGTAAGAATTCCATCTACAAAGTAACGTATTCTGTTGAGATTTTATTTCATGTTTCGAACTATTTGATTCAGTATGTTGTTCCATCAAATAAAACATTTGCAAGTATTTCTTATTTTCATGCCATACAATATCAAAATAAATTAATCACTATAGCAACCGTCAATTCACAGATTATTAGAAACCATCAACCAAAACTGTCAACATAAGTTTCTTCAGTTTTTGAGTTGGCCTGACTGGTTGGCTACGTATGTATCATGTGAACAGGCCACACCAATGGAGCTAAAGGGCTGAAAATATTTCTTCCTGATCATGAACGTTTTTGCTTTTCTTTAAATCGAACGCTTGAATAGGTTTCAGTGGGGGGTTCAATATACTATATATCTTAATGCTAAATTGGTCCCTCAATTTGTGCCCAGCTGAATTAATGCTCATTTTTTTTTAAATTTGGACTTTTCAGGGATCCAACTAAAATCAACATTATTTGTCTCTTTTTCCAATTTTCTAATTGATTATCCTCAACGCAGCATGCTGTCAAAAGACATTGGTTGCATGACGATATCTAGTGACTATCAAGACTAGTTTGAAATGGTTGAATTGAAACTTATTCTGTTACAAAGCTACTAGAATTATGCAGATGCTTACCGTGAAAACCTTCACGTGTAGCATAGTTTATAGAGGTTCATAAAATACGTGAAAAAAAACTGCACAGAATAATCCCTGAATAACATACACATTTAACTCACACAGTTATTTTTTCTTTGAAAATCCGTCTAACTTGTTAACAGAATAACTATAATCATAACTTGCCACAACAGTCCATAATTGAACACCTGTAACGTAAGATTATGAAATCAAGTAAAAAAAATCCTATGGAGAATGAATATGGTCAGAATAAATTCTATTTATGACATCACTAGCATTTTCTACCGGAAAACATCTAAAATAGTAAAAAAAAACATTTAGAAATATCTAAATTCTTGAGAATCTAGATGTTTATATCAATAAACCTGGTGAATCTATATGTTGTTAATAAACCTGTCAAAATAAGGTCCTAAAAAAGATAAAAAATTGGAAAAAAAAACATTGTTTGCTCCAGTGCTTCTGGCCATACTTTTCTGTCTATAGACGTGAAAGTATATTAGATCAGTTTACCAATATTTATAAAATAATTATGTACAAACTGTATTCATAAAATTCACCAAATTTTATTTCGGAATATCAAATCACAGTAAATCCACAAACGGTTCACCCAAACAACCAGCCAAGTGAGCTATAGATTCTTCTCTCTTTGTTTACATGTTTATCTACGCGTCTGTGTCCATCCCAGAACTCTTTGTCACATTCTTAATGCTACAATCTTCGAATATACCACCATTTGAAAACGATTTTTTCTTTTTTCAATGAAGTGCCTTTTAGAGTCTCTATGGTCATTTCGAACCAACAGTGCCCAAATCTTGTTTTTTAATAACCTTGGATAAAAGATCTATTTTTCAAGATAATTTGTGATGGCAGCTTATTCTGCATTTTATATAAAATATATGCAAATCAGCTATCCTGAGGAAGATTATATGAATGTGTGACACTAGGGGGCCAGGAGTCCCCCGTGTCCTGAAAATTACTATGGTTGTTACCAAAAATTACTATGGTTATTACCAGTAATTACTATGGTTATTACAAAAGGAGTTATCTGTGTTAAAAAGGATAATGTGTTTTTTGAGGATACTGTGGAAAGTGAGAATTACGTGCTTCCAAGTGTGGGCACCTGTACTTCCTCAATTTAATATCTTATGTCAAATCCTTGGGTTGCAAAAACAAGCACTCTTAGAGAAGTTCCCTTCCTGATTCAATGACCAGATAAGGGCCAGTGTCTGGGGTCTTGAGAGAAAGAGTAAAGCTTTTGAAAGAAAAGTAATTTGCAGAGTTCTTGAGAGAGGGGGAGACTAATTTATGATCTTGGACGGACTTGCGTCGCGAGATGGATGAGGGTCAATATTTGGGATTTTCTGGAAGGATCAAAATAACAGGAAAAAGAAAGAAAGGAAGTCAATTACAAAGAAATACAGTGTTGATACCAAGGGCTTAAATAGGAGGGATTTTCGTGACAGAGGCAGAGTAAAACTGGGTTTGGAGAAGAGAACCGCTGCCAGTCTCTCTCTTGTCAGCCATCCGCCCTTCGTAACCGTCAACCGCTGCTACCATTCAGTAGACTACCGTTCATGACATGAGAGACCAGTCGTCAGTTTGACTTAGATGAAAATCGGCCTCCTCTCTTTTCAACTGCGAATAGGCATTTCCCGTCTCCAGAGATATTGATAATCAATATTCTATATAAAACATTTAAACGAAATTCCGTCTTGTTGCCTTTTTTTACTAACCCAGAACCACGGCTGGTTTAGTATAGTTTGTGAGGCCATCACCCATACGGCTGAAGGTCCACAAATGCAGCTATATGATGCAAATGACAGAGCTCAACAAATCTACTTGCAGTACAGGTCAAGTTAAACCACAGATTCAAATGGTATTTTTCTGCGATTATGCATGTTTTCCCTACTTTCCAAGATTAGTGTGACACAATTTTTCAAACCTACTAACCGTTCACCCGCACGGTTACTAGTGCAACAAAGTTAAGTTTAGTTTATTTCAAGTACCAATTTTTTCAATCCTAATATGATTTACTGCAGATATTATTCTGAATTACTGACAGAATTGTTAAATGATTAACTAAATTTACGATTTCTTACCATGCAAAGATATCAGAGTTTTGACCCAAAGAAAATGTAAATTGTTTTTTTTATGTAATGTCTATTTCACTGTGTTGATGATATTTTCCAGCCCGATCATCTTATGATAGTTCACCAAATTTCTGTCAGACCTTTTAAGTTGGGAAAATTCAAGAACAGCCAGAACTATGGCCACCAAATTTTTGTGGTCACTAGTAGGACCCTATAGCAAGTCTTCAGCAAGATCATTTTCAGAAACCCTAACCTAAAAGAAATTTGGGGGGAAGGCTCCAATTTCCAATGCAAGTTTATGGTAAATTGGTCAATTATTTTGTGTCAGGTAACTTCCATGCTTATCTAAAATCTTTTGTATCTGTATACCTTGATTCAGCAAATGTCTGTCCATCCATGACCGCAAAACCCACAAACAGCCAGTTATGGCCAACTAATATTCTGTGGTTATTGATAAAACCCCTGAGCAGATTTTTCTCAACTTTATAAAATTTTTTCTTCAAATTAAGATTTTAGTTTCGGGTTCCATTTACAATAACAATCTATGCTGAATTGGTCCTTTAGTTTGCGTCCAGCAGCATTCATGCTTACTCAAAATTTTACTATCTTATTACAATTCAACAAATTCTCAATTTCAAATCCGGCTGAGACTGAACCTAACACCCTGGGAAAGGCATGTATCCCTCTCCTACTCCCAGCTATGATTAAGAAAGTGTATAGTGAAGCAAGTGACACCTTTGGGTGTTTATTACCTCTGTCTACATCATATCTTGCAAACCTTGAAGAACTATCATATATGGACAGATATACCTCGGATATGTGAAGCCTGGGTAAAGACAGCTGAAACTATAGCCAGTGTAAGGGAACTGCTTTACTTTACATATTCAAACATAATCTGATTTCAAACTTTATATTTTGTTATTATCATTATTGGTGAGGTAGGGGAAGCAATTTACTCCGCCTGTTATTTTAATTCATCAAATGTCCACCTGATCGTTTTGGCAAAATTCAAGAAGTAGCAACAGCTATGGGCACCAAGTTTTCTGTGGTTACTAATAGAACCCTGGAGCATATCTCCTGCGTGTTAGTCTTTCAAAATGAAAAAAAAATAATGAAGAGGTTGACATTTGTGCTCACCCTGATAATATTGTGCTGATTCCCAAGTTTTTGTCTATTCAAATAATACGAAAATTCTCATCCTATCAATGTATATATGACCTTCAAGTAGCCAAAATGGTACATTGTAGCCAGTATTATAGAATCAAGGTGAATCTGAAAGTTTTGATCTTTCATTAGAACTACAGGCTCAATTTAAGCCTTCTGCAAGAATTAGCCAGAGATCATGACTCTAGGGATGGTTTTCAGCAAGTTATTATCAATCACATCACTATATCAGATAACTAACTTTTTGTGAGCACATTAACCTCCTTTGTGCACTGGTCGCTAAACATACACACACGTACACAAGCACACAGCTTAGAAGGAACTATACATGAGACCTATTACAAAAGTCTTGGAATCTAGAAGAACTGTTGCAAAAGAGAAATTACTATGCAAGCAATGGAAAGTTCCCACCCATTCATACTTGGATTATGAATAAATACTGACATGAATATAAATGTATTCAGCCATTTTATTGTAAATTTCTGGTGATTACCAGCTTATAAGTGATTTTTAAGATAGCGTCTTTGACTGATTGAATATTGGCCCCTTTTGACTCATTTGCATACCTTCATTATCATGTTTTGCAGTTGGTTTTCTTGATGAGAGGAAATGCCCCCCCCCCTCAAAATGTGTGCAAAACTTTTCAGCATAAATTCAAGCGAGATGCAGTGTTTTAAAATAGGAAAGTGTCTCAGAAAGAAAATATAAAACAAAACGTAATTATTCAATTCTAGTCTCTGTCTATTTTAATCAACTTTTTAAAAAGCTCTTCATGTATAGCCAGAGCATTGAACTCTTTCCTCGCAGACTTCACATTTTTTTTTTTCCTGGAGGTCTTTTGAGAAATTCTCTGATTAGAATGCAGCTCCATCTTAGTTTGATTCCAGAATAAAATCTTATTCCAAACATTTGTATGCCACACTCTATTCCTCTTGAACCAAACTCAATTTATAAAGTTGTCTTCAAATGCTTTTTGAGTAACACTAGTTCATACCCACAACTTCAGTCCAAATTCTTCAATGACACCCTTGAGTGGCATCTACTGTCATCTAATTGGACAAGTCACACTTTTCTGTCGCTTGTCATGCAATTTTTGTTGTTTGAGCCTTTGCTATCCTGATCCATTTCCATCTTGTTGTGCTGGAGCTTGTAAAAGTGATATACACTTCTGAACAACTTTCTATCATGTCCAAATTGAACAAAAATAAGATTTTAAATATTATCCATTAGATTTAGGTATATAAAATTTACAATGAATTCGCTATGAAAGTAGACACACCTTTCCACAAAGTTAGAACAAGATAGCTCATGAAGTAAGCTCCCACGGAGAGATTTAAAATAAAATAAAAAATAATACAGATAGCTAGCCATATTAACTGATAGATTTTTTACTGCTTCTCTATACTCGGTATTAAGTCTACCCCTTGAGTACAAAAACAAAACCCTAAATGTCCAAATGTGTACTAGCCCGTTTAACATTAAGACATAAAACTACTTTCTTGATATCCTTTGAATTTGCTTTGAAGCTAATTTCTCATTGTGCGCATTCTTATCTTCTCTTTTCATTCTGCATGATTTAATCACATTTCCATCATTCTTTATATTACCTATGTTCCTTTTATTTCTCAAGTACTCTCTTTTGATTATAATTAAATGTTCATATTTTTGTAGTCTGTCTTGTTATTTCTGCTGTTTATACACAAACAGTACGAAAAAAATACGTGTGAATTCCTCTACAATTCATTCCAGTGGTGATTCAAGCATACACAATTTCTACAAAGAAATACTACTTGGAGAATTCATTTTCAAAGGCCAAACAAACACATCAAGGTATACTTGAATGGCTTTTTGAGAGTGACCACATCTTTGTCAATCTAAATCACTTCAAATACTTTAAAATTTAATGAAGAATTCTGAGATGTTACTTCTCAAAATTTCAATTCCTCAGTGACTGCTTACTGGTGCATCTTCTCTGCCATTTCCATTTGAGTTTTAATGGAAAATTTGCCATGATTCCAAGCCACTGAAGAGTACAGTAGTTAGAAGGTTAATTGTATTCTTTAAAAACCAGCATATTAGCAGTGGAACCATTAATCATAAAAACAAAAAGACAAGGTGGCAACAATCATTTGCTGTGCCATTGCAGAGGGTCATATCTACGCTATCATTCAGAAAGCTTGCGGCAAAAGATAAAGGGCTGATATTCCACTTGTAAAAGACACAATGTCAAACACCTGCTTATAAGCTAGCAATTACTAGAAGTTAACAATCGTGGCAAAAAAAACTTTCGCTCAATACTGTCATCAACTTTTTAACTGCAATGTAATTTGGTCGCAGTTCTAACAACGGAAGGAACTTTTTGTCAAGACCACATTTGAATAGGTTAACATCATTTGCAAGGGATTGAGAGACCTAAAGAGAGACAGACAGCATTCTTAACAGAGAAAGAAAGCTGTTATCCTAATAAGAGAAGGGTATGATATGAAGGAGAAAATCCTGGTGAAGATAGAAAGGTATGACATAGAGAGTGGGCAAAGAAAGAGGAATATTCTTTCTTTTTTTTTTTTTGCACCACACTACGTCATATTATTCTTTTTAAAAATCAATTCTCAAAATGAAAAACAATAAGTACAAGAAAGAAAGAAAGAAAGAAAGCAAACTGTACAGTGTTTATAATTAATGTATACACTTCATAAATATATTTATAACTTGAAAAAAAATCAGTTCTTGATATAAATAAATACGAAAAAATTGAGAAAGAAAGAAAGCAGATTATACAGTGTTTATAATTAATGTATACATTTAATATTCATTTTCATAACTTTAAAAATATCAATTCTTGAGATAAATAAATGAAAGAATCTACATAAAAGAAAGAAAGAAAGAAAGAAAGAAAGAAAGAGGGAATGAACAGAAGAAAGAAAGCAAACTATACAGTATTTATAATTTTGATGCAATAACTATCTATTTTTATTTCATTGGACATTCTAATGAGGATCAACTTGAAAACTCAATTAGAAAGAAAGAGTTGAATTACTGACACAAATGTTGACTAACGTTGACAAGAAATTTATGCACAATGTCACAGTTTTTGAACAGAGTCTGTTCTTTTTCTTGTTGAAATTTGTTGTGTTGTTTTTTCACAAATGTTGTCTGGTTTATAAAATAAAACTTTCAACTTTATTTCAGTTTCAAAACAAAATGGCATTTTATAATCAAGTTTTCTCAATATCCGAGATTGTTGATAGAAAAGCAAGGTCAGTATACTTATGTTTGATTTTATATACATGTATATTTATTTTCTAGTTTTCTGTATCTATTGAAATTGAAATATAGTAAGATTATATTTCTGATATGCTTGACTCTGCACATTTTCCAGAATTTGTGAAAACAGTTCCAATTCTTTTCCCATCTGACAGCAATAAAGTTTCTGTTAATTATATAACATTACAGTCAATTTAATACAAGAAGGTCTATTGATCTCTTTATATTTCGTTTAGATATTTCATTCATTTAAGATGATATCAATGAAAGGGTTTATTAACAAAAATAGTGTTGAATATTCATTCGTGAAAAGGATATAAATTCTACTAAGCAAATTCCACACACCTGAACAAACAAATTGAAGACAGGTCTTGTTAGTCACTCAATAGAAATCAAATGTGACTTACATCTTTTGGCAGAAGGGGTGATCAATGAATATTACTTCTCTCTCTTTTTGTGGGGCAGTAATCACTTAGAAGTCTGAATTTTCAAATAACAAATGGACACAAATTAGAAATCACTTTAGCACAATCTGAACCCCTTGGAAAAAACCATTTAAGACCTGAAATTTGAAAACAAAAAAGTTTTTTGAAGACTTATCAAGGGGTAAATGCTTATATTGTCAGTTGTCTAGCTTTATTAATGCAGCCTGTAGGGTTGATACATTCCTACATAGCCATCAAGAACAATTTTAAAACCAATGAAACCTATTTTGGTATTTTTGGTGACAGTTTTGATTTATGGTTTCTTTTTGGAAACATACAAGGTGCAACTCAAAAGACTAAAACATCTTTTTTACCCTTAGAGCTAGTTTCAACAGTTTTCTTTAAAGTATTCCCTTGCCTGCTGACTTACAAAAGGTACTGCTCACAAAGGATTAGCGGCAAAAATCCATACTACGTACTGAATAAGTATACAATTACATTTTTCAGTAATCATTTTCTTATATCAAACTACAATTGAATAAATCTGTGTGTGTGTGTGTTTATGAAAAAAATGTCATCTTTATATCTACCATAGAAGATGCAATCATTGTATATCTGCGGGTAAATGTGGGTTTCTTCGAATTTACCCATGAAAATATTAGTATAGGATGGGATAGCTACTGTGCCCATGGCGCAGCCTTTCACTATTAGTAAAGTTAAAGATTAAAAGCTTCCAGTATTTTTTGCAACAGTTGATTTATGTAACATTCTGTCAAGTTATTGTTTTCTTTAAGTTTTAAAGAACAAAACAATCAGTACTTGATTTATCAATCATCCTGACTTATTTCAACTCATTTCTTTTATAGCATACCTCCCGGTCTTTATCATAGGGAATCAATTCTCGGCACGGATATAAAGTGAGCATACTCTTCTTTTACTTTTGTCTGCTTCAACATGTGTTTTTTTCGTTAATGATAATTTGTATTTAAGTCTACATTTTCCTATTTTGTGACGGAAACAAGGCAGCTGTGTCTTCAAATTGCATATTATGATTTTTTATGTTTTTTTTATAGCTTCTTTTTCCATGTATAAATATATATATTTATATAAGGTTCTATACCAGACATGTTTACTTTACTTTTATCTAGTAATTCTTTTTTTTTTTGTTCGAAAGTAGTTTATTGTTCGGGAAATCAATGATGTCAAGTTTTTCCTCCAAGCACAAATAACATTTTTTGCCATGCTGTTGCAAACTGGTGCACTTGTTACATCTAACTACAGTTGCATGTGTGCATGGCAATTATAACTGGGCATTATACAAAGTTGACAATTGTCGGATATATTTGTCCGCACACAAGGCAGTGCAGTGTAAAGTTTTTTCGATCAGGAGACCTTGTGAAGTATTGCAAATAAATAAAAACTCAAAGATTAAAGATTTTTCATTATAGTTTCTATAGATTTTTTCTTTTGAATTTTGCTCTTTAGAACTATCTAAATTTAGTTATAAAATATATAAATTGGCAACAGAAAGAAGTAACCGCAACACATCATTTTTTCAAAGATTACATCCCTTTTTAAACATTACACCTATTTTCAGCATTAAACCTTTCTAACATTACACACATTTTTTTTAACAAAAGGCCTCTTTTTCAACATTAAACACAATTTATTTTACATGAAGCCAGTTTTCTACCATTACAGCCATTTTTAAAAACTTTACACCCTTTTTCAACATTGAACCCCTTTTTTAACATTACCCCCCCCTTTTTTTCAACAATAAAATCCTTTTTTTCATATAAACCCCATTTTTTAACATCAATCCCCTTTTTTGACATTGATCCACTTTTTTAACTTTGAGCCCCTTTTTCACATTACACCCATGTTCCAACATTGAGCCCTTTCTAACATTATGCCCATTTTTTTAACATTTTTACCCTTTTTTTCTGACATTACACTCCCTTTTAACATAAACCCAGTTTTTAACATTATACTCATTTTTCATCATTACACCCCATTTTAACATCATACCCTTTTTCAATATTACACCCCTTCTCAACATTCATCATCATCATCCTCATCAGTCTCTTAACCTCCGTCGTTGGACATAGACCTTCTCCAGGATTCGCCACATTTCTTTATCGCGGGCATTGTGGAGCCAGTACTTTCTGAATTTGTCTAGCTCGTCCCTCTATCTAATACGGTTGCGCATGTGATCTCTGGAGATCCAAGTTGGGAGTCGCGATGTCCATCAGTTGTCTGCCATTCTTGCGATATGGCCAGCCCATTGCCATTTGAGTTTTTTAATGGATTCTATGATGTCCCTGACTCCTGTCTTCTCCCAGATCTATTACATCCTTTTTTTAACATTATGCCCCCCCACCATTTTTCTAACATTATCGATCCTCAGCTACCCTTTTTGGACATTAACCTTACTTTTCCTAATATCAACCCATTCTTTCAATCAATTTCAAAAGCAAATAATACTCCCTGATTTCCATCTATCAATCTGTCTGTAAATTCCTTTCCTTGACAGTAAGACACCCATTTAGTTTAGAGATTTTAAACAAGAGCAAATCCTTTTTTACCAAAATGTTTTTTTTTATCTTCCTATCAAGCACATTTCTACAATGTATGGCCTATAGGCATATAGGAAAGGATTCATCCTTCTGTCTAGTGTACAGTTTTATGAGGTATAACAAAAGAATATCCTGTATATACTTATATATGTATGTGGGTGTTGATATGAAGACCACTACAATCTATGATGTTCACTGCTCATGTTTGTATGCCAAATAACTGGATTGACATCTTTATATGAATATGAAATATTGTGCTTATTCTGTTGCTAAGAGATTACAAATTCAGTGAAATATTAACACTTGATACTCATTTGTGGAATATCAATTCTCTCCCTGTAACTGAAATATCAGAAATCAATTGTAAAGCTCTTTTAGGATTCAATATGATTATATCTTCTGAAGTTGAGGAGAAAAATAAGAAAATTTAGACCTGACAATATCAATTAATTATTCACAAAATTGAAATGTTTTACAGACGCTAGGATATGAATGACTTTCATTTTTTTAAATTGAGCTAACTTTTTTTTTAAACAAAATTGGTTGTAGAATGATGAACATTCTTGTCTGAATTCTGTTGATAGGGTGTAATAATCATTGTAAGTTGTATGGTTGTACTATTTTCTTTGTCTATTCCATTATTTCTTTCTGAACATTTAAGCCTTGTACCCTCCGGTCTTTCTCTAATGTTTTTTGTTTTCTTTCTGTCTTCTTCCGTCTGATTTGTCTTCCTTAAGGGCAAATCAACATTAGAGAAAAAATTTTCAAATCCTGGAACATGTTTTGATTTGCCCTTGAGGAAAAGAAATCAGACCCAAAGAAGGCTGAGGAGTGCTTAACCAAAACTTTGAGAAATGAATAACAATATAGACAAGGAAAATAGTCCAGCTATAACACACGTGACAATGAACATTCTTACGCAGGTCTGGTTAGCCATTAAATCAGAAGCGTCATGTGACAAATGTTTTTTTGGCAGTATGCTTTGTTGGAGGTTATCAATTGGAAAATTGTTGTAAAGGGTGATCAATAAATAAGTCGCTTCTCCCACTTTTCATTGGGCAATGATCCTTAAAAAAGACTGAATTTAAAAAAAAAAACAAGTGGAAACAAATTGAGTGATCAATTTAATATGAGCTTACATTGCAAACCAAACACCCCACTAAAAAACAATGGGGGGAGGGTATTAAAAAAGAAACAAAGCAATATGTTTTTTTCTGGATATATCAAGAAGTAAATGTTTGAATATCCAGCTCTCTAGTTTCATTGATGCAGCCTGTACGTGTGATATAAACATGCATATATAACCAGCCAGACGAACTTGAAAACTAAAGAAACCTGATACTGATATTATTAGTTGACAGTTTCCAATATCCTGAAATCCTGCCGATTTATGTTGATTGTTGATTTTTTATTTAGAATTTAAGAAAATGTATTCTCTATTGGGTAACTTTGTGCCCAAGCAAAAAGCGATCAGAGTTATAGTTATGAAAACATTCATTTTACATAAATATTGATTACTATGGATCAGAAACCATTCAGTTTCTTCAGTTTTTGAGTTGGTTTAGCTGGCTGGCTATGTATGTATCAAACATGCAGGTTGTACCAATGAAGCTAGAGGGCTGAAAAATTACGCCCCTACTCATCATGCCTTGAAAATAGTTTTTGTTTTTTGAAAATTTCCCCCTTCCCAAATAGGTTTTAAATAGAAGGTTCAATTTGCAATTTAAGTTTATGCTAAATTGATTGTTGCTTTTTGGAAATCATATAAGTAACTGATTCATTGATCACCCTTTTTTCCAATTTTTTCAATTGTTATCCAACGCAGCATACTGCCAAAAGACATTGGTCACATGACAGTTTCTATTGAGTGACTAACCAGATCTGTTATATTCTGTAAATTAACAAATTCTTTTTTGATTAAAAGCTTCCAGTATTTTTTGCAACAGTTGATTTATGTAACATTCTGTCATTGTTTTCTTTAAGTTTTAAAGAACAAAACAATCAGAACTTGATTTATCAATCATCCTGACTTATTCAACTCATTTCTTTTATAGCATACCTCCCGGTCTTTATCATAGGGAATCAGTTCTCAGCACGGATATAAAGTGAGCATACTCTTCTTTTACTTCTGTCTGCTTCAACATGTGTTTTTTTTCGTTAATGATAATTTGTCTTTAAGTCTACATTTTCCTATTTTGTGATGGAAACAAGGCAGCTGTGTCTTCAAATTGCGTATTATGATTTTTCATATTTCTTTTGCAGCTTCTTTTTCCATGTATAAATATACATATTTATACAAGGTTTCATACCAGACATGTTTACATTACCTGCTGATTGAGAAAAGTTCAACAACTCTACCTAAATAGGTTCACTTGTTCTTATTTCTGAATTATGTTACTATGGCAGGTAACAACATATCTGGGTTCGTTGCTAAATTTACCTCATGAATAGGACTGAAAAATGCCAAGTAGATCAAGTGACAATGTTGAACTAAAATTTCTCAATGTCGGTTGATTTGTAAGGATACAGGGATTAGTTTACGAGGTAAGTTTGTAAAATCATGTTGGTGATACCTCTTGTTTCACTTCTATACTTTTGACTATGAAAATGATCTGACAGTGTTGTAATGGTATATGGCTTGACCTGTTTTACAACTTCTCTGCATTTATATAAAAATGAACAACCGGGGCAGAATACTGGAAAATTTGAGTAAGATATTTTTATGGCATCTTTACGATTTAGAAAATATACCTAATGTCGTGAAAGTTTTTTTTTCAATAATTTTCAAAGGAATCTCTTTGTATTTGTTCAGTATTTGTTCAGTATTTGTTCGAATTCAAAATCAAGGTATCTAACCCAATGATAATTAGCAATATAAATTTTTTTTTTTAAATTAAAAATAATAATTCAAGAACTGTTTAAAAGAGAATATACTTGGTATTTTATCTTTATCACATATGGTTATTCATAGGCCCACAGCAATATTTTTTGTGGCCTGTGACCGATCCAGGCATTCATGTAAAGTCTTATATAATTTTCGTCTGAAAGTTAATTTTATGATTTATATTGTAAAATTATTAATGTTTTGGCTCCCCAAAACAATAATGTAATAATTACAATCCACGTTTGACTAATATAGAAATCAATGTGCTTTCTGTAATATGATCAACATTTTTGAAGTGAATGTGTAGCCTGGATAAAGATGGAAAATGTCTTATGTGGCTTGCTAGATCAAAAAGGTTGCCCATGCTTAAGGTAGCTATATTGGCCAAATAAAAATACAGGAGACCCTGTTCAAATTGATTTCTAATGAAATAATACTACTATATGGAACAAACTCATATGCTAAAAAATATTAGAATCCGTTTGAATATAAATTTCAACAGGGTGTTCTTTATTTTTATTTTCCAAATTTATCAATTCTATCGGTGCCTGATCTATACAATATTGAAGACTGCATGATTGACTCTTTCAGAAAATATGAAGCACTTTCATATCATTTCAAAGGATGCATAGAACTCAAATAAAGGCAGTTACTGAGTTCTCGGGATAAATTGTCAACTTTCTATTTATACAAAATGTTGAACAGGAATAATACCTCAAGTTTTGCTCAATGTGATTTCTTTTTTTTTCCTTCATACTGTTGTATTTTAAAGTAAAAATGTGCGTCTAAAAATGCTGTTAATTTTTTTCAATATAACTCTCTGTATAAATTATAAAATAAAATAATATTGGAAGTTTTTGTAGTTACTTGTTGAAGGTAGAAACCAACCCAACCTAAAGAGAATTCCTTTTTAATGTCATACACTTGATAAGCTTTCACAGTTTTATGTATTTTCTCAGCATGGAGAATCAGTAATTCATTTTTAGTTGTCTTATTGTAAATAAGTACTTCTGCACCTATTATATTTTACAGAATTATAGTCAGTAATATTTGACAGTTACTGGACAACCTTTCCATGAACCTGTGACTTGATATTTAATGTGTATTTGAAATTCTTGAACCCTTCTCTATCAAATAATTTCTTTCGTTGCACATAGTTGAAAATTCTAAATCTCATATTATCTAAGATAAAGTTAGCCTCAAACAATTCTCACGATAATTGTATAATTGTCAATGCAATTCATAAATTGAGGTTATATATTTCTTTTTAAAATTCTTGTAAAAATACTGCTTTAATTCCATCATGTCAGAAATGCTCCAATGCCTATAACGTAGAGAACAAGCCCAAATTATGTAACTTGATTCTCAGGTTTTGAAACTTGAGGAGATCAAACCAACAAACCAACAAATCCTTTTTTAAGTAAAGGTGGATAAATAGTAACAAATATAATGTTTCAATGCTTTGACAAAAGAATTGTGAAAATAAAAAGCTGATTCTACTAACATTAACACTTTCCAATCTACTTGCCTCACTGAAACAGTTTGATAGCTTTCAAATATTTTGGAGACAGACAAAAAATTTACTGTTATTTATAACTGTAGACAAAGGAACTTACTAATTTGTTCACGTAATAATTTGAATATTTTTTATCAAGAATCTCAATGTCATTTTTAGTAACTGCAAAAAGTCTTAGTTTTCCTTTCACCTTTGAATGGTTTGTATATTCCACATTAGTTTTATTTCAAATTACAATTTTGCATATACTAAAGAATAAACGTAAAAAGAACCAAAAATTTTCAGAGATGATGTAAAGCTAGATAAGATTTCATTAATTACTGAATATTTATAAGTATGGCTGTCTGCTGCCACTTTTCCAGGGAGGTGCAAAAAGGATATATTTCCTGGGGTGGGGTCATGAAAAAAGATATCTTCAGCAAAGACTTACTCGTTATTTCTAATTGTGATATTATTAGGATGGTCAAGTCAAGATTTTCCATGGGTTGTAGGAACCCAATTAATGTATTTTCTGAAAGAGCACTGACAACAGAATCAAGACCCTAATTTTTTCTTTTTCTAATAACCCAAAGGAATCAGAACTTATACAAAAACAAAATTTCAAAAAGGTAATTTTTAGTGATTTTTGTTTGTATGAGGAGAGAGAGAAATAAGTTGTAGTACTTTTCCAAGGGTGTGAAAATGCACCCCTTGCACCCTCTTAGGGTCAACCATGTTTATTTGTAAAAGCTTGCCTTTTTTTATTTGTTTTATTCATTGAATTACACATCCCTGAATATCTTTCAGCAACCCTTTTGGTCAATACTTCTATTCAATAATGAATATGTATTTTTTATGTAAATTGTTCGTGGAGATGCCCATATGGCATTTTTATTTAATAAATGAATAAGAAATAATTATAAAATACAAATATTGATAAATATAAATAAAAGATCGAAAAAACTTGACACTTATCACTAGTGGTAATACTACTTCATTCAGATTCTTATCCCTCTGATCTAGTTTAACCTCACCTTAACAGAAAACAAGAAGGGTTGTTCACATGAGAGAAAGGCTGTAACCAATGGCCTCTTTAAAAAGAGATTAAAATGCCTGGTAAAAGAGACTTCATCAAATTATCAGACGTACAGATAAACATATTTCATTTTATACTAGACAGATCTGATCATTTCAAAATTTGGAAAATGATGAAAATCAAACAGAAAATAAAACAAAACGTTTGTCCGATAAAAAATAGAATTTCAACAAACATAACAATTAGGCACATAAATTTATGTATTCAGTATTGCTTATACAATTTGAAGTAATAATAAATAAATACTAAATATAATCGAGTAAAAACAGGTTTTGACCTGGAAAAAATGAGGCTAGGCTGAATTTTACATCATTGACAGGGTTTGTAACCTGCAATAACATATCCAAAATCCACTAGAATCTGATCCTGGGAAAAAAAAGTAATGAGAAAAATAGTTATTTGTATGTGTATATCACTCAGATTTGAATCTGTTAATGCATATTTACAAGAGAGCTACTTTGATAAAATCTCACTAACACACCAGTCTCCAATGCTTCCTACCACAACAACCTCTTATGACTCAGCCTAACATACTATGATCACAATTTTTTGAGTTTGGGATTACTGAAAGATTTTCCCATATTGTTTAATGGTTTTTTTCCCTTCATGCCATTTCAGCTTATGAAATATTTTTCTTTTATCGGAATACACTGCAGTAGAGCTGGGAGAACTTGTACTTGGCAATCTGTTGGAATATTGACTGATTTAGTTATTTGCTCTGCACTTGTGAATGAATATAAATCAACGGGACATTATAAGTATTTATTCTACACTTGTGAATGAATATAAATCAACAGTGCATTATAGAGAATTAAAATCCTTTTAGAAGTGATGTTGATTTTGAAGAGTGATCAAATGAAGAGAAAGTGGTTGATCGAATGGAATGCAATGTGTCATTCAGTCAAAATCTTTGTCTGATTTCGAATAACTGACCAAATGGAGTGGATGCAACTTTGATCTGTGAACTTGAGATCAATTAAAGACAGAAATGGAGTTTCTGGCCGACCAAGGTAATAGGCTCAAGAAACAGAATTCATGAATCCGACTGGGCAGATCTGGACATTATCTGCCAAACATACCAAAACTGTACCAAGCCTAATCCCTTTGCTGACAGGCACCATAAGTATTCGACACCAGGCTTAGCTGATGGCTGCTACTTATACAATAAGTGTGACAGACATGAAGGTGAAGGGGAAAAAAGAGATTTCGGTCGTTTAATGAGAGGGTAAGAAGAGAGGGGGAGGAAAGAAAGTTAGGTAATTCAATAAAAGCTTAGGAAGGCAGGGGTGCTGATGGCTATTTATGATACTATAAGTGTGGCAGATACAGCTTTCATTATATATAAACTAGAATATACCCAGTCAAATATTAAAGTTATGTATAGATTGACAGTAACGAGCCAATTTTTTTAATTTTTTTTATTTTATAAGCTAATTTATCTTTAATAATTCAAGTATCTTGATCTTAAGTTTTTCTTGAGTTTCAATACATCTCAAGCTGTTTTAATGTGTGATGATCAGACATGAAATCTTAAGAGTTTCTAATACGTAATTTTTATTGTTATGTCATAATAGGAAGGTAAATCAACCAGTAAGATCATTCCATTTGAGCACAAACAAACAAACAAAAAATTTGCATATAAGCCTTTTATATGGTTAGATATAAGATGATGGTGGAATATTCTATGTAATTCAGAAAAAAAGGTACAGAATACCTACTAATTTCTTTTCATTTGATCACTCTTATAATTAACATTAAAAAACTAAAAGTTTTCAATTTTCTATAATGCGCCATTTATTTATATTTATACATAAGTCGAATGAAAATAACTAAATCAGTAAATATTTCAACATGATTGGTAAGTTCAGGTTTCCCCACTATCCAAAATAGAGCGTTCTTATAAAAATGCTTCATAAACTGAAATGGCATAAAGTCAAAAAAGCAATTACTCTTTATTGATATGCAAAATTCTTTGAGCTATCCCAGACTCAAAAACTTGTGATAGAAAAATGTTAGGCTGAGTCTTTAGAGTTTAGATGGTGGGGAGCACTGGAGACTGAGGTGTTAGAGAGATTTTATCCAAATAGTTCTCTTATGCTTGAGTGAAAACAACTCTAAATTTTGTGGGAAACTTGGTAAATATTGCTATTCTTCTCAAGCTCATTACTATTTTTCCCAGATCAGATTTGAATGGATTTGGGATATGTTATTGTAGACCACTAACTCTGTCAATAGTGCAAGTTTCAGGTTGGCCTTAATTTTTTCCGGGTTCAACCAAAAATGGCCTATTTCTACTGGACTAGATTATGCTGCTGTCCACATGTTTTTAATGTGTGTGTGAATATATGTATATGGGTACATTGATTTATATATATATACATATAAATATATATATATATATATATATATATAAATATATAAATATATATATAAATATATATATATATATATATATGTGTGTGTGTGTGTGTGTGTAAGAGTGTTCATGTATGTGCATGCGCCACAGACAGTGTATTTGTCAAAGCTTAGTTCCTTGGGGGGGGGGGGTCTCCTCAAAACATTTAGTAAGATTTGTTATTGTGTTCATAAAACTTTTGGGGGTCCTCTCCATAGGGGAGCCGAGGCCAATTAAAAAACGCACCCCCCCAGCTACGACCCTGAAACCAAAGCACACAAAGAGAAATAAACAGAAAAAAAATGCTCAACATCACAATTATCAAAGCAGTTCTCTTATAATTGTGCAAAAACACTTGAAAATCTGAGTGTTGTACAAAGTGGATGAAAACGTACTCCGAATTGGAAATTGGTAATAACTGTAATTTCTTGGTCCATTCTAATCAAACTAGCTTTACTTTGGACCGTGTAATGGAAGAATTTACTTGGTGTGTTGAAATTTAGCATAGGCACAGGTGTTGTCAACTAATTGCTGAAAGCATTTCAGAATTGTCTCTACAGACCTTTGCAAAAAGTCCAGTGGTATGTTGACCATTACATGTCAATGCACTCCTCAAGTTGATCCAGAGTTTCTGGCTTGGTGTGGTACACCTCCTCACCCTCACCCACCCTCAGAGGAAGAAGACATGAAAATAGCACAATATTTACCAAAGTTATGTTTAATGGAGTTACCTTTTACTCACCCCTAGATTTTATAGATATTGCTATCTTCTTTATGCTGATAACTTTTCATACCAAGATCAGATTTGGGTGGATTTTGGATAAGTTATTGTAGCTTAATAACCCCATGAATAGTGCAAAATTCAGCCTGGCCTTATTTTTTCTGGGTTTGGCCTAAAAATTGCCAATTTTCACTGAATTTATGGCTTTCTTCTATAGAATTGAAGTGAAAATTAATTAATAGGGTAACTTTTACATATTTACAAAACTAGTCTTGGTCTGGTATAAGGCCGCAATAGAAGAGCACCTAGTGAGTATCAAACTCACTGCACTAGGAAATAGTCTACAAGACAGACTTGTTAACCTTTGCTCTACTGTGATATATATTATAAATTATTATTGCATTGCACATGGTATTACTTAACAATTCAATATTTGTTGGTTTCTTCAACTTTTCATCAGTGTTTATATGAAATCTGAGATGAGTTAATTAAATTGCAGTATTTCATATCATTACAGTCAACTTTTAAAGTTAAGAAAAGAAGAGAATTATGTGACACCCCCATCCACGGAAAGACTTTCTTTCGAGCTCAGGAGGGAAATTTGGGGAAGCCTTCTAGGGCGGTTTGGATCCAAAATTTCAAAAATTATAAATCCAAGATTGGCTAAAATTGCATTTCAGAGCAAAGAAGACAAGGAAACTGAGTGTAGTCTGGAAGTCTATTAGCAAAAAATTTCAAAATTTTTGTATGCGATCTTTTAAGATAATGTGAGTTCTAAAGTTCTATAGAAAATGTACTCAATATATAGAGATATACAACCAACAATTCTGACTCAATACATACAGGTATACAACCAACAATTGTTAACAAAAAGTTTTCTCATTTAAGAAGTTATTAGAGTTAATTGATGAGATTTTGTAGAGAAGAGTCAAGTAACATACCTTGTCAGTGAGTGTCTCATCAGTGGAAAGGAAGGCTCCATATTGCTTACATTTTCTTCCACTCACCATGTGAATAGAAGTAAGAACGCGGACATGTGTAGAATGGCCACTTTGTACCTTCCACGGCCAAGTGCGCATGCACTATGCAAATTTCCCCACTCCATAAAAACACTGAGATCCAGCAGACAGGATCCACTTAGTTCTCAGACTTGGTATCGTGGTAACATTAGTTGGTGATTTCAGAAAACATGTATAGAGTGAATGAAAAAGGCCCATTGAGTCAGGTCATATATTGAGCTGTATGTCAGCACTTGTGACATCTCTTCCTGTCATTTACTTTCACAACAAACAATGTTGTTGCATGCACAGACAGTGGCCCTCATGAGTGTTAGCTGGTGAACATTTGTGAATTTCCAAAGTTGTATACTTCTGGCAATGGACTGTGTCGTTGCTTACATCAAATGGCAATTTACCATGTGATTTTCCCAAATTGGGTACTTCTGGCAACAAGCTGTGTCCTGGCTTACAGCAAAAGGTAAAACATTGTGTGTCTTTTCCAGTTGGATACCCCTTACAATTGGCTATGTTGCTGTTTACAGCAAACAGTGACTGAGCAACAGATTTATATCTGAAATTCAAACCAATTTGATAAATCTAAATAAATCTGACACTTTCAATAAAATACGTGAGAACTTTCCTTTCATGTATGCGAGCATGACACTGTATTAAAATGCATGTGTCTCATTCAGAATGCTTCAGACTTGGAAGGTCTGATATCATTTGCATGATACGTTTTTTTCCAGAGTTGTCCAGGAGCCATTCTGGTGAACTGGTGTACATGGGTAAAAGACATCTCAGCTAGTTAATTTTTCAAAGCAAAACAATGGGAGGTTCGCAGATTATACAACAGGAAATAGAGTAATTATCACAAAGTTTGATTGAAACGTTCAACATTCAAGTAAAGCTTGATACTAGGGTGAGAAATTGCATGCATTAAATTAAATTCTTCAGAAGATTATATCAATGTTTGAACACATTTGACCCAGTTTCATTTACTTAACTGGATATAATTTGATGGAAGTAAACAGTTAAGCTGTTGAGTGTTTGTTGAGTATCTTCTGGTGAACGGGTTAAATTCCATATAAACAGTATTTTCAGTTATACTACAATTTGAAAGCAGTTAATTGAATGGGAGAAAGGTATTGGAAGGGTACTATCATGGAGAGATTTAAACTTTTAATAATAAATCATTGATCCTGTGCATGAGAAAATAAACGGGGATCACTACGTATTCAGTATCTAGAAAGTAAGCTAACAAAAAAGCTGTTCTTGATAAAGGTTTCAGTACACTGGGTTCAACAGCTTCTGAATAGAGATCAGAAATATATTAGACACTAGTTTAGTACCAATCAAATATGAAGGGATAATTCCAACATGGATGAATTATGCAAATATTCATTTTTGTAGAAAAAGTATTTATTGCATAATCCTTTGAGGATGACATTCTTTATGAAAAAAAAGTCTGATTCTTAGAGCTTATGTCTAATACTTTATGCAACTCAGAAATATCAACATTTCAAATATGTATTTGTTTAAGTCATCCATCCATAAATGATCACTTCAACTTTCTAATTCAATAATTTTAAGTGGTTTGTGATCAATTTTCTACACTACACAAAAGTTCTTTTTATTCATATTTTTAACTAGATTAAGTGATAGCAAAATCAATTTTATTCTCAAACAAATGTCATTCTTTTAATTTTCCTTCCTTCCTTTCTCCGATCTTTCTCTGTTGTACACTGTTCCTTTCTCATCAGTACGGTCACCACTAACCCAACCAATGTTTGAAAGCTTGTGCATTATGTAAGTCAAGATGCAACTGCAGCAATGGAAAAGTGACTACAGAGGAGCAGTAGCCAGCTGGAGAGAGGCAGAACAGAATGCCCCCCCAAAAAGGTTGGAAGACTTAAAAATGCCGTAAAAATTACTCTCCCATTTCCCCTGTGACTTAACAGACAAATAAAACAACAAATTTGAACATGTTGGTTTTCACATGTATAGATGATAAGTTGTAGAGTTTTGTAAGAGATCGAGACAATTTCATAAAGTAATTTACTTTTTGCTGTGACTTGGGTCTTTTAAGACAAAACAGTTTTTTTTTTAGAAGGGTTGAATGTGCTATCAGTTGGTGGTATTAGTATTCTAGAATCTTCTTGAAATAAATTAATCAATCAAATCAGGTTTGCTAATAAGACAATGTTCACCATGTCACTATGTGTGCATTACAGAAGACTTTCAAATTGAATCAGTGTAGTCACGATTACCGACCCAACCCGACCAAATAATGATAAGGATGATAGCAAGGCATTCTCTTCTCACTTGTTTGTCCATCCATTGCTACGTAGTTCAGTGCTCAGGATCACATTACTCCACCATCTACGGTAAAATGAACATATCTATTTTGCCACTGCTGTGAGGTAGCATAATGATATTTAGGCATTTGTGGAAAAGCTTGGTTGGAATGATAGAGAAGGAGTATGAGAAAGGGTAAGAGAAAGAGAGAGAGAGAGAGAGGGAGAGTTTATGCTTCAATTTTAATTTTTTTGAATAAAAATGACATCTTTTTTTGTCCAACTGGTCTTGTTACACCTGTTCCCTTGAAACTGACAACTCCTGTTGTCTGGAGCCTTTGATCTTGTCAAATCATGAATTACTATTTGTAACCTTGTATCACAGTTTGAAGAGTCGGAATGGGGTAGGTGGGTTGGTGAAATCTTGGGATGACACAGAGATAAGAGGTGACAATATTTACTTCTCTTCTCTTATACAAAAGAACGCACCTGACTGCACGGGCATCCACTGACATTTCCAGAAGTGGTGGTGGAGGGGTCAAAAGGATATATTTGGAATATATCTTAATGGCAACCCTCTTAATAGTGATTAATAATATAGTCTTTTTATAAGAGAGAATCAGGCTTGGTATAGTTCTGAACCTTTATCCTTTCTTGACTAAGAGGTTCCAACATTGGAACCCCCTTGTTCTCTGAGGGAAGGTCAGCTCCAGGAGGTCAGGGTCAAATAACCTATCTGCCTCTCCCTACATACTGACCACCCATGCCTAGCTTGATATGCATAAGTAAAAGGGAAAAGCTCCCTAAATCAAAACTTCATATCTGGCTCTTAATTTGAAATAAGAGTGAAGATTTAAAGGAGAAAATAGAAAACTATGCAACAAGGCTACAATTCTTTTAGCTACATTTCCATTAGGTTTTGTGAAATATGAATTCATACATGTCTTAGTTGTTGATTTAATCTATTGCTTGATCAATAATCTGAGAAAAATTGTCTGAAAACAAAACAGTAGTATATAATGATAATATCAATCTTAGTCTCAGAAAAATTGTATTCTTACAACTGGTGTTTAGGGTAAGTCTTCAGGCATAACAGAGCTACGCACAAGCATATATAACCTTTAAAGCAGGTTTTCTTTTTCAACTTGTCTTGTTTTAGTGTTTCCAACTTGACAGTTTTAACATCCAGAAGCTATTTTGACATTTTTTTTCTTACTGGTCTTAATTCTATGGCATAAATAACTCCCTTCTTAGTAACTCTTTGTTGTGAAAAATGTCTGAAATGCCTTGCTTAGAGGAACTACGAAAGAGAAAAAAAAATTTGTAAATGAGTTATCTGGTGTAAAATGGTGGGTGAGGAAAAAAAAAAAACTGGACCACAATTCTTTTGGTTACAAAAGTGAAAAAAAAAAGCCAGGTCTGGTTAGTCATGCGATAGAAACCGTCAAGCAATCAACGTCTTTTGGCAGCATAGAAAATTGGAAAAGAGAGTGATCAATGAATAAGTTACTTCTCTTACTTTTGTTGGGCAGTGATCACAAGAGTCTGAATTTTCAAGAAACAAGCAGACGCAAACTAAGGGGTCAATTTAGCATAGACTTACATTGCAAACTTAACCTTACTTCTGAAAAGGTATTCTGGGAAGAATTTTAAAAGAAGATTTTCCTAACATAATAAGAAGTAAAAGTTTAAATTTTCAGCCCTCTAGCTCCATTGGTGAGGCCTGTATGCATGATACATACATATCTAGCCAGACCAACTTGAAAACTGAAAGAAACCTATGTTCACAGTTTTGTTTGACGATTTCTCATGTAGAATTTCATTATGATAGGTGAGTTTATGACAGATTCTCTAATTGTTTCCAAAAGAACTTTTTTAACTATTCAAAAACTCAAAAGATACTAAGGCACTCTAATACTATTTGCATTAGTTGAATTACCATAGCCATCAAAGATGGCAAAGGGTTCTATCCTTTTTACATATGTATGTGTTTGTTTTGTTTTTTTGTATTCCCTAGCTCCTGGCCATACTGTTTTGTCTACTGACATGAAAATTGGTATCAATTGTATTTTTAAAGAGGCTGAAAGCTCTTTTTATCTTTTGGGGGCCTCCTTTGATGAGTTTATAAATAAGATCTAGATTCTCCAGAATCTAGATATTTCTAGATATTTTTCCACTCTATTTCAGATGTTTTCAAATGGAGATAACATCTAGTTTATCTGACTTGTTTTGACCATGTTCATTCTTCAATGGAATTTTTTTACATCAAATTTTAATGCTATGGTTGTTCAATTATTGACTGAGACGGAGAGTTTTGACCATAATTTACTTACATATCTTTATTTGAGAAGTGATTAAAAAAAAGGTTCACCACTTTGATCTTCCAATAAGAATACTACAAACCATTAAACCTCCTTGCAACGTTTATCAAAAACTGATAGATATGCAGTAATTTATGGTAAAATAATTAGTATAAAATGAATTTTTAACTACTACAATTATTTTCAAGGAAAAATTTGTACCTTTATGAAGTTTAATTTAGAATAATATAGGTTTTATGAAGATATTTGAATCATCATCAGTCTTTCATTGTCCATCGTTAGATATAGATCTTCCTCAGAATCGGCAATGTAGAGCCAATACTTTTTGAACTTGTTTAGTTCAATTGATATTTGGATGCTCTTAAATTCTAATGCTCGGGCACTGGATGGTCTTAAATTCTAATGCCCGGGCATTGGATGGTCTTAAATTCTAATGCCCGGGCACTGGATGGTCTTAAATTCTAATGCCCGGGCATTGGATGGTCTTAAATTCTAATGCCCGGGCATTGGATGGTCTTAAATTCTAATGCTCGGGCATTGGATGGTCTTAAATTCTAATGCCCGGGCATTGGATGGTCTTAAATTCTAATGCCCGGGCACTGGATGATCTCAAATTCTAATGCCCGGGCACTGAATGGTCTTAAATTCTAATGCTCGGGCACTGGATGGTCTTAAATTCTAATGCCCGGGCATTGGATGGTCTTAAATTCTAATGCTCGGGCACTGGATGGTCTTAAATTCTGATGCCCGGGCACTGGATGCTCTTTAATTCTAATGCCCGGGCACTGGAGGATCTTAAATTGTAATGCCCGGGCATTGGATGGTCTTAAATTCTAATGCTCGGGCACTGGATGGTCTTAAATTCTAATGCCCGGGCATTGGATGGTCTTAAATTCAAATGCTCGGGCACTGGATGGTCTTGAATTCTAATGCCCGGGCATTGGATGGTCTTAAATTCTAATGCTCATGCACTGGATGGTCTTAAATTGTAATGCCCGGGCATTGGATGGTCTTAAATTCTAATGCTCGGGCACTGGATGGTCTTAAATTCAAATGTTCGGGCACTGGATGATATTGAACTTTAATGCCCGGGCACTGGATGATTTTAAATTCTAATGCCCGGGCACTGGATGATCTTAAATTCTAATGCCCGGGCATTGGATGGTCTTAAATTCTAATGCTCGGGCACTGGATGGTCTTAAATTCTAATGCCCGGGCACTGGATGCTCTTGAATTGTAATGCCCGGGCACTGGAAGATCTTAAATTCTAATGCCCCGGGACTGGATGGTCTTAAATTCTAATGCTCGGGCACTGGATGGTCTCAAATTGTAATGCCCGGGCATTGGATGGTCTTAAATTCTAATGCCCGGGCACTGGATGCTCTTGAATTGTAATGCCCCGGCACTGGATGGTCTTAAATTCTAATGCTCGGGCACTGGAGGATCTCAAATTCTAATGCCCGGGCATTGGATGGTCTTAAATTCTAATGCCCGGGCATTGGATGGTCTTAAATTCTAATGCTCGGGCACTGGATGCTCTTAAATTCTAATGCACGGGCATTGGATGGTCTTAAATTCTAATGCTCGGGCACTGGATGGTCTTAAATTCAAATGTTCGGGCACTGGATGATCTTGAACTTTAATGCCCGGGCACTGGATGGTTTTAAATTCTAATGCCCGGGCACTGGATGATCTTAAATTCTAATGCCCGGGCATTGGATGGTCCTAAATTCTAATGCTCGGGCACTGGATGCTCTTAAATTCTAATGCCCGGGCATTGGATGGTCTTAAATTCTAATGCTCGGGCACTGGATGGTCTTAAATCCTAATGCTCGGGCATTGGATGGTCTTAAATTCTAATGCCCGGGCACTGGATGGTCTTAAATTCTAATGCCCGGGCATTGGATGGTCTTAAATTCTAATGCTCGGGCACTGGATGGTCTTAAATTGTAATGCCCGGGCACTGGATACTCTTGAATTGTAATGCCCGGGCACTGGAGGATCTTAAATTCTAATGCCCCGGCACTGGATGGTCTTAAATTCTAATGCCCGGGCATTGGATGGTCTTAAATTCTAATGCTCGGGCACTGGATGGTCTTTAATTCTGATGCCCGGGCATTGGATGGTCTTAAATTCTAATGCCCGGGCACTTGATGCTCTTGAATTGTAATGCCCCGGCACTGGATGGTCTTAAATTCTAATGCTCGGGCACTGGATGATCTCAAATTCTAATGCCCGGGCATTGGATGGTCTTAAATTCTAATGCCTGGGCATTAGATGGTCTTAAATTCTAATGCTCGGGCACTGGAGGATCTTAAATTCTAATGTCCGGGCATTGGATGGTCTTAAATTCTAATACTCGGCCACTAGATGGTCTTAAATTCTAATGCCTGGGCACTGGATGCTCTTGAATTGTAATGCCCGGGCACTGGATGATCTTAAATTCTAATGCCCGGGCATTGGATGGTCTTAAATTCTAATGCCTGGGCACTGCATGGTCTTAAATTGTAATGCCTGGGCACTGGATGGTCTTAAATTCTAATGCTCGGGCACTGGATGCTCTTTAATTCTAATGCCTGGGCACTGGATGATCTTAAATTCTAATGCCTGGGCACTGGATGGTCTTAAATTCTAATGCCTGGGCATTGGATGGTCTTAAATTCTAATGCCTGGGCACTGGATGGTCTTAAATTGTAATGCCCGGGCACTGGATGGTCTTAAATTCTAATGTCCGGGCATTGGATGGTCTCAAATTCTAATGCTTGGGCACCGGATGCTCTTTAATTCTAATGCCTGGGCACTGGATGATCTTAAATTCTAATGCCCGGGCACTGGATGATCTTAAATTCTAATGCTCGGGCACTGGATGGTCTTAAATTCTGATGCCCAGGCACTGGATGGACTTAAATTCTAATGCCCGGGCACTGGATGATCTTAAATTGTAATGCCCGGGCATTGGATGGTCTTAAATTCAAATGCTCGGGCACTGGATGATCTAAAATTCTAATGCCTGGGCACTGGATGCTCTTAAACTTTAATGCCCGGGCACTGGATGCTCTTAAATTCTAATGCCCGGGCACTGGATGCTCTTAAATTCTAATGCCCATGCACTGGATGATCTTAAATTCTAATGCCCGGGCACTGGATGATCTCAAATTCTAATGCCTGGGCACTGGATGGTCTTAAATTCTAATGCTCGAGCACTGGATGGTCTTAAATCCTAATGCTCGGGCATTGGATGGTCTTAAATTCTAATGCTCGGGCACTGGATGGTCTTAAATTCTAATGCCCGGGCATTGGATGGTCTTAAATTCTAATGCCTGGGCACTGGATGGTCTTAAATTCTAATGCCCGGGCACTTGATGCTCTTGAATTGTAATGCCCCGGCACTGGATGGTCTTAAATTCTAATGCTCGGGCACTGGATGGTCTTAAATTCTAATGCCCGGGCATTGGATGGTCTTAAATTCTAATGCTCGGGCACTGGATGGTCTTAAATTCTAATGCCCGGGCACTGGATGCTCTTGAATTGTAATGCCCGGGCACAGGAGGATCTTAAATTCTAATGCCCCGGCACTGGATGATCTTAAATTCTAATGCCCAGGCATTGGATGGTCTTAAATTCTAATGCTCGGGCACTGGATGGTCTTTAATTCTAATGCCCGGGCATTGGATGGTCTTAAATTCTAATGCCCGGGCACTTGATGCTCTTGAATTGTAATGCCCCGGCACTGGATGGTCTTAAATTCTAATGCTCGGGCCCTGGATGATCTCAAATTCTAATGCCCGGGCATTGGATGGTCTTAAATTTTAATGCCTGGGCATTAGATGGTCTTAAATTCTAATGCTCGGGCACTGGATGCTCTTAAATTCTAATGTCCGGGCATTGGATGGTCTTAAATTCTAATGCTCGGGCACTAGATGGTCTTAAATTCTAATGCCTGGGCACTGGATGCTCTTGAATTGTAATGCCCGGGCACTGGAGGATCTTAAATTCTAATGCCCGGGCATTGGATGGTCTTAAATTCTAATGCCTGGGCACTGGATGGTCTTAAATTGTAATGCCCGGGCACTGGATGGTCTTAAATTCTAATGCCTGGGCACTGGATGGTCTTAAATTGTAATGCCCGGGCACTGGATGGTCTTAAATTCTAATGCTCGGGCACTGGATGCTCTTTAATTCTAATGCCTGGGCACTGGATGATCTTAAATTCTAATGCCCGGGCACTGGATGATCTTAAATTCTAATGCTCGGGCACTGGATGGTCTTAAATTCTGATGCCCAGGCACTGGATGGACTTAAATTCTAATGCCCGGGCACTGGATGATCTTAAATTCTAATGCTCGGGCACTGGATGATCTTAAATTGTAATGCCCGGGCATTGGATGGTCTTAAATTCTAATGCCCGGGCATTAGATGGTCTTAAATTCTAATGCTCGGGCACTGGATGCTCTTAAATTCTAATGTCCGGGCATTGGATGGTCTTAAATTCTAATGCTTGGGCACTGGATGCTCTTAAATTCTAATGCCCAGGCATTAGATGGTCTTAAATTCTAATGCTCGGGCACTGGATGCTCTTAAATTATAATGTCCGGGCATTGGATGGTCTTAAATTCTAATGCCCGGGCATTGGATGGTCTTAAATTCTAATGCTCGGGCACTGGATGGTCTTAAATTCTAATGCCCGGGCACTTGATGCTCTTGAATTGTAATGCCCCGGCACTGGAAGGTCTTAAATTCTAATGCTCGGGCACTGGATGATCTCAAATTCTAATGCCCGGGCATTGGATGGTCTTAAATTCTAATGCCCGGGCATCAGATGGTCTTAAATTCTAATGCTCGGGCACTGGATGCTCTTAAATTCTAATGTCCGGGCATTGGATGGTCTTAAATTCTAATGCTCGGGCACTGGATGCTCCTTAATTCTAATGCCTGGGGACTGGATGCTCTTAAATTCTAATGTCCGGGCATTGGATGGTCTCAAATTCTAATGCCTGGGCACCGGATGCTCTTTAATTCTAATGCCTGGGCACTGGATGATCTTAAATTCTAATGCCCGGGCACTGGATGATCTTAAATTCTAATGCTCGGGCACTGGATGGTCTTAAATTCTGATGCCCAGGCAGTGGATGGACTTAAATTCTAATGCCCGGGCACTGGATGATCTTAAATTGTAATGCCCGGGCACTGGATGGTCTTAAATTCAAATGCTCGGGCACTGGATGATCTAAAATTCTAATGCCTGGGCACTGGATGCTTTTAAACTTTAATGCCCGGGCACTGGATGCTCTTAAACTTTAATGCCCGGGCACTGGATGCTCTTAAATTCTAATGCCCATGCACTGGATGATCTTAAATTCTAATGCCCGGGGCACCGGATGCTCTTTAATTCTAATGCCTGGGCACTGGATGATCTTAAATTCTAATGCCCGGGCACTGGATGATCTTAAATTCTAATGCTCGGGCACTGGATGGTCTTAAATTCTGATGCCCAGGCACTGGATGGACTTAAATTCTAATGCCCGGGCACTGGATGATCTTAAATTGTAATGCCCGGGCACTGGATGGTCTTAAATTCAAATGCTCGGGCACTGGATGATCTAAAATTCTAATGCCTGGGCACTGGATGCTTTTAAACTTTAATGCCCGGGCACTGGATGCTCTTAAACTTTAATGCCCGGGCACTGGATGCTCTTAAATTCTAATGCCCATGCACTGGATGATCTTAAATTCTAATGCCCGGGGCACTGGATGATCTCAAATTCTAATGCCTGGGCACTGGATGGTCTTAAATTCTAATGCCCGGGCATTGGATGGTCTTAAATTCTAATGCCCGGGCACTGGATTCTCTTGAATTGTATTGCCCGGGCACTGGAGGATCTTAAATTCTAATGCCCCGGCACTGGATGGTCTAAAATTTTAATGCTCGGGCACTTGATGGTCTTAAATTCTAATGCCCGGGCATTGGATGGTCTTAAATTCTAATGCCCGGGCATTGGATGATCTAAAATTCTAATGCTCGGGCACTTGATGCTCTTAAATTCTAATGCCCGGGCATTGGATGGTCTTAAATTCTAATGCTCGGGCACTGGATGGTCTTACATTCTAATGCCCGGGCACTGGATTCTCTTGAATTGTAATGCCCGGGCACTGGAGGATCTTGAATTCTAATGCTCGGGCATTGGATGGTCTTGAATTCTAATGCCCGGGCACTGGATGCTCTTAAATTGTAATGCCCGGGCACTGGATGGTCTTAAATTCTAATGCTCGGGCACTGGATACTCTTTAATTCTAATGCCCCGGTACTGGATGGTCTTAAATTTTAATGCTTGGGCACCGGATGCTCTTTAATTCTAATGCTCGGGCACTGGATGGTCTTAAATTCTAATGCCCGGGCACTGGATGCTCTTAAACTTTAATGCCCGGGCACTGGATGCTCTTAAATTCTAATGCCCGGGCACTGGATGCTCTTAAATTCTAATGCCCATGCACTGGATGATCTTAAATTCTAATGCCCGGGCACTGGATGATCTCAAATTCTAATGCCCGGGCACTGGATGGTCTTAAATTCTAATGCCCGGGCATTGGATGGTCTTAAATTCTAATGCCTGGGCACTGGATGGTCTTAAATTCTAATGCCCGGGCACTGGATGATCTCAAATTCTAATGCTCGGGCACTGGATGGTCTTAAATTCTGATGCCCAGGCACTGGATGGACTTAAATTGTAATGCCCGGGCACTGGATGATCTTAAATTGTAATGCCCGGGCACTGGATGGTCTTAAATTCAAATGCTCGGGCACTGGATGATCTCAAATTCTAATGTTCGGGCACTGGATGATCTTAAATTCTAATGCCCGGGCACTGGATGATCTCAAATTCTAATGCTCGGGCACTGGATGATTTTAAATTCTAATGCCCGGGCACTGGATGATCTTAAATTCTAATGCCCGGGCACTGGATGATCTTAAATTGTAATGCCCGGGGACTGGATGATCTCAAATTCTAATGCTCGGGCACTGGATGATCTCAAATTCTAATGCTCGGGCACTGTATGATCTCGAATTCTAATGCCCGGGCACTGGATGATCTCAAATTCTAATGCTCGGGCACTGGATGGTCTGGAATTCTAATGCCTGGGCACTGGATGGTCTTAAATTCTAATGCTCGGGCACTGGATGGTCTTAAATTCTAATGCCCGGGCATTGGATGGTCTTAAATTCTAATGTCCGGGCACTGGATGCTCTTGAATTGTAATGCCCGGGCACTGGAGGATCTTAAATTCTAATGCCCCGGCACTGGATGGTCTTAAATTCTAATGCCCGGGCACTGGATGGTCTTAATTTCTAATGCTCGGGCACTGGATGGTCTTTAATTCTAATGCCCGGGCATTGGATGGTCTTAAATTCTAATGCCCGGGCACTGGATGCTCTTGAATTGTAATGCCCCGGCACTGGATGGTCTTAAATTCTAATGCTCGGGCACTGGATGATCTTAAATTCTAATGCCCGGGCATTGGATGGTCTTAAATTCTAACGCCCGGGCATTGGATGATCTTAAATTGTAATGCCCGGGCACTGGATGGTCTTAAATTCAAATGCTCGGGCACTGGATGATCTAAAATTCTAATGCCTTGGCACTGGATGCTCTTAAACTTTAATGCCCGGGCACTGGATGCTCTTAAATTCTAATGCCCGGGCACTGGATGCTCTTAAATTCTAATGCCCATGCACTGGATGATCTTAAATTCTAATGCCCGGGCACTGGATGATCTCAAATTCTAATGCCTGGGCACTGGATGGTCTTAAATTCTAATGCCCGGGCATTGGATGGTCTTAAATTCTAATGCCTGGGCACTGGATGCTCTTAAATTCTAATGCCCGGGCACTGGATGCTCTTAAATTCTAATGCCCATGCACTGGATGATCTTAAATTCTAATGCCCGGGCACTGGATGATCTCAAATTCTAATGCCTGGGCACTGGATGGTCTTAAATTCTAATGCCCGGGCATTGGATGGTCTTAAATTCTAATGCCTGGGCACTGGATGGTCTTAAATTCTGATGCCCAGGCACTGGATGGACTTAAATTGTAATGCCCGGGCACTGGATGATCTTAAATTGTAATGCCCGGGCACTGGATGGTCTTAAATTCAAATGCTCTGGCACTGGTTGATCTTAAATTCTAATGCCTGGGCACTGGATGCTCTTAAACTTTAATGCCCGGGCACTGGATGCTCTTAAATTCTAATGCCCGGGCACTGGATGGTCTTAAATTCTAATGCCCAGGCACTGGATGATCTCAAATTCTAATGCCCGAGCACTAGATGATCTCAAATTCTAATGCTCGGGCACTGGATGGTCTTAAATTCTAATGCCCGGGCATTGGATGGTCTTAAATTCTAATGCTCGGGCACTGGATGGTCTTAAATTCTAATGCCCGGGCACTGGATTCTCTTGAATTGTATTGCCCGGGCACTGGAGGATCTTAAATTCTAATGCCCGGGCACTGGATGATCTCAAATTCTAATGCTCGGGCACTGGATGATTTTAAATTCTAATGCCCGGGCACTGGATGATCTTAAATTGTAATGCCCGGGCACTGGATGATCTTAAATTCTAATGCCCGGGCACTGGATGATCTCAAATTCTAATGCCTGGGCACTGGATGGTCTTAAATTCTAATGCCCGGGCATTGGATGGTCTTAAATTCTAATGCCTGGGCACTGGATGCTCTTAAATTCTAATGCCCGGGCACTGGATGCTCTTAAATTCTAATGCCCATGCACTGGATGATCTTAAATTCTAATGCCCGGGCACTGGATGATCTCAAATTCTAATGCCTGGGCACTGGATGGTCTTAAATTCTAATGCCCGGGCATTGGATGGTCTTAAATTCTAATGCCTGGGCACTGGATGGTCTTAAATTCTGATGCCCAGGCACTGGATGGACTTAAATTGTAATGCCCGGGCACTGGATGATCTTAAATTGTAATGCCCGGGCACTGGATGGTCTTAAATTCAAATGCTCTGGCACTGGTTGATCTTAAATTCTAATGCCTGGGCACTGGATGCTCTTAAACTTTAATGCCCGGGCACTGGATGCTCTTAAATTCTAATGCCCGGGCACTGGATGGTCTTAAATTCTAATGCCCAGGCACTGGATGATCTCAAATTCTAATGCCCGAGCACTAGATGATCTCAAATTCTAATGCTCGGGCACTGGATGGTCTTAAATTCTAATGCCCGGGCATTGGATGGTCTTAAATTCTAATGCTCGGGCACTGGATGGTCTTAAATTCTAATGCCCGGGCACTGGATTCTCTTGAATTGTATTGCCCGGGCACTGGAGGATCTTAAATTCTAATGCCCGGGCACTGGATGATCTCAAATTCTAATGCTCGGGCACTGGATGATTTTAAATTCTAATGCCCGGGCACTGGATGATCTTAAATTGTAATGCCCGGGCACTGGATGATCTTAAATTCTAATGCCCGGGCACTGGATAATCTCGAATTCTAATGCTCGGGCACTGGATGGTCTTAAATTCTGATGCCCAGGCACTGGATGGTCTTAAATTCTAAAGCCCGGGCACTAGATGATCTTAAATTGTAATGCCCGGGCACTGGATGGTCTTAAATTCAAATGCTCGGGCACTGGATGATCTCAAATTCTAATGCCCGGGCATTGGATGGTCTTAAATTCTAATGCTCGGGCACTGGATGCTCTTAAATTCTAATGCCCGGGCACTGGATTCTCTTGAATTGTAATGCCCGGGCACTGGAGGATCTTAAATTCTAATGCTCGGGCATTGGATGGTCTTACATTCTAATGCTCGGGCACTGGATGCTCTTAAATTGTAATGCCCGGGCACTGGATGGTCTTAAATTTTAATGCTCGGGCACCGGATGCTCTTTAATTCTAATGCTCGGGCACTGGATGGTCTTGAATTCTAATGCCCGGGCACTGGATGATCTCAAATTCTAATGCCCGGGCACTGGATGCTCTTAAATTATAATGCTCAGGCACTGGATGGTCTTAAATTCTAATGCCCGGGCACTGGATGATCTTAAATTCTAATGCCTGGGCACTGGATGCTCTTAAACTTTAATGCCCGGGCACTAGATGCTCTTAAATTCTAATGCCTGGGCACTGGATGATCTTAAATTCTAATGCCCGGGCACTGGATGATCTTAAATTCTAATGCCCGGGCACTGGATGATCTCGAATTCTAATGCTCGGGCACTGGATGGTCTTAAATTCTGATGCCCAGGCACTGGATGGTCTTAAATTCTAAAGCCCGGGCACTAGATGATCTTAAATTGTAATGCCCGGGCACTGGATGGTCTTAAATTCAAATGCTCGGGCACTGGATGATCTCAAATTCTAATGTTCGGGCACTGGATGATCTTAAATTCTAATGCCCGGGCACTGGATGATCTCAAATTCTAATGCTCGGGCACTGGATGATTTTAAATTCTAATGCCCGGGCACTGGATGATCTTAAATTCTAATGCCTGGGCATTGGATGGTCTTAAATTCTAATGCTCGGGCACTGGATGGTCTTAAATTCTAATGCCCGGGCACTGGATGCTCTTGAATTGTAATGCCCGGGCACTGGAAGATCTTAAATTCTAATGCCCCGGCACTGGATGTTCTTAAATTCTAATGCCCGGGCATTGGATGGTCTTAAATTCTAATGCTCGGGCACTGGATGGTCTTTAATTCTAATGCCCGGGCATTGGATGGTCTTAAATTCTAATGCCCGGGCACTGGATGCTCTTGAATTGTAATGCCCCGGCACTGGATGGTCTTAAATTCTAATGCTCGGGCACTGGATGATCTCAAATTCTAATGCCCGGGCATTGGATGGTCTTAAATTCTAATGCCCGGGCATTGGATGGTCTTAAATTCTAATGCTCGGGCACTGGATGCTCTTAAATTCTAATGCCCGGGCACTGGATGGTCTTAAATTTTAATGCTCGGGCACCGGATGCTCTTTAATTCTAATGCTCGGGCACTGGATGATCTCAAATTCTAATGCCCGGGCACTGGATGCTCTTAAATTCAAATGCTCGGGCACTGGATGATCTCAAATTCTAATGTTCGGGCACTGGATGATCTTAAATTCTAATGCCCGGGCACTGGATGATCTCAAATTCTAATGCTCGGGCACTGGATGATTTTAAATTCTAATGCCCGGGCACTGGATGATCTTAAATTGTAATGCCCGGGCACTGGATGATCTTAAATTCTAATGCCCGGGCACTGGATGATCTCGAATTCTAATGCTCGGGCACTGGATGGTCTTAAATTCTGATGCCCAGGCACTGGATGGTCTTAAATTCTAAAGCCCGGGCACTAGATGATCTTAAATTGTAATGCCCGGGCACTGGATGGTCTTAAATTCAAATGCTCGGGCACTGGATGATCTCAAATTCTAATGTTCGGGCACTGGATGATCTTAAATTCTAATGCCCGGGCACTGGATGATCTTAAATTGTAATGCCCGGGCACTGGATGATCTTAAATTCTAATGCCCGGGGACTGGATGATCTCAAATTTTAATGCTCGGGCACTCTATGATCTCGAATTCTAATGCCCGGGCACTGGAGGATCTTAAATTCTAATGCCCGGGCACTGGATGATCTCGAATTCTAATGCCCGGGCACTGGAGGATCTTAAATTCTAATGCCCGGGCACTGGATGATCTCAAATTCTAATGTTCGGGCACTGGATGATCTCAAATTCTAATGATCGGGCACTGGATGATTTTAAATTCTAATGCCCGGGCACTGGATGATCTTAAATTGTAATGCCCGGGCACTGGATGATCTTAAATTGTAATGCCCGGGGACTGGATGATCTCAAATTCTAATGCTCGGGCACTGGATGATCTCAAATTTTAATGCTCGGGCACTCTATGATCTCGAATTCTAATGCCCGGGCACTGGAGGATCTTAAATTCTAAAGCCCGGGCACTGGATGATCTGAAATTCTAATGCCTGGGCACTGGATGGTCTTAAATTCTAATGCTCGGGCACTGGATGATCTCAAATTTTAATGCTCGGGCACTCTATGATCTAGAATTCTAATGCCCGGGCACTGGAGGATCTTAAATTCTAATGCCCGGGGACTGGATGATCTCAAATTCTAATGTTCGGGCACTGGATGATCTCAAATTCTAATGCTCGGGCACTGGATGATTTTAAATTCTAATGCCCGGGCACTGGATGATCTTAAATTGTAATGCCCGGGCACTGGATGATCTTAAATTGTAATGCCCGGGGACTGGATGATCTCAAATTCTAATGCTCGGGCACTGGATGATCTCAAATTTTAATGCTCGGGCACTCTATGATCTCGAATTCTAATGCCCGGGCACTGGAGGATCTTAAATTCTAATGCCCGGGCACTGGATGATCTGAAATTCTAATGCCTGGGTACTGGATGGTCTTAAATTCTAATGCTCGGGCACTGGATGGTCTTAAATTCTAATGCCCGGGCATTGGATGGTCTTAAATTCTAATGCTTGGGCACTGGATGGTCTTAAATTCTAATGCCCGGGCACTGGATGCTCTTGAATTGTAATGCCCGGGCACTGGAGGATCTTAAATTCTAATGCCCCGGCACTGGATGTTCTTAAATTCTAATGCCCGGGCATTGGATGGTCTTAAATTCTAATGCTCGGGCACTGGATGGTCTTTAATTCTAATGCCCGGGCACTGGATGGTCTTAAATTCTAATGCCCGGGCACTGGATGCTCTTGAATTGTAATGCCCCGGCACTGGATGGTCTTAAATTCTAATGCTCGGGCACTGGATGATCTCAAATTCTAATGCCCGGGCATTGGATGGTCTTAAATTCTAATGCCCGGGCATTGGATGGTCTTAACTTCTAATGCTCGGGCACTGGATGCTCTTAAATTCTAATGCCCGGGCATTGGATGGTCTTAAATTCTAATGCTCGGCCACTAGATGGTCTTAAATTTTAATGCCTGGGCACTGGATGATCTTGAATTGTAATGCCCGGGCACTGGAGGATCTTAAATTCTAATGCCCAGGCATTGGATGGTCTTAAATTCTAATGCCTGGGCACTGGATGGTCTTAAATTCTAATGCTCGGGCACTGGATGGTCTTAAATTCTAATGCCCCAGTACTGGATGGTCTTAAATTCTAATGCTTGGGCACCGGATGCTCTTTAATTCTAATGCCCGGGCACTGGAGGATCTTAAATTCTAATGCCCGGGCACTGGATGATCTAAAATTCTAATGCCCGGGCACTGGATAATCTCAAATTCTAATGCTCCGGCACTGGATGGTCTTAAATTCTGATGCCCGGGCACTGGATGGACTTAAATTCTAATGCCCGGGCACTGGATGATCTTAAATTGTAATGCCCGGGCACTGGATGGTCTCAAATTCAAATGCTCGGGCACTGGATGATCTAAAATTCTAATGCCTGGGCACTGGATGCTCTTAGACTTTAATGCCCGGGCACTGGATGCTCTTAAATTCTAATGCCCGGGCACTGGATGGTCTAAAATTCTAATGCCCATGCACTGGGAGATCTTAAATTCTAATGCCCGGGCACTGGATGATCTCAAATTCTAATGCCTGGGCACTGGATGATCTCAAATTCTAATGCTTGGGCATTGGATGGTCTTAAATTCTAATGCTCGGGCACTGGATGGTCTTAAATTCTAATGCCCGGGCACTGGATGCTCTTGAATTGTATTGCCCGGGCACTGGAGGATCTTAAATTCTAATGCCCCGGCACTGGATGGTCTTAAATTCTAATGCCCGGGCATCGGATGGTCTCAAATTCTAATGCTCGGGCACTGGATGGTCTTTAATTCTAATGCCCGGGCACTGGATGGTCTTAAATTCTAATGCCCGGGCACTGGATGCTCTTGAATTGTAATGCCCTGGCACTGGATGGTCTTAAATTCTAATGCTCGGGCACTGGATGATCTCAAATTCTAATGCCCGGGCATTGGATGGTCTTAAATTCTAATGCCCGGGCATTGGATGGTCTTAAATTCTAATGCTCGGGCACTGGATGCTCTTAAATTCTAATGCCCGGGCATTGGATGGTCTTAAATTCTAATGCTCGGCCACTAGATGGTCTTAAATTTTAATGCCTGGGCACTGGATGATCTTGAATTGTAATGCCCGGGCACTGGAGGATCTTAAATTCTAATGCCCAGGCATTGGATGGTCTTAAATTATAATGCTCGGGCACTGGATGGTCTTAAATTCTAATGCCCGGGCACTGGATGATCTTAAATTCTAATGCCTGGGCACTGGATGCTCTTAAACTTTAATGCCCGGGCACTGGATGCTCTTAAATTCTAATGCCCGGGCACTGGATGATCTTAAATTATAATGCCCGGGCACTGGATGATCTTAAATTCTAATGCCCGGGCACTGAATGATCTCAAATTCTAATGCTCGGGCACTGGATGGTCTTAAATTCTGATGCCCAGGCACTGGATGGTCTTAAATTCTAATGCCCGGGCACTGGATGATCTTAAATTGTAATGCCCGGGCACTGGATGGTCTTAAATTCAAATGCTCGGGCACTGGATGATCTAAAATTCTAATGCCTGGGCACTGGATGATCTTAAATTCTAATGCCCGGGCACTGGATGATCTCAAATTCTAATGCTCGGGCACTGGATGGTCTAAAATTCTAATGCCCATGCACTGGGAGATCTTAAATTCTAATGCCCGGGCACTGGATGATCTCAAATTCTAATGCCTGGGCACTGGATGATCTCAAATTCTAATGCCTGGGCATTGGATGGTCTTAAATTCTAATGTTCGGGCACTGGATGGTCTTAAATTCTAATGCCCGGGCACTGGATGCTCTTGAATTGTATTGCCCGGGCACTGGAGGATCTTAAATTCTAATGCCCCGGCACTGGATGGTCTTAAATTCTAATGCCCGGGCATCGGATGGTCTCAAATTCTAATGCTCGGGCACTGGATGGTCTTAAATTCTAATGCCCGGGCACTGGATGCTTTTGAATTGTATTGCCCGGGCACTGGAGGATCTTAAATTCTAATGCCCCGGCACTGGATGGTCTTAAATTTTAGTGCTCGGGCACTGGATGGTCTTAAATTCTAATGCCCGGGCATTGGATGGTCTTAAATTCTAATGCCCGGGCATTGGATGGTCTTAAATTCTAATGCTCGGGCACTTGATGCTCTTAAATTCTAATGCCCGGGCATTGGATGGTCTTAAATTCTAATGCTCGGGCACTGGATGGTCTTAAATTCTAATGCCCGGGCACTTGATTCTCTTGAATTGTAATGCCCGGGCACTGGAGGATCTTAAATTCTAATGCTCGGGCATTGGATGGTCTTAAATTCTAATGCTCGGGCACTGGATGCTCTTAAATTGTAATGCCCGGGCACTAGATGGTCTTAAATTCTAATGCTCGGGCACTGGATACTCTTTAATTATAATGCCCCGGTACTGGATGGTCTTAAATTTTAATGCTTGGGCACCGGATGCTCTTTAATTCTAATGCTCGGGCACTGGATGGTCTTAAATTTTAATGCCCGGGCACTGGATGATCTCAAATTCTAATGCCCGGGCACTGGATGCTCTTAAATTATAATGCTCGGGCACTGGATGGTCTTAAATTCTAATGCCCGGGCACTGGATGATCTTAAATTCTAATGCCTGGGCACTGGATGCTCTTAAACTTTAATGCCCGGGCACTGGATGGTCTTAAATTCTAATGCCTGGGCACTGGATGATCTTAAATTCTAATGCCCGGGCACTGGATGATCTTAAATTCTAATGCCCGGGCACTGGATGATCTCAAATTCTAATGCTCGGGCACTGGATGGTCTTAAATTCTGATGCCCAGGCACTGGATGGTCTTAAATTCTAATGCCCGGGCACTGGATGATCTTAAATTGTAATGCCCGGGCACTGGATGGTCTTAAATTCAAATGCTCGGGCACTGGATGATCTCAAATTCTAATGTTCGGGCACTGGATGATCTTAAATTCTAATGCCCGGGCACTGGATGATCTCAAATTCTAATGCTCGGGCACTGGATGATTTTAAATTCTAATGCCCAGGCACTGGATGATCTTAAATTGTAATGCCCGGGCACTGGATGATCTTAAATTGTAATGCCCGGGGACTGGATGGTCTTAAATTCTAATGCTCGGGCACTGGATGATCTCAAATTCTAATGCTCGGGCACTGTATGATCTCGAATTCTAATGCCCGGGCACTGGAGGATCTTAAATTCTAATGCCCGGGCACTGGATGATCTGAAATTCTAATGCCTGGGCACTGGATGGTCTCAAATTCTAATGCCCGGGCACTGGAGAGATGCTAATAATATAATGTCCTGGCATCGGATAAATTCTGATTCCTGGGCACAGTGCAAAAGCTCTATAAGATGCTAAATTATGCAGCCAGGCACTGGAAGATGCTAAATACTGATATATATATATATATATATATATACATATGTATATATATATATATACACACACACATGCATATACATTATATATATATATATATATATATATATATACATATATACATGGCAATACATACAAATACACACACGCATATATATATATATATGTGTGTGTGTGTGTGTGTTGTACGTCTGTTGTATTACTTTGATTGAAACTCTATTTGAAATGACCAACCATTTTTACACGTGGATGTATTTGAGAATTCATGCTAACTTTTAGAAATCGCTGACAAAGAGAGACAGTTGCCTTTCCTTTCTTAGCTCATGCAAAAAAGCTTGTTATTATGTGACTCCCTTTTCCAATAAAAAAAAAGGGTGTTTCTATTTAAATACTGACAATATTTGCTGGTAATAGAAGCTTCATTTTTGTGTGGCTATTTATTGAAATTATTGTGTTACAATTAGAAGCAGAATGCTGCTTCAATTGTTTTAAAATAGAACCATTCACCATGTGAACCAGAGGGTTACGGTGAATATCTGGAGGAACGTCCTTGAAAGTTTCCGACTACGGGCCCCACTTGTCTTTGTCTTCAACCTGTCATAGCAATCTGCATAAACTCCTCAAGCCATTTTTATTACCAGAGAGGAGATTGATTTCCCACAGGGTTGGCAGCAGACATTGGAACAAAGACTTTGTACCAGATCTCTAAACTTATTTTCAAATTCTTTTATTCTTATTCACTGGCTAAAATGCCTCACTATAAATTATAATAGCAGAACCCCTTCCCCCAGGTTATTCACCCTTTGTATTTTCAAATAAAGACTGGAATTCCATAGTAAGGTATTTGTCTCTTTTTGTTTATAGACGGCCATTAGTCAAATCTTGTGGCAATTGGTAGCAGTAAGATTTCTTGCTGCCCCACCTCGATTTAAAAATTTTTTTTTATTTCATCGGTCAGCATAAAATGTGGACAATTTGGTCTAGACTGTGACCGATAAGTAGCCACTTTATCATTTATATACCCACATATATATGCACATGTCACCTCGGATAGGATACTATTCCTTGGTTCAAAGGGTGGGGTCGGCAAACTGACCTTACCTTGAAAATCTATCGTGGGGATCGTGGTGCTAGTGCTTTCTGAATTTGTCTAGCTTGTCTCTCCATCAAATATTTTGCCAGCCTCAGTTGCGTATGTGATCTTGGGGGATCCATGTCATGAGTCACGATGTCCATCGGTTGTCCGCCATTCTCACAACATGGCCAGCCCACTGCCATTTGAGCTTTTTAATGGATTCTATTATGTCCCTGACTCTTGTCTTTTCCCAGATGTACTACGCTGTCTTGCAGTCTCTCCATGTGAAGCCCAGCATTATTCTTCCATGTGCACGTTGTATGGTTCTCAATTGGTGGATCAGTCTCTTGGTTAGGTTCCATGTTTCAGCTCCATAAGTGACTATTGGGAAGATGCATTGGTTGTACACCCTTATATACATATATATGAATATATCGATACATATGAATATATAGATATAAATAAATGTAAAGATATGAATGAATTTATAACCATAAATAAATAAATATGCATGTATATATATATATGTATATATATATATATATGAATAAATAGATGTATGTTTATGAATATTTACATATATATGAATAGATTATGTATATAGATAAATAAATATATATATATGTATATGTATATATATGGATGTAAAAAATTATAGTTGAATATGTACAATGGTAGTTTTTCTCAGGTGTTTGTGGTTGGCCGATCCAAAGTGAAGATAGTGTCTGTAGGCTTTGTATAGAGGGTGGTCTGGAGATTTCCTGCAGCAGCCCCAATTTCTTGAATTGCTAATTCTATTTATGTTGTCTAAATTGAGTGATTTATTAACTGTGTAACGGCAGGAGATCATTTCAAATGAGTTTCTACATAATATGATGTAATTTATAATTCATATACGTATAAATAACCATATATATATATAAATAAATAAATAAATACTTATATATATATGTATATGGATAAATATATATATGCATATATATATATATATATATAATTTGAACTATAGGAAGGGAAACAGACTCAGGAGTGAAAGTGTATGGAAGTTAGGTTTATTTATCCGTAAATGTTTTCATCGATGGTCTAGACGTGTTTTGGAAGGTATTCCCATCTTCAGTAGTGTGTGCTGTATGTGTGTGTGTGTTTACGTACCATTTACAGGTTATAAGTTTGCTATGGAACATAAGTTCACCATCAGGATCTTTTCTTTGGGAGCAAAAAATGGGATCCCATCTACTAGGGTCATCCTATTGTGCGAGACTAAGCTCAGTCTGTGATGAAGTCTGTGGTGTAAGCAGCAGTAGTAGGTCTTAGAGAGAACATAAGGTGTCAGGGTAGGAGGGAAGTGGTTTGGTGTTAGATTGTGTGGTTAGGTTTGGGATAGTGTAGATGGAGGGGTGATGAGGTTAAGGAACTTCATAGGTATTAACCTTACGGTCATCAAAGATTTGCTGGCTCTGATTTGTGCAAGTGGGATGCCTTACCAAGGTTATAGTTGTCGTGGGTCTGAATGACTTTGAAGTTCCCAATATTAGATGTATCCGGGGGGGGGTATATGTGGATGTGAGGTTATTGTTGGTGGGAGGATTATGATTTAGAGATCTGTGTGATTAAGGTTGTTAAGTTTGGTGTTAAGTCCATCAGGGGGGAGAATTGTCTTTCTAGAATTTTTGTTTACAGTGGCAGTATTTTTTAATATTTTTCCAATGATAGGAAAGCTAGTGTCTGTGGCAAAATTGTGACCGGGTGTGCGAAAGTGTAGTTCTACGGGAAGTGGACTAGGACTGTATTGTGATTCAATTCTGTGTCTGTAGTTGTTAAGTCTAATGTTAAATTGCCACTTGGACTTGTTCACGTATTGTAAATTGCATCTGTTACATTCTAGAAGGTATATAATGTTTTTGCTCCGACAGTTAGTGCTATGATATATGCAGAAACTCTCTTCGGTGGTAGAGCTAGTTAAGGTGTTGGTGTACTTAAGGTGGCTGCAACAAAGACTATTTCTTTTGTCGCATAGTTTACAGAATTCAGTGGTTTTAGGGATAACATTATGTAAGGCTTTATTGTTTATCATGTTGTTGCTGCTAATCATGTCTTTGATGTTTGGGGGTCTGCAGTAAGCAATGACACACGGATCTGTGAATATTTTTCTGAAATCTGTTTTAAGGGTGAGGATGTTCCATCTCCTATTGATAATGTGTGCTAAGGGTGGGAGTGTGTTGTTGAAGGTGGTTATAAGTGGTATGCGGTCAGGTTTATTATTGTTGGAGAGTATAAGGGTTCCATCTCTGGGTATTATAGTTGCCATTTTTATTTGTTTTTTGTATCATCTCGTGAATTTAGTGAAATGTTGTACTAGGTTATGGTTGTGCTTGTTGATTTCACCATCTGTAGAGCAAATTCTTCTAATTCTAAGAGCTTGTGAAAATGTTGGGCTTCTTTTTAGGAGTTGAGGATGGGCTGACTTAGAGTGGAGGTAATTGTGGGTATCCGTGGGTTTAGTGTAGAGAGTAGTTTGGAGATTTCTGTTATTGTCTATGTATATGTAGGTACCTAGGAAGGTTATAGAGTCAGTGGATGTCACAAAATCAAACTTAATTGAATCGTGTGCAGAGTTTATGAAAATCTCTAATTTGGCTTTATCTCCTGTGTATATGAAAAAAATGTCATCTATATATCCACCATAGAAGATGCAATCATTGTATATCTGTGGGTAAATGTGAGTTTCTTCGAATTTACCCATGAAAATATTAGCATAGGACGGGGCCGCTACTGTGCCCATGGATCAGCCTTTCATTTGGAAAGGTCGTATGTTGGATTTAATTTGCATTGCTAAGGGTTGGATGTGATGATCTACATATTTAGATAGTTTGGTAGTGTGGCAGTTAGTGGAAGAGATGTCTGGTCTACCTGGGTTATTTGGTTTGTGGATTTTGGGAAGTTGGTAGAACTTAGCAGGTTTTGTAAAAGTGGGTTTAAGTATATTCAGTGTTCTTTTATCTATCATGTTGTTGTTGCATAACTCTGTTAGGGATTGGTTCATAATGTTTATATGTATTCGTTGAAGGGATCGTTGGGGAGTTCTTTGTAAAATTCTGTGTCACTTAGTTGTATGTTTGCTTTTAAGAGGTATTCATCTAGACCCCAGACGACTATAGCTCCCCACCTTATCTGCTCTAGTGATTATAAAGTCTGTGTTGTTTTTGAGTTCATTAAGGGCTTTTTGTTTTTATTGTGGTAAGGTTGTTGTTTGGTAAGGATTGGTGATTGATGTGGTCTTTAATGTCTTCTTGACCTCCAACTAATGATAGATGAACTAAATGAGGAGAGCAAGAAAGTCGGCCTAAACATGAACTTCAGCAAGACGAAGATCATGTGTAACAACCACATTGGAGATAAAAACACTAAGATCAAAATCGAGGACACATAACTGGAGGAAGTAGACCACTACATCTACCTAGGGCAACGAATCTCCATGAGACCCTCAAAAGAAGAAGAAATCAAGCGAAGAATCACACTAGGATGGCAAGCCTTTGGCAGAGCTAGCTCAACCTTCAAAAATAATAAGATCCCATTAATCCTAAAGAGAAGGGTGCATAACCAATGCATCCTCCCAATAGTCACTTATGGAGCTGAAACATGGAACCTAACCAAGAGACAGACCCGTAAATTGAGAACCATGCAACGTGCACATGAAAGAATAATGCTGGGCCTCACATGGAGAGACCACAAGACAGCACAGTACATCCGAGAAAAGACAAGAGTCAGGGACATCATAGAATCCATAAAAAATCTCAAATGGGGGTGGGCTGGCCATGCTGCAAAAATGGCAGACAATCGATGGACATCGCAACTCACAACATGGATCCCCCAAGACCACATGCGCAACCAAGGCCGGCAAAATGTTAGATGGAGGGACGAGCTAGACAAGTTCAGGAAGTACTGGCTCCGTGACGCCCATGATAGGGAAGTGTGGCAAATCCTGGGGAAGGTCTATGTCCAACGATGGACGTTAAAAGACTGATGATGACTTACTGCTACTTCAAATGTTTGAATAATAAAGTCTATGTTGTGGGGGGGGGCCAAAGATTTATTGCGGTCTTCAAGTCTATCTAGGATATCACTATCATGGTGTGATTTTCTGAAGTGGACTTCAAGTTTAATTCTGCTAAAGAAGTCATTAAGGTCTGTGTTGAGGATGATTTTGTTTATATATATATATAAATACATAGATGAATATATATATATATAAATAGATATATGTATGTAAATATATATATATGACTGTATATGTATATGATTATAAATTGCATTATACAGAAACTGTTATTTGAAATGATCATTGTTATAATAAGGTGAATGTACCATTTGGTCTAGTCAATGTAAATAGATTGAACAATGGGGCTGCTGCAGGAATTGAGCCTGTGACTGATGGGGTCGCTGCTTCACTGTAGTATTCCTCTCGCTGTTGAGCTGATCAGCCACCAATAGTGCAGTATCCCAAATAACTGTCTAAACTCCAAATTTCCATCTTGCTTATTCATGGTCTATATCTGTTGTATTTGTTTCTTTCAACGCAACAATTTTGTTATTAAGAAATGGATAAAATGATCCAACATATAATCCAACATACAATTTAACACTACATTGAAGCAGCTACCGTACCGGTCGCAGGTTAGATTCCTGCAGCAAGCCCATTATCTTTAATTGTTTATTCTATTTATGTTATCTAGGCCAATTCCAAATAAGAGTTTCTATATAATGCAATTCATAATCGTTGTTTTGAATCACCTAACCATTTCTTAATAACAATATATATATATATGTATAACTATATGTAACTATATATACATATATAAATATATACATATATGTATAGTAAAATAATGAATGCACATATACATATATATATATATATATATATATATATATATATGCAGTCAGATTAATCTATAATCATCTTTCTCTCATGCTTCAAAATATTTCTATGTTTCATGTGACAATAATATAGCCAAATATTAACTGTATCTTGCCTTTGCTATCAATAGAAATGTTAGTCACAAATAATTTTCTGTATTGACGACCTTCAAGGATTGGTTTTCTTCATTCCTTGAGCTCAAATGCTTTCACTAATGTAAGTATTTATTACAAAAATCCTGTCCGTACGGTATTAGAAGAGTAGTTAACTTACTAAGTTTGCTACCAAGTTTTTGTAATAATTGACATCATATTCCATTTGACAGCTGTCAACAGACTTCTGTGTTATTACATTATTTGTAACTCAGAGGCTGACATTCGGCATAGGGATACATCTTTTCAAGGCTATGTGACATTTTCAGTCAGTCTATTTCAATGGATCAAATTTTTCTTTTTTTCTTCAAATTTTACTGAAGTTTTGCTTAGCGAATGTTTTGGGTCTGAGGGAAGCTACGGAGGTAAGTTTCACCCCTTTACTAATCAGATTAGAATGTATTACAGTTACACCTTTCTACTTGTAATCCGTAGTAATTGCCCAATCCTCTATATTGCCGTCCTTGAATCAAAGAAACCTACATCATCGTCGTCGTCGTCATCATCATCATCATCATCATCATCATCATCATCATCATCATCATCATCATCATCATCATCATAATAATAATAATAATAATAATAATAATAATAATAATAATAATAATAATAATAATAATAATAATAATAATAATAATAATAATAATAATAATAATAATAATAATAATAATAATAATAATAATAATAATAATAATAATAATAATAATAATAATAATAATAATAATAATAATAATAATAATAATAATAATAATAATAATAATAATAATAATAATAATAATAATAATAATAATAATAATAATAATAATAATAATAATAATAATAATAATAATAATAATAATAATAATAATAATAATAATAATAATAATAATAATAATAATAATAATAATAATAATAATAATAATAATAATAATAATAATAATAATAATAATAATAATAATAATAATAATAATAATAATAATAATAATAATAATAATAATAATAATAATAATAATAATAATAATAATAATAATAATAATAATAATAATAATAATAATAATAATAATAATAATAATAATAATAATAATAATAATAATAATAATAATAATAATAATAATAATAATAATAATAATAATAATAATAATAATTGGAAAGGAATTAAGGAAAAACCAGAGAGAGAGGAAGGGAGTATGAGAAAGCCAGAGAAAAATGAAAAGATAACCAAAATTAAGGAAAAAAGGCTAAAATCCATACATAAGAATATTACATCTTTATGTATGTATGTCTGTCTGTCTATACATACATATGTTCATTTCAATTTCATTTTTTTTATTTCAATATCTATTTTTTTTAAGTTATCATTTTAAAATATCATTTCAACATTTTGAGTTGTTTTTTTTTATAATGTATGGTATTTTTAAATATTAGATACCGTCAACAAAAACTGTCACCAAAACTGTAAACCTAGGTTTCTTCAGTTTTAAAGTTTGTCTAATTTGCTGGCTGACTATGTATGGTCCGCTCCAAAAGATTTGGAGCGCTGAAAATTTATACATATACTCCTTATTCTATCTACAAAAAAAAAACGTTCATTTTTGTCTTTTGAAAATTTCCCCCAAATGGATTTTTAAAAGGTGGGGTGTTCTGATTGACAGTGTAAGTTTATGCTGAATTGGTCCTGCTTGGTTTTTTTTAGCGATAAATGTACAACAAAGGCAAGAAAAGTAACTGAATCATTGATCATAACTTTTTCCAATTTTTTAATTGATCATGCCTAACACAGCAAGCTGCCAAAAGACGTTTATCACATGTTTTAAGATATTGTTTTACTTTTTCAAAATATTTTCGTTTATGTTTTTGTTCTCGTTAATTTTCAAACCATAGCCTCTTCAAAAAGGAAACTTTTACAATAGCAAATAAGATATGCAAAATGTGTATAAATACATAGAAAATAATTTTTTCCAGAATTGGAAAAAATGCAGCCATCACCATTGAAAAAAATGTTCCTAACTTTAAGGGACCTTTAAGGGACAGTAATTGTCTAAGTTGGTGTTTTGAAAAAAAAATAAGGATTTTTCCCAGAAAATTTTCAAAATTGTAAAAACCGAATTTCGTTTTAGGTCCAAATTTGTTTATAAAATTCGCAACATCATAAACATGAATAAAGGTTTAATGGAACTACTTTTGTAATTGTTTGGAGGCAACAATTCTGATCGAATCAACATTCCTGGACCAAACAAAGATTTTCAACACCTTAAAGAAGCTGTTAATACAAAGTGAAGTGAACTCATGACATTGTATTCATATTAGATGTTTATAAATCTGGTCTAGACCGGGTACTTTGATATATTTGAAAAAAACTTCATAAGCTAGATACTCGTACAAAAGGAAGACAGTTTTAGAAATGTTCAAACTGATTTGATTTGTCAATTTCTCTTCTCTTCAATTTTTCACGTATTTACTGTTATTTTTTTCTATCTCAGTTCCATTAAAATGCTTTTCATCACGTCTTTTTGATTTTTTTATACGCATATTATTAAATCTTTTTTCATCTTTGTATTATGAATTTGATATAAGCCTGTCATAATTACAATAATTTTGTGGAAAACTTTCTGAAGTCTACGCCTATAATAGAGTTTATTTTGTTCAATCTGATATTGATAGAGTAATTATTATGATTCAAGTATTGCTTTATCCCTTTTAATCCGTCAAGTGATTTCTGCAAATCGTATACAATATTCTTACTACTATCAATTCTTGTTGCTATTCTTGGAGAGCAAGTTCCTTCCTTTTATCTTTTCTTATCAATTATCTGATTCTTGCTCAGCTAATTGACTATTGTTTTCCTCAGTATTTATCCTCAATTATTTTACTATTTTGTTGGTATTTTCAACTAATTTTAACAAGAAACTTCTAAATTTAGAATATTCACTACTTATCCTAAAAAAGTGAATATTTCATATTTAGAATTTGATGCTTTGCTTATATATATATATATATATATATATATATATATATATATATATATATATATATATAGTAGAATGTAGATTCGCTCAACTAATGAGGCCCGGAGAGAGTAGAAACATGAGCTAGTTTGTGTAGCGAATCCACATTCTACTATTTATTTCCAGCTCTACTCTAAAACAACTTGACTTTCATAGTATAAAGTTGTATGTATCGAGCACTCTATGAAATAAATCCATCACATATCAGAATTTGCTTTACATCATTGATATATTATTATATTATGCTATACTGCTAGCCTGATCTGTACCATATGTATTATATATATATATATATATATATATATATATATATATGTATGTATATGTATATGTATATATATGTATATGTATATATATATATATATATATATATATATATATATATATATATATATATATATATATATATATATTTTCTTTGAACATGGTATTCAACTTTTGATTTGGATGTAAATTTAAGATAAATCATGTTATATACTAAATGAAAGAAATTATACTTTTTACATAGTATGATCCATACATATCCTTCTCTCAAATATCCATGTATGAAAATTAACAATATTGGTATTTTATCTACTTTTCATTGATATTTTTGTCATTTTCAAGCATCTTACTACTTTCACAAAGTTCTATCTTTGAAATTGATTAGAACATTGAAATCTTAAGCTAATTCAATAGATAATTACTTTTGAAAAATAGCTTTTGTAATCTTAATATTAAATGTGACTTTGTTTATAAAGATTTTGGACCATTAGCATCTCTCATAGTTTAAATATAGAGTTCAATTTTCAATGTGGCCAATATACAAATAAAGAAGAAACAAAAATGTCTTCTGGTGTTCACAAACTATTTCCTTCCAATTCGTAAGTCAACAAAACAATTTTCTTTTATTGCAGAATTCTTTGAATTAAAACTTTTACAGACTTAGTAAAGCACAACCTAAACATGATTTTTTGGAGATCATGGTTTTTGGATTTTGTATACAAAATCCGTCGTAAGTAACCATATTCATTACAAAAAATGTTTTTCGTGGACTTTTTAAACATCATGCATAATGCGGTCCGTTTTAAACCATTGTAGAAACAATCTGTCACAGAAATATTTAACACAACCTCGCCTATATGTTTGGCCTAATTATCGTAAATTTACTTACATAGTATATCTACATTGGCTTGAAGAAACGATTAGTTCAATTTTCCTTACTTGTTTTTACTTATCTATGGTTATACCAAAGTTCAAGTTCATGACGGTTCCTACGAGCATTAGTATAAGACATTAAATCCTAAAAGCTATCAAAGTCAAACTTTAGATATGTATCAAAATCTCACCTCTTATTAAAAAAAGCCTACGTGAAATAAGGAGTAAAAATTATCTATTGTGATTGTTACTATAGGTGGACGAGCCAGAAGGTAAATTCAGTAAAAAATGCTAATTTGGGGCAAATCAGTTTAATTTTGGGAAAAAATGTATAAAATGCTGTGCACATTAAGCCCTCTGCACCTCCCCTTAACCAAAGCGTACCCATACAACCAGGTTTGCTACTACGGAATAGTATTTCTCTCTTCACTTTTGATAATTATTCTGCTTTTTTTTTCACCTAAAAACTTGAAATTTAATTCAAATCATGTTGCTATAGGATACTGTTGCGTTATGTTCTAAAAAATTGTAACTGCTTTCTGAGGTCTGTTCACATGCATATATACCTACGCACTAATAGGAAATTTTGGCTGATTCAATCTTTTATCACTTCCCCCCTAAAAATAGAAAGTATGTATGATTTTTTACCAGCTTTACATTTAGACTCAAAATTTCTAAACTGTAAATTTTAGAGAAAATTTTGTATGGCATTCCTTGTGTTATGCTGAATCTATTCTGGATATTATGAAGCATAAGCTGAGAAGGTAAGTTTCATATCATTGTTATTAAATGTTTAAATCAGAATATTTCTTCAATGAGCGTATTGGACTGTACTGAATCCATTGTGTATATTGTGGTGAAATACTTCCCACCATTTTGACAAAAATTAATTCCCAGTTAAAAAGTATGAGAAAAAATGTAGAATTTGTATTTATTATAATCCAGCTTTTAAGGGTCACATATTTTGTGAATCATACAAAATGTGACAAAATCATGAAGGTGTCAGTCAGAGAAAACATATTTAGAGAGAATTATTAAAAAAGGAGACATTTGATCTGGTGTGTGCTTCCATCTTTCTTGCTTTCTTTTGTTCAGTTCATCTAGCATTACAGTTAAGGAGACAGACACAAAAATCAAAACAAAAAATACAGACCTCGAAAAAGTGGATCACTACTTCTACCTGGGATAATGAATCTCTATAAAACCCTCCAGAGAAGAAGAAATCAAGGAATGACTTTACAATTGCGAGCTTTTGATAGAACTAGCTCAACCTTTCAGAACAAGAAAATCCCTTTAGTTTTAAAAAGAAGGCTCTACAACTGATGGATCCTTTTAATAGTCACCTATGGAGCTGAAACATAGAAGCTAACTAAAAAATTGACCCTCAAACTGAGAACCATTCAATGTTGAAATGGGAGAATCTTGCTCAACCTCAGATGGAGAGATCACAAGACAGCGCAGTATATTGGAGGAAAAACAGGAGTCAGGGATATCATAGAACCCTTTAGAAAATTCAAATTGCAATGGACTGGTCATGTTCCAAGAATGGCTGACGACCAATGGACCACACAGCTAACAGTGTGGATCCCCAGGGATCATATGCAAAACTCTGGCCGACAAAATATAAGATGGCATGACGAAATAGACAAGTTCAGAAAGTATTGGCTCCGCAACGCCCATGATAGAGAGGTCTGGTGAATCCTTGGTAAGGTCTATGTCAAACAAGGGACAATAGAAGGCTGCAGGTACTTTTGCTGTTGCTGCTGCTGTTGCTGCTGCTGCTGCTGATGATGATGATGATGATGATGATGATGATGGTGGTGGTGGTGGTGGTGGTGGTGGTGGTGGTGATGATGATGATGATGATGATGATGATGATGATGATGATGATGATGATCCCCTTATTTGATGAGCCTTCATTTTTCTGTGTACTACATAAACTATATACATAACTAAATGTTTTGCGATTAATCTTTTTTAAGGATTTTTTTAAATATGTTGAGAATTTTGATTTATAGTACTGAATTCAAATACCAATAATTACATGTTTTTATCACATTTTTTAAATTACATTCATTTATGAATTTAAAAACTAAATTGATGAAAAAATGTTGCTGTGAAGAAAGATTTCAGAGAGTTATCTCCTTTGGTTTGGTTTTAATCTTTTAATTTTCCAACAAGTGGCGTCTTGAGTATCAAGTTTCAAAAATATATTCTGTCACAGATTGTATGAATGACAGTGCAATGGACATGGCTAGGGAACCAAGTCAATAATTTTCTGAATACAAATTTTTTTTTTTTTTGTTATATTTTAGTAATTATTTTTTTAAAAGTATTCTTTTTTTTTATCATAAACAGCAAATACTGTAAAAGTCATTATTAATTATAGATAGGTCGCAATTTCTTTTTTTAGGAGGGGGAGGTATTTGTTTCTGTTACTTTTAGGTTATGACTGAAGACTAATAGCATTAGTACCGATTGCTTTTATAACATTGAGTGAAGGGTCATGAAATAACATCAGTCGCAGACAAAAAAGTTTGAGAAGCCCTTTTGTAGAGCATTAATATGAATTTTTGACAACTATTCACCTTCCTCTTATTTTTTAGTTGATTTTTAGACGATGATTTCTTTTTACAGTAAAAGTATAGAACAAAAAAAAAATTTTCTCAATAGAATGAGATCAAATTGAATGACAGTTTAGATGATATAACATCATTTTTTTCATTTCTGTTTTGATTATTATCATTATTAATGACATTATTTGTTTTGATTGTTGCTATTAACGACATCCTAAATATAGAACAGTATCTCATTATTGACATGACCATTATGGCAGGAAATAAAAAATCTCATACAGTTTTTGGCATTTAGTGGTAAAATGAATGTTAAATGTTTTGAATTACAATCCAACTCAGGCTGTCAGTCCGTGACATTGAATAAACAGTGCAGATAGGAAGTAAAGATTAAGCTCACAGTCTAAATAATATTTTTTTCTCATTTGTTGCATTGTATACCAAGAAGAAATATATTGAAGAACATTTTCTATTGTGTTTATGAATTTGGAATTACTTTTTACCTGGGCGATGTTCGGTATCTCTCCCTGCTAGTTGTAAGTATAATTTGATTTTAGTAAAGCATTGAAAGGTAGAACAGTAATATGGATTTGGGGCAGCTCTTGAATGGCTATTTTGAATAGCTAAAAGTGGCTAGGTTTCTTCTGAGTATGCCTGAAATTAGGTATTCCATTTCGAGGTAATATTATAAGCTCTGAAAACTCATACAAATGCTCCAAAAAGTATAAATATACAATGTGTATTGATAAGATAGTTATGTCAACACATAAAGATCTAAATTTTAAATAACATTATTATTCTCAATCTTCAGATACTGTTTCTTATATTTATATAAAAATACTTATTTAATTAATATATATGCATAAGTTTTTTAATGTTTAGTGTTTAAAGCTGCAAAGTTTTATATAAATATGTATATATATATATGTGTGTGTGTATGTGTGTGTGTGTGTGTGTGTAGTATATTTATACAATGTATTGATTAGTTATTAGCAAAACAGTGACAATAAAACCTTTATTCAAGACACTGTTTTTCAGGTCATGTAGTTGTTGATCACGGACTTTCTCCTTGAATTTAGTCACATTTTGCCAATTCAAAATGGCCTTCAAAAAATTGCATTCTTGCAAGGATTTCTGGATTTTGTTCTGTGCGATTAGTATTCCTTATATAAAATCAACAAGCTCATAGTACATCAGTGAGTGGCCACATTAATTGTTCTCGACTCTGGGCACAAAAATTCCAGTTGAAAGCTCATTGAGTGGGGTGCAGATTTGTGGGTTTTGTCTGAAGCCGAATGAGATCTACCCACCCTGGCCACTCTGATGAATGATATTTTCCTAATGAGGACACTTAACAACTAAGTTGTACTGAGTGACTCGTACCTCTAATTAACTAGCCCCAGTTTAACCTCTCATAGTTGTAAGCAATGTACAGGATTAGAAAAAAATTTTCTTAAAAACAAAAACCCAATAAAAATGACACAGTTGGCTGCTTCATGGTCAAACTCCTCTCTGAACACATCTATTTCAGCCACTTAGCTGAAAAAAAATAAAGAAATTTTCCCTAATCATTGAAGGAAATTGGGTGTGCGTGAAATTTCAAGTCTCTACTATGGGAATCAGGGCTGAGAAGAGTAAAGATGAAAGAAAAAGAATTTTAAAAGAAGGTAGAAAAAAGATAGAAAAAGTAATAAATTTTAATTAAGAGAATCTTCATTGATATCAGATAATTCAATCTAGCATCTACAGCTTTCCATTTTCTCTTTCTTTCTTCCTTTTGTTGATTGATTATATGAAAATAGAATTTCTCTTTCTCTATCCATCTTATTAAAATTTTCTCAATTGAGTCTCAACTGCAAATTTGAACTTGTCATTGTTGTAAGGTTAGAAAGATAAAGTCAGCTCAGTTGGCGTTTGACAAAAAACTGCTCTTTGCACCAACAAGCATTCGTGTCTCATCAACCAGGACTGTCAGAGTAATCAAAATCCATCATCGGCTCCACCAACAAAAGAAAGCCCAAAGTTTCTTCGGTGTGTTTCAGATCAGAGAAACTTTTTGCTTCAGTGATGTTTGAAAATATATTAGAGAAAATATATCTTTTAAAAATACAAAAAAATAATGGGAGAAACGTGAGAACTGACATAAAATTTTATGCTTATATTTTTCTTATTTAGTCCTAAACTTGAAGTAATGTAGAAATGTTGTGTAATGTCGGCTAATTGTGCCGTCGGGAAACAAAAATCGTTATTTCAATGTGGTTTGCACTATGAAGTTTAAATGCCACTATAACCAGATCACTAAGTGGAAGATAATATTTGCTAAGAAACATCTTATTGAGGCACACTTATCTATAAAGTTTCAAGTAAATCTGTTGAAAAACAGCTGAGAAAATTGATTTTAAAACATAAAGTTAAAATGCCATTATTGCTCCATCATGTGACACTGAGTGGAATATTTTTAATCAGTAAAAAGCATCTTATCAAGGGACACCATTCTACCAAGTTCCAAGTAATTGATTTTAAAGCATAGTTTGAAAGCCATTATTGCCAAAGTTATACACCCCTGATTGGAAGATTTTACTAGGGAAGAAGCATCTTGCCAAGTAAATCTGATTTTGACCAGCTGAAAAACAATATGGGATCAGACCTACCGGCCAGCCAACGAACAGACAGAAAGAGTATCTTTTAGAGCTGGCTGGGGAAAAAAGTCATAAGAAAAATTCAGATAACTTATTGGTTTAACTTATTTAATTTATATTAAAAAAATTTTTCAATAAAATAAGAAATATTTTAATGAAGTAAATGTTGAAAATAAAATATATCAAAATATTTTAAAATACCATTTTATTAAATTACATAAATCAAAATATTAGATTTTTTATCAAAATGTTACTTATTTTCCAACTATAAACTAGATGAATTAAAATATTACTTACTCTATCAAAAAGTCGGGAGGGGGGGGGGGGGGTAATTTGTTTTTTCGAACCACTCTTAAACCTTTTTCAGTCCAAAATCAGAATTAACGAAATCATTATAAAACATTTTTCCCATGCTGAATAAACTGCTTCAAATGAATCTAAACTAGTTTCTTGGGGTCTTTTTTCGTTTTTTGAGAAAAAGTAACTTTTTTAGAGGCAGCGAGTAAGTGAGTTGCTCCTGGTGTGAGTGATTGATTTGCGATGTGCTCTCAATCCAAAAATTGGCCCCTCAGCTTGAATCTTGTTTTGTGGCACCTGACGTTCTGTTTTCAATATAAATTTCCCTTAAACTGGACCCTGACTTTCTGGTTGTCTTTTTGCCCCCCCCCCCCCAAAAAAAAAACTCAGGGTTAGTTTGGAGTAGGGTTAGTGAGGTAAAGTATTTCTGTACCAATTAATGTAAATAAGTATTAACTGAAAGAGAAAACTCATTATATCATAATAAGACCTAGAGCAGTGCAGTTTCAAACAGTACAAAACATTTTGGAATGAATTAACTGCACTAATAAAGGTGTACCTCAGTATTTGTATATGTTGCATTGAAAAAAGGCCACCACGTTTGAGTCAGAAGGTCCTACCAGTCCTGTCTATGAGATATTTATATTGAAAATTGAATATCGTGTATGGCAGAGACAGACGGAAAGATGAATCCAGTTCTGCATCACACAAACATTGTGAATCAATTACCCACTTTAGAGCCAATTCTCTTGCTTCTCCTTAAAAGTCACTTTTTCTCAAGAACAAAATGAGCCTCCCTCTTAGAAAGGAGGAACGAAGATCAGATTCAGTTAAAGCAATTATTTTTTGTTTGGGAAAAATGTTTTTATAACAATTTCGTTAATTTCGATTTAAGAAATCTTGACTATTAGTTTAAGAAAAATTTTTTTGAATGTTTTACGAGTAAGGGTTCTATTTACAACGTAATTGTACTGATAGATATACAGCTTGGCTTATATCGTCTTTTATTTTCAGCTATGAATTATTTTCCCTTTAGTTTGAAATGGCGTAAAAATAAAAAATTTTTTAGGGTTGGATTTGGGATTCAGTCTGATGAAGTAACCAGTAAAAAAGACGATAATTCTTGTAAGCCATATATCTGAAAATGGTAGAATTGCTTTTCTATTTTATGTTTTCATTTATTTTCGCAAAAACAAAAAATCTGCAAAAACAGCATATTGTAATTAGAGTTAGGATTAAGGTTAGGGTTAGTATCCGGGTTGTCTTAGGGTTTGGAATGGGGCTAGGGTTTCTTATTTTCCCATTACTCATCGGTGTCATTTCGGTAGCCAGTCAAAGCCATCAAGCCAAAAAGCATCAGTCAAAAGGACTACATGTACCGGTTTTAGTTATTTTAACTGAACGTGTACTATTTTCAATTTAGTATTTTTGTAAGTCTAAATGAATCAACATTTTATTGATTTTATTTTTATTTTGTACTGTATATCACAAGTTACTTATTGTTTATTTTGCATTCAATAAGTATGGAGTTAGTGACAAATTACAATCAGACATCTGTAATCTTTGCTAGAGAAAAATAGATGGACATAGAATTCTTACAGTAAAGATAGACATTGAAATTTTAAAAGAGGTACTTAAGTGGAACTTCTGCTTTAAATTGGACTTGGTTGAAGGGATTTTGGTTCTAACATTGACAAACTGAATGAAGGATGCAAGATGGTTGGCTTCACATGAACTTCAGCAAGACAAAGATCATGTACAATCATCACGTTGAAGACAAACGCACAACGATCAAAATCAAAAACGCAGAGCTGGAGAAAGTAGACGACTACTATGGCAACAAATCTTCATGAAATCCTCAAAAGAAGAAATCGAACGAAGAATCACTCTCGGGTGACAAGCCTCTGGTTGAGCAAGTTCAACTCTGAAGAATAAGAAAATCCCATTAGTCCTAAAAAGATGGGTCTACAACCAATGCATCGTCCCGATAGTCACCTATGGAGCTAAAAGATGGAGCCTAACCAAGAGACTTGAACTGAGAAACATGTGACGTGAACACAAAAGAATCATGCACAGCATCACTTGGAGAGATCACAAAACAGGAGTCCAAGACATCATAGAATAGAAAAATCAAATGGCAATGGGCTGGTCATGTTGCAGGAATGGCAGACAGCCCCTGGACATCACAACCCATAATGTGGATCCCCAGAGATCATGACCAGCAAAATACAAGATGGCAAGACGAACTAGACAAGTTCAGAAGGTATTGGCCCCTCAACGAATCTGGCGAAGCTTGAGGAAGTTCTTTGTCCAATGAATGATAAAAGGCTGCTGCTTCTGCTGCTACTGCTGCTGATGATATTATGGGAAGAATTACTAATAATCACTTTTAGAATTTAAGTAATAAAATAGGTAATAGTTTTATATGAAAAAAGTAATATTTTAGGATGTTTATTTATGAATCTGTATCAAAAAGTGTCAAGATAAAAGGAAACCGTCAAAAGGACAACAGTGTAGTATGAACTACTGCAGGTTACAATCACATTCCGTCAAGAGGCATCAGATCAGAATGTCAATACTGTCAATATTTTAACTGAATTGATACTAATCAAGATATTTAATTAGGTACTTTTTCTAAATTTGAATGAATGAACGTTTTATTGTGATTTTTTAAAATTTCGTACCATACATCACAGGAAGAATAAGTAATGCTTTTTTTTTTTTTGATTTAAGAGGTAAAATAAGTAATACTTCTATGAAATACGTAATATTTAAGGAAAAATTTTTACTTCTAAAATAAGTAATATCAATCAATCTCTGCTTTGTGTTGATATCCGATGTGTAGGTTGTTAATTTATACCTTTTAATGAAAAAACAAAGCTCCATCCCAATTTTGACCCCTAAAACAGAGAACACTCTTCCCCTGATATTCACACCTGAATGGAAAAAAAAACTTGCTTGCCCGATTCTGACCCCTAAAAGGAACAAAAAAGACCCCCCCTCTATTCTGAACCTTAAAAAGGGGAAAAATATTTCCTCTCACTTTTGAACTTGAAAGAGAAAGTTTTCTGCACTTTTGACTCAGTGCGATTACCTTCTCTGCAATTCATATAATCATTCTCTCTCTCATTTACATTAACATTTTCTATTTCTCCCTCCATTCTATCCGTCTGTCTCTCTCTCTGTCTCTCTCAGTCTCTCTTTCTTTTTCTCTCTCTCTCATATGTATAAACATCCTAACTTTCTCTCAAACCACTTTCTTCAAATACACGTCATCTTGGAGCATTCAAAAAGCAGACAACAGCGTGAAATGTTTCAATTTTGTTTGTTTTAAATATTTCTAATGCAATGAGGGAGGAAAAGCAGTTTCTATTTACACTACAATTAAATGACAAAGAAAAATTCAACTCGCAATCTTATCAAAAATAATTGTAAAAAAATGATTTGAATCGTCTATACTGTATTTCAAAAAATCCACTTATAGAATTAAAAAGATTTATGCCGTTGTATGTAGAGATGAGAAATTAAACTTCAATGAGATGTCAACTGTTGAGTTTAAACGCCATTATTTACAGATCATATGACCCTGCATAGAAGATAATTTCAGGTAAGAAGCATCTCATCAAGGAACACGTTTTTAGTAAAGTTTAAACACCATTATTGACAACTCACATGATCCTGAGTGGAAGATTTGTATGAATGAGCTTATCAAGGGAAATTTTTCTACTAAGTTTCAAGTAAATCTGACCTAAAACAGCTGATAAAATGAATTTCAAAACATGTTTAAATGCCATTATTTATGCCGATATTTAGGCCACTGTATAAGAGAATAAAGGTGAAAACAAATAGGCATTCTCTCTTTTACTCTCTCGTACATAGAAACATTCTCTCTCTCTCTTCCTTGCTCTCTCTCTCTCTCTCTCCCTCTAAAAGATGTAAATAATATTCTCACTCTCTGTCATACAAATTTTCTTCTAAAACATATGTTGGAATACTTACAAACACTTTTTATGTCACAACTCTGTCATATCCACTGTATATAAAATATATATGAAATATGTGTTCAGTTTAGTACAATACTTGCATTATAAATCAAAGCCTCCTGCTAAAACTAGATATTGTTGCAAATCAAAAGAGAAAATAGCTTTCAGCTTGATGTCGATGGACAGTGTATGGATGAGTTGTGTTTGTATGAAAGATGAATAAGACAAGTGATAATCATGTGTTTAGAAAGAAGATATGTTAAATACTTTGTTGAGTGTAGGTAAGTGACATCACAGCCAAGGGACATAATTGCCTTTTATCAATTGTTGTTAGTAGCTGTTGCAATTTTATCAGTTAGTGGGAGAATTAATGTAATTTTGTAAGAGTTGAGGTCAAGTCAATATCCATGCAGAAAATCATAGCCCTGAGTCTGTCCGTTTGTTCATGATGTTCAAACAGACAGACAGATACTCAAAATAGTGACTTTCACGTAGTACTAGAGATATATATCATGGTTTTATAATATAGAATATTTCTTTGCTTGTTATATGTGTTATGCTGAATCCACAAAATTACCCAATTGGCAGAATTTACTTGTTTTATGCAAAAAAAACTTTGATTTCATTTTGATTACATAAACTTTTGATCGTATAATCATAAAAATAGTTATTTCATATCCTTGTTTTGATTGAATAAATTTTTGAGCAAATTAAAACTATGTATTTATCTATTTCTTATAAAATATTGAAAGCACATATCTATTTATTTTTTGTGAAAAATGTTTGATTGTATAAATTTGTAAAAAGATAGTTGTTTTACATCCGTGTTTTGATTAAAAAAAATTTTGATCAAATCAAAACTTTGTATTTATTTATTTATTTTTTTTTTTTTAAAGTTAGAACTTCACCTATCACGCAATTTCATTAATTTGGCATTACATATGTTTGCAATCATGGCTATCAGCAACAACCAGTTTAACCACTGTTGCTGGGTTTATTAATCACTGCTAACTACAGCAATTTTGTGTAAGCACTGATGCCAGTTTTAGGTCATCCATGTATTCTGATTTTTATATGTATTCGTATGTATGTATGTATGTATCTATACGGACCACTACATCTACCTAGAACAACGAATCTCCATGAGACCCTCAAAAGAAGAAGAAATCAAGCGAAGAATCACACTAAGATGGCAAGCCTTTGGCAGAGCTAGCTCAACCTTCAAAAATAATAAGATCCCATTAATCCTAAAGAGAAGAGTGTATAACCAATGCATCCTCCCAAAAGTCACTTATGGAGCTGAAACATAGAACCTAACCAAGAGACAGACCCGTAAATTGAGAACCATGCAACGTGCACATGAAAGAATAATGCTGGGCCTCACATGAAGAGACCACAAGACAGCACAGTACATCCGAGAAAAGACAAGAGTTAGGGACATCATAGAATCCATTAAAAATCTCAAATGGCGATGGGCTGGCCATGCTGCAAGAATGGCAGACAATCGATGGACATTGCGACTCACAACATGGATCCCCCGAGACCACATGCGCAACCGAGGCCGGCAAAATGTTAGATGGAGAGATGAGCTAGACAAGTTCAGAAAGTACTGGCTCCGTGACGCCCATGATAGGGAAGTGTGGCAAATCCTGGGGAAGGTCTATGTCCAACGACGGACGTTAAAAGACTGATGATGATGATGATGATGATGATGATGAACTGTTCATGGTAGAAACTTGAAATTTTGCCCACACACACACATCCCCCTCAATGAGTTGGGGAAAGAAAAGTAAATTACCCCTTGATTCCCCCTTTTTTTAAATTTTTGAATTAATGACACTATACAGTGATTAACTAGGATAATTTTTTGGTTTTTCAAATCAGAAACTTATGGTTCAGACCATGCAGGAAGAAGTTTCCTCAAGGTAATTTATTTGGTAAAATGCAGTATACATGGGTGGTGGTGATTCATAATTTGCCTTGAAATGCAACTTTTATGCGTATCCAGGAAAAACTAATGAAAAAATAAATGCTGAGAAATATATCTCTGAAAAATGAAAACAACTTAATCTGGAGACCCTTGAATACTGAAGAAAGCATGCTGATCCATAGAATCTAGAACAATATTCATGTATAATGGATACTGACATTCATTACTCAAAATGCCCTGAAAAGAAAATGCTGACTCCATTTATCCTCAATAAAACTTGAAGACACGGCCCAAATTGCAAATTCAGACCTCTGCTGTTGTGGAAAAAATTTCTCCTTGGCAAGAGTATCAAACACATGGAACTGCGTGAGTGAAAAGACAGTCACATCCAAGAATTTCAAGATTTTTAAAAATGGCCTTCATTTTCATGCTGCTCATACCAAATTCAACTACCAATTCTTATTAGTTTAATTCCACACCAACTAAACTGAAACTGGCTTAATGACACTACTAACTGCTGTCTAAAAAGCCTATTTCAATTGCATTAATTGAAGTCAAATTGAGTAAAAACTGAGCAATTGTTGAAACTGAATCCATCAAGATCGACTCTCTGTTATGTGCAAATTTCAAATTTTATGGCGGAACAGTTCACCTCTGTGGTGTTAGTTTTCTGATTGGATAGAGTATCCTTGAAAAGTTTCCTCTAATTTTAGATCCTGTTTCTTGCAAAAATTTGACTAAAATTTCTGAGAAACTAAAGAAAGATTCAGAAATTGCCGAGAAAATGCTAAGAATGTCAGAGCAATTCAAAATTTTATTATTAGATCCATCAAACAAAACTGTCAAAATAGGTTTCTTCAGTTTTCAAGATGATCCGACTGGCTATGTATATATATATATATATATATATATATATATATGTATATATATATATATATGTATCATGCGAACAGGACGTACCAATGGAGCTAAACAACTGAAATTTTCAACAATTACTCATTATTATATTTTTTTTTTTTGTCTTTTGAAAATCTCCACCCCAATATAAGGTTTAGTGGCGGGTTCAATTTGCTGTGTAAATTTATGCTAAATTGATTCCCAGTTTGTCACAGCATTTTTACTTGTTTTTTAAAAATTCAGACTTTCTTAGTGATCACTACCCAACAAATGGTGAAAGAAGTTACTTATTCGTTGATCACCTCTTTTCCAAATTCTTTAATTGATCATATAGCATGCTGCCAAAAGAGGTTGGTCACAAGATAGTTTGGTCAGTCTGAAGGTCTATCCCTATATTGTTTCTCAGCTTTTTCAAGTCAGATTTAATTGGAACTTGGTGTCCCTTGATAAGATTCTTCTTACTTATAAAAATCTCCTTTTCTGGGTCACATGATCTGACAATAATGGCATTTAAAATCAATTTTCTCAGCTGTTTGGCGTCAGATTTACTAGAAACTTGATAAAAAGGTGTGCCTTGATAAGATGTTTTTCACCTAAAATCATCTTTTACTCTGGGTTATGTGATCTGACAATAGTGGTGTTTAAATTTTTGCAGTGGATGCCTCATTGAACTTTTGGTTCTTGTTTTAAAGTTATTATGATTGAGAGAAAATTACTCTGACTGTACCTCATTTCTTAGAATGGGAGAAATATTGATGCTTATGGTTGTACGTAATAATTGTTATGATCGTGTTGCACAAACTTTAATAATTATAATGAAAATAAAATCTCATTGCAACAATTACACAATATATAAGTGACAGATGTCTATCTGTGTGTTTGAAAATATGTAAGTGCGAGGTATTTGCGTGTTTGCCTACCATGCTATAAAAAGTACCTAAACATAGGTGGAGCCCAACCAAATTTGACATATCTACTCAGAAGTTCTGGGGGGAGGTTTTGAAATAGTAAGTTTTGAGAAAAATACTTTTTAGAGGGTCTTAGAGGTGGGGGTTCTATTTATCAAGTAACTGTAATGCCTACAGTGGAACCTACTTTCTGCCCATATACATATCTTCTCAATTTATATATTTATATATAACTAGCTGAAAACTTCACCAACGACCTTGTTTTCTTTCTAATGAGAGATGAAATCTGTTTTCTTTATTTTACCTATCTTCTCTGACCTCGGTTGCAATACACCATTTTCACTGCTCGGACATCATGTACACATACATAGAATGGAAACTTTTTTGTATTTCTCAGTTGAAAAGTTGCCGAGAACTCAAATCATAATAATCACTCACAGGACCCACGAGTGATTGTACAGCATATGCATAACAATGAATGTATAGCTTATGTACGTGTTGCAGGTATAAAAGGTAAATTTATTTCTGTCAACAAAGTTGAAAAGTGGTAAATGTTTTCGGTCACTCCTGTTCGTTCATCAGTTTGTTTGTTTGTTTGTTGGTCTGTCCGTCCAAATGATATTTCCTAATGTATTGAATGAATTTCTATGAGATTTTGGGCTATGTGGGCTCTGAAAGGGATGATAAAATTTGGGGGCGGATCCAGGATTTCTTGTTTGATTGAAAAATTTTTTTCCTTTTTTTTTTTTCCAATTACATTCATGTATATGCTCATGGCTGTCTACACGATATCTTAAAAAGTTTGCTATGAGAAGTGATAAAATTTTTGGAGCGGATCCATGCGCAATTATCTCCCCCTACGTTATAGTTACTTATCCAAACCACATGATATCACAAAAATTTCATATTTGTCAACTTATCTGCAAAAGTTCTCCCTGAAATTCAATGAAATCTTGTGAAATGGTGGAAAATTGGCTATGGAAGAACAGATCAAGTTTGGGGGTGGATTCTTGCGCAATTATCCCCCCTGACAATAGCATTGACAGAGGTATGTGCTCTCTGAGTGCTTTTTAGTTTCCATTGTATTCTATTCATATATATAATAACTTTATTCTACCTGTAATGCTTACCTTACTATAATACTTGATAACTGAGAATACCATTCTTCCTGATTTTCATTGTGTAACACACGAAACTGAAACTTGCTCAGAAAAAATTTCACATCAAAAATTTCACAGATCAGTCATTTAATTCCTTTTTTAAGCCCAGACATTACCTAGATTCCAAACACTCACAGCCTTCTAAATGACCATCACCATCTTGCCTCAAGATCAAATTTTAGCATCCATTGTTGGACATAGACCTTCCCCAATATTTACAAGGCCTCTCTATCATGGGCGTTGCAGAGCCTGTACTTTCTGAACTTGACTAGTTCATCACACCATCTTGTTCTTTGGCTGCCTTAGCTTCTTATATGATCTCTTGGCATCCATATTGTGAGTCATGATGTCCACAGGTTGTATAACATTCTTGCAACATGACCAGCCCATTGCTATTAGAGTTTTCTTATGGTTTTTATGATACCTTTGACCCTGTTTGTTCTCTAATATAATCCGCTGTCTTGTGATCTCTCCATGTAATGCTGTGCATGATTTGTTTGTGTGCACATTGTATGGTTGTCAGTTTGAGAACCAATATTTTGCTCGGGTTTCTAATTTCAACTTCCTCAGTGATTATTGAAGTGATACATGATAAATGAAAATGTATCAAGTGACGTGTATTCCATCCAGTCATAAATTTCTGAGAATGAAGCATTGAATCATTTTCAAAATCAACTATTCTTCCCCTCTTTGTCAACCAAATATCAATTACTAACTTGTACAATTATTGAAGTTACTTTCATCCTCTGTTTATATATGTGCATATGTGTATATAATCTTGCACGCTCAGATCGTAATGCTTTTACTGATTATATTGTAAAATTTTGTGAAGACATTGTGAAATTTTAGGTTTATAAAAAAATCAATAATACTTTCTTGAATACAAACAAAAATTAGATCAGGCACTGATTTAACTGAAAACCTTTCACAGTAAACATAGGAGCCAGAAAAGTCAAATGTGATGAAAAATTTTTTTTTGTCTTTAAAAGAATTGTAAATTTACATAATAAACATGATTAGTAATGTTGTATAATCAATCATTGTTCCAGGGAGTGTTGGCAAAGCTACGAAAGAGAAAGATGAAAAACACATGTCACGTGAGAATGCCGTAATATAATTGGTTAACATAGCGAATACACAGGAGGGTCAATGTGAGAAGGCATTCGATGAACACGTGTGAAAAAGAGTGGCCGTAGACTCGTATCTATTCTAGTCTTGTTCTAAGATGCCAGTCGATGCTGTAAGCCTGTTTTACTGGCCTTCAGAGCTGAGTAACATCTCGTGTCACCATTGTATCAGATTTAGTTTATAGATGTTTGCGTGTATCCTGGAATCCTGTTTGTAGAGAACGATAGTAACCGAGGTGAGATTTACTTCTTTTGCTAATATTTATCATATTATCTGACATTATTTATTAACTCACTTGTAAGAATTCCAAAAAAGAAATAGAAAATATGATCTGGACACTAACAAAGATGCCTTCAGTTAATATTTGATTGTATAACCTTTGGCAATGATGGTAGCCACCAAACATTTCTTGTAGCCATGTACAAGCTTCTTGCACCCGTCAGCTGGTAGTTTTTTCCAATCTTCCTTTGCATTTTGTTCAAACTTTTAAATGTTTGCAAGATTCTTTCAGTGTATGGTGTGCACTGAAACCAGATTTCTGCTTTCTCCAAAGATTTTCATCAGGATTGAGATCAGAACCTCTTGCTGGTCAGTTTAAAACAGTCCATTCTCCCCCTTCCAACCATCCTTGTGTATTTTTTGGATGTGAGCTTTATGCTTTTATTGTGCTGAAGAACCCATGATCTTTAGACAAAACCTACTCTCCTTACATTGGAGAGTACATTTTGCTTTAAAATCCTTCAATTATCCTTTGATTTTATGATTCATTTGATACGCTCAAAGCCTCCAGTACGGGAGGCAGCTCGGCAACCCCATAGCATTATGGATTTTCGCAGGGTTCAATTTACAATCTAAGTTTATGCTAAATTGTTCCCTTAGCTTGTGTCTGGCAACATTCATGCTTGTTTCCTGAAAATTCAGACTTCTCAGTAATCAGTGACCAATAAAACGCCACAGAAGTAACTTATTCATTGATCGACCCATTTCCTTATTTCGTAATATGATCATCCCCAACCTGACATTCTACCAAAAGACATTGGTTATGGGATGGTTTCTTTTGAGTGACTAACCATAACTGTTTCTTCTTTCAAATTGTTATGTGTAAGTTTGAAAGATACTGATGAAAAAGATCTGGTAGATTTCTATTTATTTCTGAAGATATTGTACTGGTTATACAAAAAATTAGAACAAAAAAAGCGACAGCTTTCTTTGAAAAATGTAATCCAGTGGTTGGAGATTTTGGCAAGGTGTTGACATTTAAATACCACGACAGACATAAAATGTTGAGATTATCGAAAAGCATGTTAAATATTTGTACCGATTAGTATGAAATTTTCTTAGATTTTGAAGTATTTAAAAACTTTTTCCCAGTTTCCTTGGAATTCTCGAATTCCCTCAAACTTCAACTTGGACTGCTTTGTTCTAGAATTTTTCTATCATCAGGTTAGAATAAAATAAATTGCCGTTTTGAATCATTAACTCCAAAATGTCATAACTCGGCTCAAATACACTCTTATTGATCAAAGTGTACATTATTAGATTTAACACAATGTATGCAAACAATCCAGCCATGAATTTATTTCATCATAATAAAAACTGTGGTCACGACAGTTGACAAATTGCACAGAGGCTCTTACGATCTAGTCTGCATTGGGATACCCCCTCACAAAAATACTGTCAAATACCATTCCAAGGGAAATTATGAATCAGTGTCACCTATGTATACTGCTTTTTACTTCATTAATTAGGCAGCAGTGAGGGTAAGATCAAGTTACCTTGATTAAAAATGTACCACCAGTTTGGTTTGAATCACAAATTTATGATTAAAAAAAAACAAAAAACATGGACACAAACTAAGGGGCCAATTTAGCATAAATTTTCATTGTGAATTGAACTACCAATAAAATCTCATTTTGGAAGGGAATCATCAAAAAAGAAAAAAAAACATTTTCCTTACTCATTAAGGGATGTGTGTGTGTGCGCAAAATTTCAAGTTAATACCATGAGCGGTAAGACTGGGCAAAGTTCACTTACATAGATAGATTCAAATGTTAGAACATGTGCTGTGTTGTTAGTAACAGTGATTAACAAATGAGAGTTCATCATATTTTCTTCTTGTTTATTGTGCAGAAGCATCCATCTCTAGTATGATGATATAAGGTGAAAACATTGATAGGTTAAAAACCCCTGATAAAATGATGTGATAAATATTTATATTGGAATAATCTCACTTCCATAGTCAGTGGCTGACCAAGCGAGGACACATTGACAGATATCTATTGAGTTTTTATATCTATTCATGTATGTATTTCTCAATACATAATGATCACGTTGGAAGAATTGAATAGAGCAGATATGGACTGTGAATAAGCAAGAATGGGAATTAGGAGTTGAAATAGTTATTTGAGCCCTTGCATTACTGGCAACTGTTTAGCTCAATGGTAAGAGCATCGCTACGTTGAAGGGTTGCAGGTTTTGTTCCTGCAGCAGTCCCATTTTCTTTAATTGTTAATTCTATTTACGTGGTCCAGGTCAAGTGATATATTAACTGTGTAATGAGAGGAAATCATTTCAAATAAGAGTTTCAATGTAATATGATACAAATTATTATCTTATATTTACGTATATGCTCATAAATGTCCACACAATATCTCCAGAAGTTCTCAGTTGATTTCAATAAAATTTTTAGGGGAGATGGACAATAGATCAAAGAATAAGTGTGTATGTGGGGGGGAATCATTGCACAATTAGCTCGCCTGTGTTATAGTTACATGTCAACACCAAAAAATATCACCAAAAGTTCATTTCTCTCTACATGATGTATTGAAAAAGTTCCCGATGGATTTCAATGAAAGTTTGTGGAAAGGTAGACAATCGGATAAGAAATAGTTGGTTGAACATGGGGGAGGATCCAGGAACTTTTCTGTGATTGAGAGATATTCTCCAGGTTTTTTTTTTTTTTCATACATCTTTGTGTATGCTCATGATTGTCCACACATTATCTCTAGAAGTTCTCGATAAATTTCAATGAAATTTCGTGGAAGGGTGGACAATAGGTCACAAAATAAGCAATTAACTCTTAAATATCAAATCTTAAATCCATCAACCATTAACTCCCTTTTGTCACATTTATATCTTTATGCCATATATTGCTGAAATTCCATGTCTGTTAGCACAATATTTGATTGAATTACAATATAAATTTCTGGAAGGATGGGATATAAATTGTACGGCAGATCCCTGACAATGACATTGACAGAGGTATGCCATCTGAGTGCTCTCTTGTTTTATTGTATTTTTCTTCAATATACTATTCAAGATACTGAATAAAAACATTTTCATGATACCCATTCTATTTTCTCCATATTTTTTCACAGAGTCAGGATTGAGAGACTGAAAACTAAAGATGAATAGAACTGTCAGTAAATGTAGGCTTATGCCATCGCATTGAATTATACGTGATAAATCATGACGAATAATGAATAGTATTAGTACAAAAATATCACCAAAATTCTAGATATCCTGGGAAGAGAGCAAGGTCAGGAAGGAAGGTGAGCTGACACCATTAGTTACCGCCTATGGCGACACTAACTATAGGCCTGCCACTATATATTACAGACATACCTCTTCATTTTTATTGACCTATTCATTACATCGGTCTATTTTCAGGAAGACATGATACGTTTTATACCAAAGAAATCATGTCATTTGCCTAAAAGAACATTTAAACCTGTAGGATAGTCTGTACCTATCTGATGTAATTAGAGAAGAAATGCAAAAGAAATAACTCAAACTGCTAAAAGCAGTGAATTAATCTGTCCGATTGATTTGCAATTTAAAATCCTTTCGCAGATACAATGGTTTCATTTATTTACGAGCAATCAGAATGAGAATGCATTTAACTTAAAAAATATTAAGGTGCTCAGCATAAAAATTGCCAGTTTGTTTCAATGAAAATAATTGAAACTTGCCTTCACAGTCAATAATTGAACTGACATAGCATCACAATCTGGAATCATGTAAAAAACACTGGCATTTTCCACTGGAAAGCATCTGAAATAGGGTATAAAAACATCTAGAAACATCTAGATTCTGGAAAATCTAGATGCTATTAATAAACCCGTCAAAATAAGGCCCAAAAAAGGTCAAAAAAGATTTTTTCCAAAAAATAAAAAAGGGGTCTAATGGAGTACTGATGCCAATTTTCAAGTCTGTAGACAAAACAGTATGGCCATGAGCACTGGAATACTCAAATAAACAAACAAGAAACACATAAACAAATACATGCACTTACAAAAAAGATAGAAACCTTCACCAGCTCTGATGGATACGGTTGTTCAACATGGTTAGTCACTCAATAGATCAATGTCTTTTGGCAGCACACTATGTTGGTGTGATCAACTAAAAAATCGGGGAAAGGGGTGTTCAATGAATAACTAACGTTCTCTCACTTTTTGCTGAAAAGTGATCACTTTAAAAGTCTGAATTTAAAAAAAATACAAGCGTCAATGTTACTGAACACAAACTAAGGTATCGATTTAGCAAAAACTTACTTTGCAAATTTCGCCCCTTATTGAAAACCTCATTGGGGGGATTTTTTGAAAAACAGAATGAAACCTGTTTTTTTCTTGACATGATAAAGAGTAAATGTTTGAATTTTCAGCCCCCTAGCTTCATTGGTGTTGCTTGTATGCATCATGAATACAGATATATGCAATTAGTGCTTGGAATTATCATAAAGAGACTGTTCTAAGTCAGGAAATATTAATCGTCAGTCAGCTAAATTAGCCTACAATTAATACGACCGTGAGCCTGGGACTGTTAAGAGAAAAAAAAACAAACTATTGAGAATAAATTCACTGTGAACAGATCAGGAATGTTGCATAAGATTAATTGCACAATTATTTTCCCGTTACCAAAGGCCATGCGCTCTGAACAACAAACAAATATCTGGCCCCCCACAAATTGGAAAAAAATTGTTGCACAGTGCCTTATTTTATCCCAGATCAACCGCAGAATGGAATTTGCTGCCCCAATAGCTGATTGATGAAACAGTCGGCAAGATAATCAAGCAGAGTCTGCAGTGTCCAGCTGAAGTTTTTCAAAATGCGGTTAATGTTTTGAAAAGAATGTTTACTCAATAGATGTTGTGTTTCATCATTGAAAAAAATAAATCTATAGATAAATCTTTTGATTTTAAAGACATTCTTAATATTTGACGTAATCACTAGTGCTCTGTCAAATGAATTATTTTCTTTACTCTCTAATATATTCACACGAAAAAATATTTATCCAATCGAGATATTTGTTCCTAAACTCTGCACACATCCTACCTCAGCAATGAATTACCCATTTCTTTCATCTATCATTCAAAGAACTGATAAATTCATTGAAAGTTTCCTGATTGGAAAAGTTCTTGCCTGTAAAGAAAAGATTTAGAAGTTTGAAAAATAGTCATCTGTAGGACAGAGATTCGGTTGAATAGACAGTGTGCAATTTTAGTTTCTATCATCAACTCATTTAACTTTAATAAGGTTATTTTATAGGTATAATCATACACTAAATGACACCGTTTCAATTCACCAAAGCGAGAACTGTTTATTTGAGTTTTGAATATACTATTTAAATCTGATCTGATACGGGTTTGGTTAGTAACTCAATAGAAAACATCATCTTTTGGTAGCATGCGGTAATCAACGAATAAATTACTTCTCTTACCTTTTGTTGGATCACTGAAAAGGCTAAATTTATAAACAAACAAGCAGCTAGGCACAAACTAGGGCCAATTTAGCATGAACTTACTTTGCAAACTGAACTCTAACTAAAAACTCATTTAGGGGATGAATTTAAAAAAACTTTTTTAATGGCCATGATAAGGAGTAAGTATCGAAATTTCCAGCCCTCTAGCCTGTATGCATGATACATGCATACGTATATAGCCCGTCAACTAGTTTGACTGACTTAGAAACTGAAGAAACCTTTGTGGTCAGTTTTGATTGATGGTTTCTAGTAGATTAATTGCTTGGTCACTTTGAAGATATTTATGATGTATCAAAGTGCAGGTGTTCCAATAAACACTCTGATTTTTTAGTCTTGGGATACTAGCTTGATTTCAATTGATTCAATTTTCTATCCAATCATTGTACAGATCTCTTGTAATCTTACAAAATCCATTTTTCACCAAAGGTAAGGAGACAATGCAAGAAAAGATCAATTCGATCCAACTAAAAATGATCGATGCAAACCTCTTTACATCTGGGATTTTAATTTGATTATTGAACAACCGATGGTGAAAGGTCCTATCCTTTTTTTTAATATTTCGCATATGTTTGTGTGTTTGTGTTTTTCAGGGCTCCTGGCAGTACCGTTTTGTCTACGGACTTGAAGATTGGAATCAGTAATCCCACTGATCCCTTCATGAAACGTTTTTTTTTTTATTTTGGAAAAAAAAGCTTTTTTGACATTTTGGGTGCTTTATTTTGATGATCTTGTTGATAACACTTGGATTCTCCAGAATCTGAATGTTTTCGGATGTTTTTTTTCTCTATTATAGATGTTTTCCATTGGAAAACACCAGTGATATCATTGATAGAATTTATTCTGATCATATTTATTCTTTGATGGAATTTCTTTACATTACTTCAAATTTTGATGCTATGGCTATTCCATTATTGACTGTGATGGCAACTTGATCAAATTTTGAGAAAACAGTAGAATATCTAGTTTGAAACAAAACCAGCAATTTTATATTGAACAACCAGATTCTAAAATTTCATTTTACAATATTTAGATGAAGCATTTTCTCTATCATTATTTTATCATTAGGTTCTCTCAGAACATTCATTGATTTAACGAACAACACAAATTCAGAAATAAAGAAATAACATCCAATGAAACTTGAACTCATATCTCACTCTTCAGGAGACCATTTTTCATGGACATCGCCTCAATCACTTCAGCCATGGAAGCTTTGATGATTAATGTGAAGCACAACTGAAAAATATTTCATCAAAAAATTTTTAAATCAGAAGACTGGCAACTTCTCGGTCAATCTTCACGCTGAACGCAATTATATCTGCCGCTCGACCTAATTTTCAAAAGGCAAATTAAAATATTTTCTGCACTCATTGAAGGGTGTGTGTGTACGAAATTTCAACTTTCTGCTATGGACGGTTACGGCTGAGGAGAGTAGAAAAGAAAGAAAAAGAATTATACGATAAAAAAAAAAAAGTTATGAATTCTCATTATAGAATCTGTTTAGTGACACCAGATGATTCAATCTAGTGTCCATAGCTTTCTATTTTCTCTTTCTCTCTCTCTCTTCCTTTTTTTTCCTTCATTGATTGATGACGTAGGAATAAATCTATCTCTTTCTTTTCCCTTCTCTCTGTATCCATCATTTTAGACCTTTCACTTTTTTAGTCCTAAATTTTTTAGTCTGCACTTGTCATTGTTGTTAGGTGAGAAAAATAAAATCAACTCAGTAGGTGTTTGATAGAATTCTGTTACTTGGTAGCAAAACAAAGATGGCGTAAACTGCATTTATCTTATTTATTCTCTGTTCAATCTCTGGGCTTCCAAGATTGAAGTAGTTGACGTGATATCCATGAAAAAAAAATAGTTTACTAATACTTTAAGAAGTGGCGTTTGTAATTCCGTAATTTTAGCAGTCATGATTAATACAATGAGCCTGAAAGCCAGACAATAGATATACTAGTTTGATCTACAGTGCCTTTTAAAGCCCCCCCCCTTTGGAAGCCCATTCCTTTCAAAGCTCCCACCTTCAAAGCCTTTTCCTCTAAAAGAACCTTCATTTAAAGCTAACATTGTAGTTAGATAGAATTTCATTCGTGCAACTGACAAGGTAAAATAGAATTTTACGTTTGGTGACACATTGATAAAATGTCACTTAAGCGACATCAGATTCATAGAAGGAATGGGAGGAAATGCTTTAGGGAGATGGCGTGAGTCATTTGCTATGTCGATTTGTCAATCAGTCAGTCAGTCAGTCAGTCTGTGACAGCTGCTACAGATACTACTGCATCTAAAGACATTCGAAAATAAAAGTGCTATGTACATTTATAAGTGATAACTAGCTGGACTTGAGGAAATTCCATGGGTCTTGACGATTAAATTATTGATTATCTTATGCCTCTGCTCTTCTCTCATCCTATGCCTGTATCTTATCATTCTCTTCCTCAACCCTTCAAATCTTTATTGCCTATCCATGATTTTTTGCCCTTTCAGTAAACTACCTAACTTCCCTTCTCTGTTCTCTCTTCCTACCTCTTTAGTTAAGTTCCTAACTTCCTTTTATCCCCTCTTTCTTAAAATAAGGAATATTTTAAGCAAAATGAGAAATATCATAATTCATATAATTTGCATTACCAAAATGTTTTTTTTAATGAAAAAAGTATATTTTTCTTTATCTGATTTATTGTAAAAGCAATAACCCTAAGTTCAACAATGTGTCCACCATCGGTAAAGCTGGAAATTGGAAAGTTTAGCTGATTTTAGCCATCTTTACAAAGAGTTTTACTCAATGATAATAAATGATACTTGGCAACAATGTGAAAAACAGTTCACATCTTTTATGACAAAATATCAGCTTGTGGATAAAATAGAAAGCTCACTCCTTCCTCTTTCTTTCGTCTAACATAACTGGGACTGACTAACTGACCGACTGAAAACTGTCTAAAAGAGATGTGTGGATACGTCTGAAAAAAAAAAATTCTTTTCATAAAAAATTACTCATGTTTGCTAAACTGAATCCTAATCCAGATTTCTAACAAATTTATCATTCCTTGATGTAACAAAGAAACAAACATTTCTTTTATCTGCTCTATCTTATTTTCTGCATTCCAAAATTCTTTTTGTTGTGATTGGTCAGTTTTCCACCAGTTGACCAATCAGGGCATAATGGTTGTAGAGCGTGACAAGGAGAATTATGGCATAGATTAAGATTGATTGTTCATCCCATACACGAGGAACATTGCAACTTTGCAAGTACAAAATTAAAAATATTGTAAATCTTATCGATAAAATGAGGAACATATGAAAAATAAAACAAAAGGCCAAAGTAAAACAACAGAACGTGTTTAATCAGAATAATATTATCAACAACTAAATTCAACATACAAATTTGAATTATCTTGCTATCATTTGATTTTATTAGTAGAAAAAGAAGGGTGTATAACCAATGCATCCTCCCAATAGTCACTTATGGAGCTGAAACATGGAATCTATCCAAGAGACAGATCTGCAAATTGAGAACTATGCAACGTGCATCTGAAAGAATTATGCTGGGCCTCACATGGAGAGACCACAAGACAGCACAGTACAATCAGGAGAAGACAAGAGTCAGAGACATCATAGAATCCATTAAAAATCTCAAATGGCAGTGGGCTGGCCATGTTGCGAGAATGGCGGACAACCGATGGACATCGCGACTCACAAGATCACATTTGCAACCGAGGCCGGCAAAATGTTAGATGGAGAGACGAGCTAGACAAATTCAGAAAGTACTGGCTCTGTGACGCCCATGATAGAGAAGTGTGGCGAATCCTGGGGAAGGTCTAGGTCCAACGACAGACGCTGAAAGACTGATGATGATGATGATGATAAAGCATTTTATCTGAAATTAATATTTTTGAAATTTCCGTTGAAACATACTTGAATGTTAACAGTCTGATTGTGTGGACAGAGAGGGCTTTTTAAACGATTAATTTTACAGTATATTTTGGTGGATTCTCTCGTCTTATTCCCTCATGGTTAAGTTGATAATGAGGAAAATAAGTATAAGTAAATATCAGGTATATCAAGTTATACTGATTTAAATCATAGGATTGACTAGTTAAAGTTGTATAACAACTGATAGAGAGAAAACTGTAGTTCATGGTAGAAACAGTGCAGCAACTGGTTTTATTTAAGAGACACTCAATAGAAGAATTAGTCCATAAAACGGAGTTTACAAGTTTGACAGGCATTTTAGAAAGAAAAAGTCATTTATGATTGAAGGAGAGGGAGCCTCGAATTCATGCAAGAAGCAATGTCACTGAGAAAGTTGAGGAGTGGATTAATTTACTTATATCTTTACATACTGGCTGTTACCTTCCTAGGTACATTCAGTTACACACTTTAGGAGGATGTTAAATCTCAGTTGTTAATCGAGCAACCGTAGCCTCAAAATTTGACGTCACGGAAAAAAAAGTTCCATCGAAGAATGAATGTAGTCAGAATAAATTTATGACATCACTGATGCTTACCAGTGGAAAACTTCTGGAATTGAGTAAAAAAAAACATCTAGAAATATCTAGATTCTCTAGAATCTTGATGTTATTAATTAACTATACTCGTCAAAATATGGCCTCAAAAAAGTCAAAAAACATTTTTTCCCCAAATAAAAAATGTGTTTAAAGAAGGGGTCTAGTGGAGCATTGTTCCCAATTTTCATGTGTGTAGACAAAATAGGGTGGCCAGAAGTGCCAGAACAGACTAGCAAACACACACATAAAAATGATACTACCTTTGGTGGCTACACTTATTCAATTAAGAGAATATCAGCATCCTTAACAGAACCTTTTGATATGTTTTTCTAACGAAGTTATATAAAGATTGTTTGTCATGAGATTGCCATGATATCTATCTATGGTAATATTTGAGCTTTTTGTTTGTTTGTCTTTGCCTCTTTCATGTTAAAACCATGAGGCTAATTGATCTATATGCGAGGTTGACCTTAGAGGTCATTCAAGGTCATTTTTTTGACAATATCTGCTTCCAAACATTGGAAAGAAATGATATTCTGTATTGAATTCTCTCTAATAATTCTTACAAATGGCACAAAATTTTGTTACAATAAAATTGATTTTTATACAGCCTAATTTTCCTGCAATTTTTTCATAGTGGGCAATATTAGTCAAGTTAATGAAGAAGCAACCAGTGGAAATTCCAAAGTGAACATAGATCTTTCAAAGTGAATCATCACCAACCTTTTACCATCCAACATGGAGCATAAAACCTTCAACAAGACTAACCAGACCAGTCTATCATGAACGTTGCGGAACCAATACTTTCTGAACTTGTCTAATTTGCCACACTACATCATTTTTTGCCAACCACAGTTTCACATATGATATCTGGGGATCCACGTTGTAAGTCATGATCTCAAGCAATTGTCTAACATTTTTGCAACATGACCAGCTCATTGCCGTTTGGGTTTTCCAATTGATTGTATAATATTTCTGACTCCTGTTTTTTCACTAATGTGATCTCTCCATGTGATGTTGAGCATGATTCTCTCTTGTACACATTGCATGGTTCTCAGTTTGAGAGTTAAGCTTTTGGTTAGGTTCTATGTTTCTGCTCCATAGGTGACTATCATGAGAATGCATTGATTGTATACCCTTTAAGGACTGATCGGATTTCCTTGTTCTTGAAGGTTGAACTTGCTCTTCCAAAAACTTGCTGACCTAGAATGATTCTTTACCTGATTTCTTCTTCTTTTGTTGATTTCATGGAGATTTGTTGTCCTAGGTAGATGTAGCAGTCTACTCCCTTTACCCCTGTGTTCTCTCATTTTTATCATTGTGTCTTAACATGTTTGTTGTACATGACCTTTGTTTTACTGAAGTTCATATGAAGACAAACTATTCAGTTATATGTGATCCAGGATTCGTTACTAATATTCATGTCACACATTTTTACCTGGAGATTTTATTGACAAAGAATGAAGTATTAAAAAAATGCTATTAAATTCAATACAGAATCAAGTATGCTTACAAATTTTAAAGAATAAGACATCTTAATTATTTCAAAAATGAATATGGGAAAAATGAAATATATTTCGAACATCAGGAACATTAAAGAAATATGTGATTCAGCATTTTTCATTTACATAGGAATAGTACTTTTTCAGCACTAGATTTGGCTTTGATAATGATCAAGTACAAAGTAGAATTATTCAAAGACATTGACAGCGGAAATGATGAATTTAATCTTTATAATGTTTAAGACAGAAGACAGATTTTTTCATGCACTTTTCTCTACGAATACAAAAATGTATTATCTCCTATTCTTACACAGTGCAAACCACTTTATATGGTTCTAAACTTTGGAAACTAATAATTTTTCTGTCATAATATCATAATGTTCTTCTTACAAATGGGATTAATATCTAATACAATATGATAATTCTTTTAACAACTTCTTTGCATTCTTCCAGCATATATTGTTTTCCTGCTAAACATGTTTGAAGGTAACATTTTCTTTAGATGAAAGAAAAATCAATACAGTTCTCTTTTCAAGGTTATTTCTTCCATTCATTGGCTTTATTGAGTTTTTTCTCTCTCTATTTTCTTTGTTAGATTATGTCAGGATGAATTACACCATTCTCAACAGGGTGGGGTCCAGATCTGTATTTCCTTCTAGAAATATGCATACATTGTTAATCTACATCCATTATTACTTTTTAACAATGAACATTTGAGTATTTTGAGATAAATTGAATTTTTCAACTTTTACAGAGGAAGGGAGGGTATGCAACCGGAATTTTGTAATCGGCTCTTATTTTCCATCCATCTTACGGAAGTAAGCCTTTGAAGGATGCGATTTATAACATTCTATCTTTGGTAAACAATCAAACAGTTCTTTATTGCATCAGTTCCTCACTGTGCTTATTTACTTCCTTTCTTAATTTCCACAGAATCATAATGATACAAAGGTTGATTTCTGAAATTCTCTATTTTAAAAAGACGATACCAAAGTTCAATTAGCATTTAAACGTCTTTGATGATTACTGATACAGCAGTCTTTCCCACGGGTAAAAATGATTCCTTTCCAATAAAAAGTTGTTTTTTTTTTTACACTGGCTTTTCTTACGTTTTCATTTTTTATTTTCATATAGTATTTCTTGGAAGTAATCACATACTCTAAAGCCTTACTTCCGTAATATGGATGCAAAGTAACGACCCACTCTCAGATTACAATTACTTTTGTAAGTATAAGCCCCTCCCCTTCCATCCACAAAATTTGTGTAAACAAATTAATTCTTCTCATAACAGACACATTCACAGAGGTAAATATACTATTATTGATTGAAATAATTTTACTTGCCAAAATATAAGATTCTACTTACTTCAATCATGAACCAATCTCTCCCAGGCAATGCTGGGTATCCCTTTCAGTAAAATATAAAATTAGTATAGCTTTTAGTATGAAATAAAAATATAGGCCAAATTTAGTTTAACCGTTACATCTATTCGATGTAGAACACTTGAATATGTTTTTGGGTTTAGCATTATTACATTGGCTTCAAGTAATGGAAACATTTAAATATATTAGCAACTGAATGACTGTGGCCACCAAAGGAGGCAAAGGTTCTATCCTTTTTTTTATATATGTGTGTATTTGTGGTTTCCAGCACTCCTGGCCACACTATTTTGTCCACTGATTTGAAACACCCAAAATGTTGTTTTTTTTTTAATTTTTGGAAATTTAAATTTTTGGGGGCCTTGTTTTCATATAGTTGATTAATGATATCTAGATTCTCTGGCATCCAGAATCTTCTAAAGTTTTTGTTTTCCATTGGATAATGCCAGTGATGTCATCAATAGAATTTATTTTGACCATATTTATTCTTCAGTGGAACTTTTTAGATAGCTTTAAATTTTGATGCTGGAGTTGTTTAATATTTTGATGCTGAGATCTTTTCCTTAGCGAATCAGATTTCAGAAATATTTGATTTTTTTTAAAATCAGCAATTAAGAAAATTCTACTTATAAAAGAGACAATGTGGAAACCAAGTTTAATTTAGAATAAATTTTATTCTATTTTTTGACTTATTTCACTTGATGAAGCAAGCTTCTTTAGGCAAAGAGAATGACAAAAAAAACTTCTGAGAGTAATATCATATTTCCTTGAGGATGGCAAATTGTTATTTCACTGAAAAAGAAATAATTGGAACTTTTGTTTAATGTTCTTGACATCAGTAGTGGAACTGCTTTGTCTAATTTTTTTGCTAATCTCTTGTCTCTGTCTTAGAATCATGTGAGTTGATCACATAAACAGACATTATGTATTATCTCGTGCCTCTGCACTTTTATCCTGCGTCTCTATCGGTTCATTATCTCCCTTATCCCTTCCAATCTGTGTTGCTGATCTATGATTTCATCTAAATGTTATATAAAGATTATTCATATACAAAAATTTTCCTACCCTTTCAATAAACTACTTGACTTTTTCCTTCTGCCTTCTTCCTTCCTATCCTCCTAATAAACTACCAAACTTTCAATTCTCTCCTCTTTTGCTTCCTACCCCCCCAATAAACTGCTTTTCTTTCTCCCATTCTTTTCCTACCCTCTTATCAAACCAATTTCCCTTTCTCTACCTCTCCCTCCTTCTATATTATATAACCATTTAGCAATGGTTATATAATATAGATTGTATAAATAAAGATATTTCTTATCTTATTCAGAATATTTCTTATTCAATTTTTTTAAATTGATTGAAATTTTACTTATTTTGTTTAAAACATTCCTATTTCATGATGATCAGCTATTCCCGTACAGTTAGACCTCATCAATTTCAGTACAATGTTACAACCACTGAGCTATCCCCATATAGTAGGACTGCATCATTTATCATATAATGTAACCATTTAGCAATGGCTGCGCAGTATTATAACCATTGGGATCTTCCCATGCAGCAAGAACCCATGATTTTCAGTCCAATGACTTTTGAATGATTCCCATGCAGTTGGACCTCATCATTTTCAACCCAATGTTATAACCATGTAGCTATTGCCGTTCAGTGAGTCCTCATCATTTTCAGTCCAATGTTATAACCATGTAGCTAATACCGTTCAGTGAGTCCTTATCATTTTCAGTCCAATGTTATAACCATGTAGCTATTGCTGTTCAGTGAGTCCTCATCATTTTCAGTCCAATGTTATAACCATGTAGCTATTGCCGTTCAGTGAGTCCTCATCATTTTCAGTCCAATCTTATAACCATGTAGCTATTGCCGTTCAGTAGGTCCTCATCATTTTCAACCCAATGTTATAACCATGTAGCTATTGCTGTTCAGTAAGTCCTCATCATTTCCAACCCAATGTTATAACCATGTAGCTATTGCCGTTCAGTGAGTCCTCATCATTTTCAGTCCAATGTTATAACTATGTAGCTATTGCCGTTCAGTGAGTCCTCATCATTTTCAGTCCAATGTTATAACTATGTAGCTATTGCCGTTCAGTGAGTCCTCATCATTTTCAGTCCAATGTTATAACCATGTAGCTATTGCCGTTCAGTGAGTCCTCATCATTTTCAGTCCAATGTTATAACTATGTAGCTATTGCCGTTCAGTGAGTCCTCATCATTTTCAGTCCAATGTTATAACCATGTAGCTATTGCCGTTCAGTGAGTCCTCATCATTTTCAGTCCAATGTTATAACCATGTAGCTATTGCCGTTCAGTGAGTCCTCATCATTTTCAGTCCAATGTTATAACCATGTAGCTATTGCAGTTCAGTGAGTCCTCATCATTTTCAGTCCAATGTTATAACCATGTAGCTATTGCCGTTCAGTGAGTCCTCATCATTTTCAGTCCAATGTTATAACCATGTAGCTATTGCAGTTCAGTGAGTCCTCATCATTTTCAGTCCAATGTTATAACCATGTAGCTATTGCAGTTCAGTGAGTCCTCATCATTTTCAGTCCAATGTTATAACCATGTAGCTATTGCCGTTCAGTGAGTCCTCATCATTTTCAGTCCAATCATATAATTTATTTTATTCTAAATATTTTCTAACTATAAATTACTTAATTAATATAATACTTTTTAAAAAATATTCCTTATTTCATTTAGATAGAGACAAGAGAGTAAATCAACTTAGGTAATTTACTGAAAGGTTAGGAAGAGAGAGGGGGAGAAAGGGATCTTAGGTTGTTTGATGAGGGGGAAGGGAGAGAGAAGGAAAGGAAGTTTCATAGTTGAAGAAGAAGAGAGGACTTGAGAGGACAGAAAAGAAAGTTAGGTAGTTCATTGGGGAGAGTTAAAAATTTTTTTACCCATGAAATTAGTTTGTGTACGTATACTATTTAGATAAAATCATTACTGGGCAATGAAGATTGGAAGGGATAAGGGGGAGAATGATAAGATACAGGCATAAGAATTCAGCTAGTTATCATTTATAAATGTATATAACTCTTTTGTTTTCAAGCATCTTTGCATCTATAGCAGCTGTCACTGACTGACCAACTGACAAATCAACATAGCAAATGCCTTACGTCATTTCCACTCCTCTTTTCAATCACTCATGTAACAATTCATTATTTCTATTGATATTCGGACCATCCTCATCTTTGTTGTCTTTCATACAACGTTTCGGCACTCTAGAGCCTTCGTCAGGTATCATCTGGGCGATTTTGGGAAAGTAACGAACCGAACCCTTTATTTATCCAACGGGGGTATATTGACCATACTCCCCTCTTATAGCGTTAGTAGTATTGTTATACTGTCTCACACTAGGATCGAACCTAGAACCATCAGATTACTTAACAGTAATTTGTCTGATGCTGTAACCACTGCGCTATGTGTCCATGTGGACAATCCTGACATATACTAACAATTCATTATCTCATCACCAGATCATGGATTTCTATTCTACTACTTCAGAAGACAAACTTGTGTAGAAAGTTATGTAGTTTACTTGCTTTGGCTTACAATTCCAATACTCATTGAAAATAACATAACATATTTAACTCAATTAAAAAAAAAGTCATTTTGAATTTTTATGACTACTTTTTAGTTTCAAGTTAATTTTATTAGTTGCTTTTTATTGCAACTTTTGCTCAGTCCGTTTACCCTCTAGAAGAGAGTAATTAATTTAATTCAATTAACTCGTTAAGTATAGAATTTATTATGACATGACAACGCCTAATTTTCACCCATTTTTCTCTCTAGATAAAATAAGGAATATCGTATGAAATAAGATTTTAAAATATATAATCAAAATGTTTTCCATAAAAAAAATTTTTGATGCAAAATATAATGCCAGATTTTAGATTTTTGTGTAAAAATATTAAGTTTATTGAGTTCCTTAAAAACATCTGACGAAGCATATAAACTTTCAACTATCATTGTTGTCAAAATATGCAAAGCCAAGAGGAATGTGTAAAGAAAGTTTTAATGTTTTTTATTTATTAGAAGATTTAAAGTCGTCTTCAAATTTTAAGTTCTTTTTCTCCCCTATTTCTTTCTTGATAAAATAAGTAATGTTTTTAAAAGAAATAACTAACATTTTTTTAAAAATCTAAATGAAATTAGTAATATTTCAAATGAAATAAGTGGTATTAAAAATGAATAAGTAAAATTTTAATTGAAATAAATAATACTTTAATTTGATTTTGAAATTAATGTTTAGATGTCACTACAGTGAAAAAATTCCATCTTCTTTTCATCTCAACAGGGGATTGGTCAGTTGGCCTCAGTAATTTTAAAAAAGAAGCCTTTCTTTCTCTCTCTCGCTATATTCTCTTTCTTTTTTTTTCTCTTTCTTCCTTTCCTTCCATTTCATACAACCAAACAACGTTTATGACATAAGCATTATTGCTTCTATCTTTCCCCTGACTTTTTTAATACTAAATTTTCTCTCTTTCTCTGTCTTTCTTTTCTTACTTTCTTATTGAATGACTTAGAAAGTATGACATCACGAGAGAGAAATAAGATAGGGATTACATGATATCAAGATATTGAATTAGACTCAAAAGGTGGCATGGGCTCTATTCTTCACTACATGTGTGTATTTGTATATTCCAGTAATCTTGGCCATTCAGTATGTCTACAGACTTGAAAATTGGCATCAGTACTCCATTAGACACCTTCTAAAAGTTTTTCTTTAAATATGAAAAAAAAAAAAGAAGCTTTTTTGACCTTTTGGGGGCCTTAGTTTGACAGGTTTGTTAATTCTGGAGAATCTAGATGTTTCTACAAGTTTTTTTTTACTCATAGAGAGATTTGCATGCAGAGAGTTTTGAGAATAGTCTTCTATACACATTGCATTTTATATGCATGGATAATAATAATAATAATAATGATAATAATAATAATGATAATGATAATAATGATAATGATAATGATAATAATAATAATAATAATAGTAATAATGATGATAATAATAATGATAATAATAATGATAATAATGATAATGATAATGATAATAATAATGATAATAATAATAATAATGATAATGATAATAATAATAATGATAATGATAATAATAATAATTATGATAATAATAATAATGATAATGATAATAATAATGATAATAATAATAATGATAATAATAATAATAATAATAATAATGATAATAATGATAATGATAATAATAATAATAATAGAAATAAAAATACATCATCAGAACATAAAATTCTATTTTACTACTTCAGTTGCGTCTCTCAACCTGACGGTGTACAAGAACACATTGTTAATTATTATATATATGGATAATTAATCACCGCTAGTGGCTTAACAAGGCGGGGGCAGTGGGGGGGTAATCTAACCCTGGGTAAAGCGCACAGTGGTTCAGAATTCCTTTCGACTGAAATATTGGCAACATGAGCAGTCACCCAGGGTTCCAAGTACCAAAGGCACCTGTCATGTGTCTGAGAAATTGGGAGCATGTGGAAATGGGAAATGAATTAATAAAAATCAGTCAAAATGAAGAAATTCCTTGATTTGAAATCGGGGCCCTGGGGCCTGGTAGGGCAGGTAAGGAGGGTGAGGTGAAGTTACTAGGGGATTTCTGAGCTACGTTTCATGATCCCACCAGATCTTTTTTTCGCGATAATGTATTCTTTGAATGGTTTCTGTTCTATCTCTCCAGGGCACATGCCTGGGAGAAACACATGGAGATCCTAGTATGCCTAGTCATTAATATCTCCCTCTTGTCCTTGCTGATGTAGTCCAGAGGAAAACAGAGAGAGTTACGTCTGGCATCAGCTTCTTTGACCACTGAAACAATCAGATAATCAGAACTGCTGTCGTTATGTATCGACCTTTGGGACACCAGAAAAAGAACTATAGTTTTGAGAAGGGTCATTTTCAATCAAACCTCTTGAAGAGAATAGATCCTTATCAGTAAATTTCAGTCAACTGGTCAAAAAACTCTGATAAATAACTTGAAAGAAAGAAACAGTAATGCAAGAAAAAGTAAGTTCTTCCTTTATTCACTCAAATGTTTAGCTGTCAGTGTGTACAAAACTCTAATAATGAACATTTTTTCCTTCACAAGAACAAAGCCTGAAAGGAAGAGGCTGTTTGCTTCATATTGTTTTGTTTTGCTTTCATTTTAGGTTTAAAATGTAAAATAACTAAATAATACGCATTTTTTTATGTTTTGAATACATTATAGATTTATGAGCTCACTATGAACATACAAATCCCACTAGTCCAAAAAAGAAGAATATACAACCAATGTATCGTACCAATAGTCACCTATGGAGTTGAAACATGGAACATAACTTAAAGATTGACCCTCAAATAGAGAATCAATTGTTGTTTTTATTATGGTTCTTAAAAGTTATGTCAAGAGAGTTTGCTATGATAGTATCACAGAGCAATTTGAAAATTGCATTGTACTTCTCTGATGTCAAACTTCCAAAATAATGTCTGAAATTCTTAGATGAGGTTTTATCATTGTTCCCTGAATGATTCTGATTAGAATTTTCATCTTTATCTTTTCAATCTGAATATTATGGTCACTACACCATCCTGCTTTGTAATATCTAATTTCTTTCTTCATGATGCAACTGACTACCATATTTTTAATTGCCAACTTTTAATACACTGAATTGGGTAATTCATATATTCAAGTACTCTGCGATAGACTTGCATAGAATGAGTACAAAGGGGAGACCCGCCACTATCTAAAAATAAATTTGAGGAACATCAAAAATCAATGAAGTGAGTTTAAAATCATGTATGGAAGGAAAGAGGGACACACCAACCATTATGGAACAAAGCCTAAATAATTGGCAAAACAATATATGGTGAAATAGCAGGGAAGATTGGGTTTACTGTCCTTAGAAAGGCAGCCAGTCTAGGAGAAGGACAACTGATTCCAAACCATGAAGTGGAGTCCCTTTAAGGCAGTTTGACACTCCATTATGCATCATTCCAGCAGCTTTTTCATCCAAACTGCTTTCCTCTGGACTACATCTGCAAGGACAAGAGGGAGATACTGATGACTGGGCATCCCAGGATCTCTATATGCTCCCCCCCAGGCATGTGCCCTGACGGGGATACATTCCACTACCTGTAGAGACAAAATGAAGGCCATTCATTCACATGGAAATCAGACATTTAAAAGAAACAACTCAAATTCTGCCCTCAAATGAAAGAAAAAAAAAAGGGATGATAAATTTGAGGCCCCCAAATCTCTTTTTGGGTGTACTTTGGAGCATGTGTACTAGGAAATGTGAGTTCTGGCAGAGGGTCAAGACATGAGTTGTATGATCAGGTTGTCCATTGGATCTATGGAAGAACATAAGTAGTATGGGGAAAATGAGTTTTTCTTGCATAGTTGCATAGTGTACAAAAGAAAAACTAGAAGGTTTTACTTTTTTTAATGATTTGAAATACATGGTCGTACATTCGCTTGTATGTGTTCAGGAAATGTTCATTTGGTATTAGAAAAATCGTTTATAAGCTTAATCTCTTGAAGTTTACGAGGAAGTAAAATGTTCAAGCATGAAATGTTGTTTTGTGTGTTATAAAAGATGATCTATAGCTATGGGTAGCAGATTTGACGTTTAAATGCTGACTGACTAACGTTGGTCAGAATTCATTATTTATAGCCTTTTAGACGATCCAGCAACTATCATTTTTATTGGTGAAAAAATATTGTTTAGTTTCTATTGATTGTGTAGCAGTTTTTTTTTCTCATAGCGTCAAAAAATATTTGCCTTTCTGATCCTACCTATTTCACAAAAACAAATTTTACCCATTTGTGATCTCAAAGTGATAATGTTCAATTTGTATTCGCTGGAAAAGTCAGACATTTTGAAAAAATGCTTTGTTTTATTCTTCAAAATAAGTTTTTTTTACTGAATATCATGGCTGAAATATTTAGGATTAAATAATCATTAAATCATGGTAAAGTAAAAATATCATATCATTTATACACACATCGGTCACAAAGTGCATTTTAGTACTTTGTGACCACAATAGCAAGTACCAAGGATTAGTCTATGGCTGAGTTACTGCGTTTGCTGTGACTATACAGCCTAGATTCTCCTGTAGTGAACTTTGTTGCAGTTCTTTCACTTGTAGTCTGTGCCTGGCTCCTTGGGTACTGTTCCAACCTTCTGCCATCCACGCCCTCTCCACCCTTCTCTCAGGTCCTTTCTTGCTCGTCTGAATGATAAAAAGTTTCCATCTGATGTGGCCTGTGGCTTCCAGTCTGCTGGATTGATGTTGCCCTCCTCGATGTCTCATTTAGAAACATTTTTATAAGGAAAGACGGAACTTTCTGTAGATCCAAAGCCAGTGGCAAGCTACCCATGCAAATTCCTGGGTATTTGGTCAACCCGCACAAGTCTGGCATGAATGAGTCAATGCAAGAGCCTTTGGGTGAGCAAGGCAAACAAATTTGGTGTTTTTACCCCTCCCAAACCGTTTAAGACATAGTGTAGCCTGGTGATGGCTAGAATCTTTGTGAAATAGCATACATGGAAGATATTGTCTACTGTTGATAGTCATCATGGAGTTGTCCACAAGCCTCTTTGCTAAACAGTCCATTGCTGCCGAGGTCCAGAGAAAGGCGACTACAGATGGTGAAACCAAAGTAGATGAAATCCTCCTTCATCTCAAAGGTAGATCCGCCATTGGAGATGCTGTGAATATCGCTAATGCCTTGACTCACATCCAAAGCTGCTGATGAGTCATTGTACAGCTTCTTTGTTATGGTCTGTCAGGGTAGCGTCATCTGTAAGTAGCATCTTCCTAATTAGAGCTTGCTGCACCTTATTCTTTACACAGAGACTTGCAAGGAGGAAGAGGATTCCATCACTTCTATGATGGAGTAATGAGCCATTTTCTGACTGGCCAAAAATGCAAAACAGCGGCAAACAGATGTTAAAAATGTCGGTGTAAGTACACATCCCTGTTTCACTCAACTCCTGATGGGTTTGAGGAAAATCTATTGTGCTAGACCATAATTTGCATCTTTTCATGATGTAATTACCCTCAGGAGCTTTGGGGGAGACATCCAATGAAAAGGCGTCTCCTGCTGACCAAGTCAAAAGCCTTGGTCAGGGGATGTACAGAGGTTGTGTTTGCTTGTGGCATCTCTCCTGCAACTGCCTTATTGAGAAGTTCATGTCGATAGTTGATTTTTCTGCTCCGAATAAACACTGCACCCCAGGGTATACAGGAATGATAGACGATGAAATATTTCATCTATAAGTTGCTGGAAGGTTTTCCCTTCGCTGTGGAGACCAAATGGTATCCTTGTCGATTCATATGTCAAAAGCTGTATGGATGGCAGTTTCATAGATGTCCTCTTTGGCGAAGAGGTACCACATTAGGCTTTGATGTGGTCTATTTTGGAAGAAAATATTTGTGCCCTGTAATGCCATAGTAAAATCAAATGCAAAATGGGATATCTGTCAGGAACTAGGGAACTATTTAATCTCTCATTGTTGTCACATGATCTCCAGTCGTTGAACAACTTTCGAAGTACCTCATGTAACTGTGAAAACTAGGGGCTTTTGGATGAGCTAATTATCCCTGGTTGAAGCATAATGAATTCATTTTTGGCACTCTTGTACTTTGGGGGGTTGATTCTTGTTGTAGAGTGTACAGGTTATTACTTTTGACATGCTTGTTGTGCATGGTGTTTGAGGATCTTCAAATGTTTGAATGGCTTAATGTCGGAGAAACCTCTTGATAATTTTGTGTATTGATTGTTGGGTTTTGTAGCAAAATGGATTCCTGTAGACTAGGACGAAAACCTGGAATACCTGGAATGGTGCGATATTGTTGAATAAATCCTTCAACATACTACCTTCCATATTATTTCTGACATTGTGAGCAGAGGCACTGAAGTAACCTCTTCAGAGTGCAAGCCTGGGCGGGGCATATGGTAATCTTGGTTGATGGAATCTCCTTTTAAGCCTCAATGTAGTACAAAGGAAAGAGGAATTATGTTTGCAGAAGGTGCTAGAGGGAAATCAGATTTGGCATCCAGCTGCCTTAGGGCCCCATTCTGGATTTTCTGTCTGTGTTTACTTCCATAAACGTTTCTTTCCCCAAAGATATCCACATGGCGCTGAGACCATCACCCAAAGGCTGGAGTATGAATGATGAGTGCTTGTGGCAACCATAAACCCAGGGCCTTCACTTCCTAAGACTGCCAGCATTCCTTGGCACTATGTTATGTCAGACTGTATCTTATCTGAGATGGATTGCCTGCTATGGCTACAAGCTCGATCTACCAAGCATTTTTAAATCAGATTGTTCTCTCATAGACTGGCTGCCGATCAAAACTAATGAACAAAGCCTGCCCATCCAGTTATACTGCCGGAAACTGTTCAACACGTAAGATGAAATTATACAGTTAGGCTTTTAAATGGAATTCAAGTTCTTTCTTCTTTAAGTTAATCTTTCTTTGTATTCGTTCTGAGTTGGGTCTTTATTCTGGCTTTTTCTTCTCAACCATAGCTAGCCCTCACCATCCAACGAATCTTTGTCTCAGGAGCTTGGCCACTTTTTCCTCCAGGCCTTCAGCAACGACCGAAAACTGACAAAAATATCTTCCATTCATTTGAAATCTTCAGGTTCTGGAGTTGGTAGGTCATCTGCACGGTTAAAATCAAAATGAATCTCTGTTGGTAAAGAGGTGTGATAGCTAGCTTACAAAATAAAGCCAGAGAATCTGACGCGTCTTACACAATGGAGAGTGGTTGATAATAACTGATAGAAAAAAAGCAAATACTCATGCTTCTTATTTTTATGTTATTCACCAAGTAGAAACTTTTTGATAATCTAATTTAAGATAGGCAACCTTGTTCTCATTTCTCATCGTTTCAACGATAACATCTAGGGATGACCTTAGGTGAGAGGGTCAGACATTAGAATGCCCTTGGATACTATCGCCTGGGTATTGATCACAATTTCCCTTCCCCGGCTTTGCTCAGGTCAATTTTGCCCATTTCAGGAATGTTCATGTCTGGCAGTTGACCTCAAGGTCATACGTCCCAACAGACAATAGCAATTTAATTCAAACTCTGTTTTGTGAAAGTTTTACGCTTCGCTTCTACGCTACTGTTCAAAATTCCACAGTATTTGCTCTTAGTGCAACCAACCGTGACCTGTAACTAAACACTCTTGTAAAATCAAGCCTACCTGCAATGTTTTATTTGGAAAGATGGCTGTTTTCTTTTTTTTGAAGTCTAAATAGTTATCAGTTAAATAAATAAATAGATGGTGCCATTTTAATTACATCTGTAATGTCCAGTATCACTGACCATTCCGATTTCCAAGTTTCCAAGTATTTGCGGGTTTTCTATGATTAGTTGTTCAATTTTGAGTAATTTGATGGGAATTGGGGGGGGGGCATACTGTGGAAAACCACATCATTGAAAATACACTGTGCAGTGTAAACAAAGCGTAGAAAGTTTATAACATCATGAATGCATCATAATAATACTTGTGTTATCCAAAGTGGCCTATGATAAGATTAGAGCCAGAGGGAAAAAATACAACTGCTATTAAACTTTTAATTACTCCAACAATAATTGAGCAAATTGAATGAAATTTTATCTCAGTAATATGTTGGTACGTCTTCAATTAATTTGGAAGCTTTGACACGATTTTGCATAAATTTGAATAGATTATCAATAGATCATCAATAACTGATTGATCTATGTTTTACCATTCTTCTAACAATTATTTTCTCAAGTCTGTAATTGACGTAGATTTTGTTGATCTTGCATGTAGCCTTCTGCCGAGATACTCCCAAGCTGTGCTCAACAGGATTGAGATAAGGACTTTGAGTCACCCATCACAAAGGTTTGATACCAGATTAGAGCTAATTTCTGTTGAAAACCACTTGAATGGCACTGAAAACTGTAAAATCCTAGAAAAAGGTCTAATGTATACTTATTTCAATGCATGAATTGACAAGAATACCAATCTTTTTCAAGAAAATGCCACTCTGTGTTGTGTCAGAATTGTCTTGCAAAGGTGGAAAAATATCCTGGCTCAATCATTGTTGGAGTTATTTTTAATGACAGTTGTATTTTATACCCTGGCTAAAAACTTACCATAGTCCATTGTATATAGATCAGTGACAAGCAGTTATTCAGTTAAGTATGATTTGAATTTAAGTGGTAGCTGGAAACCAACTTAATCCATTTCGGCAGTTTTGCTTCTCATAGTTTTAAATAAAAACAAATTCATCATTTGGCAGAAAAGGAATTTCATAAACGTTTCTACAACTGAGTTTCTTCCTACGTTAATTACAATATTATGATTCTTGTACCTTGCATAGATTAATCACTGTGTATTGTGCATGTATCAGAACTAATTACCTAGAAAATTATAAAAAATTATCTTGAAAAATAGATCTTTTACTTAAAATATCTTTAAAAAATCATTTTATCTGAAATTATCTAAAAAATTGTTGATCCAAAATGACCAGAGACCAAAAAAATTCACTTTTTTGAAAAGAACAAAGAAATCATTTTTAGATTGTGCCCAGTGGTGAACTCATGGAAATATCCAAGTTGTAGCCCTAAAAATACAATTAGAAGGACCCGGTGACACACACCAAAATCAAAGAGAAGAATCTGTAGCCCACTTTTGGCTGGTTGGTCAGGCTGGCTGTTTGTGGAGCTATGGTGGTTTGATATTGCTGACTATTATGATATATACTGATATAAATACCACGTTGAGTGAGAATAACTTAATTACTGAAAATCATCTTGCTCACAATATTTTGTTGGTGAGATGAATATGTACATTGTTATTTGCATGTAGTTCAATAAAAGTACAACGTAATTTGGGGAGGGTAGCAAAAATATAAATAAAATGAAATATTTGATGCAGAGCATGACTCTAATTCTACATCCAGTTTTACTTGAAAGTCTTGTCTTTCATTTCCACAATATATTCAAGATTATGATCTCATTTATTTGACTATTTCTCTTTACAATAAAACTGGTTTTCTTCTTTTTGTAAACAAAATCTTGAAATAAAAGGGAAATTATCATGAGAAATGTACTTTTAACAATGTTGATGAATTTTGAAAAAAATCATTCTTGTACTTCTCCCAGAGAATTTTGAAATACAGGAATAGTTTACCAATTTATGCGACAAAAAGTGTAAATGATTTCATGAGTAACTTGGACAAATTTAGATCATCGAGAATATAAAATAAATTAACAGGGAAACTCTAAGAGTGATCAACTAAAGAATAAATATAAGAATTTAGGAAAAAATAGAATAATAAATACCTGGAATGTGATCCTTCGTACTGATAAGCTTTCAGTTTTTATTAAATCTTCTCCCTCATTTCTATCGCTTGAAATAATTCATATTTCAATGTTGAATGGATACCCAATATGGATAGCAGATGGAGATTATTATAGAGGCATTTTTATATAATAATAACAATTAATATCAACTAATTCTAATTTACTTTATTTATGAATTTACTTATTTATCTTCCCAATCACACCCATAAAAATGATACGAAGCAACACCATTTTTCCCAATTATAAACTCAGACAAATACCATCTTTAACACGACCCCCACCCCACACCCCATTTTCTCCACCAAAAACCCATTGCCAACATCACACGTAACAAAAATTCTCTTCCAACTTCTACCCCAACTGGAACCCATTTGGCACCGACTGGACCAAACACAATCCTCCTGACCACCTAAATACAGTAACAGAATAATTTTTTTCAAAATAACCATTAAAAAAAATATGAGGAGAGATACCCTTTAAAAACAATGCTTTAGTTGTATATATAAGCAGTGTGAAAACCGAAAAATACAGTTGTCCGTGAATTGGAATGGTTGCAGGAAACTAAGCTGGACAACTTAGTTCATTAGAAAAACAAAGTTCCTAAACTACATTCTTCAACTCTACTTCCTATATATTGATAACATTTTTGAAGCATGATGTGACTCTGCGGAAAGTTTCATCAAATCATACGAAGAGATCCACAAGTGGTACTCAATCATCAAACTTATGAAAGAGTTCAACTCCGAGGAGGAGTTCATGACTTTTGTGGGTACAAAGATTTCTTTTGTGAATGCGACCCCATCTGTACCCTTTATAAGAAACCAATGGACAGAGCGCAGTACCCCCTACCCTCTCCAAATCATCGCGGTCATATTTGGGATAATGATCCCTACTTCCTGGCACACCAGATAGTCAGGATATGCTCCCTGAAAATGACTATGGAGACAAGGCTTGTAGAACTCAGGGATTTGCTACTTATTTGTGGTAACAGAAAGAGGAGCATTGAACAAAGCATCCAAAAAGCAGAAGAGATCCCAAGATCAGAAGCATTTCAGCAAGTGGAAAAGAAACCCTTGGGAAGGGTATTGTTCACCCTTACATTTTCTCCACACCTCTCAGTATTTCAAGTATCTTCAGGAAGCAATCTCTGAACCTCCAATGGTGAGCTTCAGACAGTTTCCAAACATAAGAAAGGTGTTATGCTGTGCAAAAATACCTGAAGAAGTCGGAAAAACAGACAGAACACATGGCAGAATGAGAAATACAACAAATCCTGTTGCTGAATATGTTACATTTATAGTGCAATCAAAGAATGAAAGCCTCACAAATAGTCATTCGCTTGACATTCAGTGCTTGACTGTAACACAAGGGGTGTTACATGTCATAATGTGTGAAAAATGCAAGGTCCAATACATAGGCCAAACTTCTTTTGTACTCAAACACTGATTCATGAAGCACCTCAGCTATGTTAGATCAAACAAAGGAGCAACAAAAAGGCATTTTGCTCAAAAGAACCACAGCATGTCTTTGGTTCGGGTTCAGATAATAGAACATGTTTGTCCCAACATTGAGACCCTGAGACTTGCCAGAAAATTGAAATGGATTCAAGCGTTCTGTTCAGAGCACAAGGGTTCGAATAGGATTGAGTAATCCACAGTAACACTCTTTTGTTTTTTAAAGGAATTATTTCCCTTGACACCATGAGAAATCACTGCATTCATTGCAATAATACATTAACTCAAAATTCCATTATTTCAGTATTTGTAATACCATCCAATCTGGTTGACTTATTCCAAGATTTGTCCATAATCCCAAAGTCCTTTGCATTTTTCCCTTTCTGACCATTAACCCACGGAAATTTAATTCTTAAGGAACTGTTGGTTCTACAAGAAATACGTTCTTCCTCAAACTAAATTACCTTCTCAGGGCTATTAGGCACTATAACATTTACAGCTATCATTATCTAAATCAGAGAAACTGGGGTCTATGGACTCCTGGGGTTTTGTCAAATAATTGCCAGGGGTCTACAGTTTAAATCTTTTAATCAATACCATGAATTCAAAATTAGTATAACTTAGTTCTGTTCGCACAACTTACCTTTCTGAGTAAGCTCTCTCCATGATGTTGCATGCAAAAAATGAATCATAAAACCAACTGAATGTTGAACATGGTATGTCAAATGTTAAACCTGACAATTCAAATCTTGTGGCAGATAAACCATTGCTATCAATAAATATAATTATTGTATACAGATCTGTATCATGTATTAGAATTCGATTAAATGTACTCCAATTAAAATTAAGTTGCTTATCATTGTAGTTCATTGATTACTGTCTAAAAGTTAAAGGCTAAAAACAGGGATCTGTCAGGATATTTCCTTTATAATTGAGTTTTTTTTCTCTCTTCCTCACTTGAAGATCAGTCCAAAATTTTGGGGTAGCATCATACTTGGGTGTAAAAAAAATGTAGACTTTTTGTTCATAAAAAAAAATATGGTCACTTTGAGATCTTTTCTAAATTATTTCAAAAATTCAATAAGATTTTAACGAATTTGAAAATGATTCAGAATCTTTAATTATAATTACCAAATGATTCAAATAATGCTGTCTTACATTTTTTAATGATTTACAGATTTGATTTTTTTAAAATTTTCCTGAAGTTATATTTACAGTTTTAAAGCTTTTTCAAGTTTCACCTTTGAATGATGATGAAACTGTCTGCATCCAGAATCATTCAAATATATCCATTAATAAATAAAACAAGTCATGAAAAATTGGACGATGACATATTACTTATATTAGATGAAAAACAAAATGATTTTTTATTCTAAGGTTAATTTATGATGACTTTGCATTATATGGAGATTTTATGAATAAAATTTCTTATCTAAATATATATTTTTTTCTGAATTGTGCTTTGCCTGAGTCCATAACACTTTGCTGATAACATCTCCCACCCACCTTTTGAAACTGTCAACTCTCCAACTGGAACAAATTTGTTATTTTTTCTAAAAAAATAGTTTCATAGAAATTCAAATATATGACCGTGAATGTTTTTCACGTGTGTTAACTAGAATTAATGTATACATAGAAAAAGTAATAAGATTTGTTTCATTCCAATTCATTCATTTCATTTATCTTTTCCTCTCATGTGTCTTGCCTTGTTTTGGTTTCAGAAAATGAATAAAACAGCCGACAAAAAATTGTTAATCCCTCAGAAAATCATAATTTAAAGCGGGTAGGGGTGATTTTCAAAAAAACTATTTGCAGGAAATTTTTCTCTGGTTCATATTTGTATACACAGGAATTTTCATGGTGTTATCTTTTGTGGTTTTTGACGAATAAGATATACAATGTTTTTTATTTATGATTTATGATATCAGATAAAGCAGCTGTCAGCAACAATTTGAAAATGTGTTAATTTCCTTTTCTCTCAGCTTCTATCTAAGCTAACCACTCTTCTCCCTCTTACTCTCCCACCATCCCTATAGAAGATACAGATCAAATACTCTATGTTTTGCCGTGGCTGATAAAGGCATCAAACGGGGCTGTTAAAAGAAGCTGAGCAAAAAATAATTGTCAATTTCAAGATAAATCTTTATGGTAAATCAATAACTTGCTGAAAACCTGCCAAGAGTTATGGACTTAAGAGTAGTTTTTGCAGTTGGCTGTCACATAACGACAGACATAAAGACATTTTAATTATATTTGTTAGTTTAAAGGGGGATCACTCAGTTTACTTGACAATTCTTAATTCCTTTTTCATATTTATTAAGCTCAAGCCAAATGGAGGGAAAAAGATGTCAGAAAATTGTGATAGTTGAAAGGGTGGCCTTGATAATCAGATAACGAAATCCTGGCTTTTTAACCTGAACTCAAACATTAATAGAAGAAATTGGATATATGCAAGTATCTCCCCAGTTTGTTGTGATCTCCCGCTACAAAAGTTGTATGTCCATTACTTTTGACTGTGTTCAGTATTTATGGATAATTGAAGGGTGTATATGTGATCAATGGAAATTATTGTAGATCCAGTGTGTGATATTGGAGATTGTTTGCAATATGTTTGTTATCAAGGAAATGAAAGGATTTTCTCCCTGATAGTTTTGATTAAAAGGACAAGTTTTAAATTACAGTTCGTCTTGTAGTTATTCATTCAAAAAATGCATACATACTTTGTTAATAGCTGCTATGGTTACTGCCTGAAAGAATATCAAACACCCCATAAGAAAAATCTTATAATGTGTAGAAAGAAGAGCGGAAGATATTTATGCTTAAATGCAGTTCTCTCTCTTTATTAAAAAAAAAGTGTTTGTTAAATAATATTTTTTAGTTATAAGTAATAAGAAAAATAGTGTTGAATCATTTTCCTAAGTGATTTGTAGTCAGTCTAGAAATCACACTTTATATTAAAGAAATTAAATGAAGCTTTCCAAAAAGGTATAGCATGCCTGTATCAGATAATGATGAAGATGTACATAAATAATTAAATGAACAAATGAAATTAAACTTAGTTTACATCCAACATACAGTTTAATCAGAGCTTTATGTCTATGCTACCTTGTGTTAAAATTTTAGCTCTAAAAGCCTGAACCAAAATTAAATTCATTAAATAGAGTTTAGTGGTGAGCTTCCACTAAATTCTTATCCGTTAAACATTGGATAGCTCTGCCCACTGCTGCATATCATGTTATGGGAGATAAATATGCCAAAATACAAAATAAATATAAGTTTGCGGAAAGGTGTTATTGAAAACAATAAAAAAGTTATAAAATCCAGTCGATACTACAGAAATAAAAAAAATAAAGAAGCCTGTTCATTTAACAAGATAGACTCCTGACCAAAAAAACAGGCTTCTAAATGAAAGTCTCAAATGTAATCTACATATTTTGATTCTTTTATGAATATTTCATCATATATCAGAAACCATCAATTGAAACTATTAATTGTTTCTTCAGTTTTGAAAATTAGTCCTTATTATGTCCAGAAAAAACTTCTTTTTTTTTGTTTTTTGAAATTCACCCTCTAAATAGGTTTTTAGTGTGTGTGTGGGAGGGTGGGGTCAGTATCAATTTGCAATGTGTGTTTATGCTAAATTGATCTTTTGGTTTGTGCCTGGCAGTGTTCTTGCTTCATTTTGAAAAATCACACTCTTTCAGTGATGACTGCCGAACAAAATGCAAGAGAAGTAACTTATTCATTGATCACCCATTTTTCCAAATTTTTCAAGTGATCACTTCCAACATATGCATGCTGCAAAAAATGGTTGGTCCCTTGACGGTTTCTTCTGAGTGATTAACCTGACCTGTCATATATTGAACCAAGATCCTGATCAAATTACCACCAATGTCCATTGTTTGCAACCTGATACAAAATACACAATATTTCCGATGTTAATGATACCCACAGCACAGGTAGAAAAGATTCAGCCATGTGTAGGTATCCTCTCAGGAGTGGAGCCCTCGACACAACGTAAATCAATTGTAGCCAATATAATTGTTAAATGATGTATAGTCGATGTCTGATCACTCAGTGGGGGGTTAAGTGTCACTCATGAGGTATGAAGAGTTTATGGAGAAAATTAAATTCTTTTATATACTTATGGTGATTATTAGTGCATGTAGGCAAAGTTTTTCTTATGTTTATAAAAAGAAGAAAATGACCTCTAGACTTCAAAGTAGACTTTAAAGTGTTTCTTTTTAATGTGGGAAAGAAAATAAATTCAAATTGTCCAAATAAGGGAAGATGTCAGTAAAGAACTTTTAACTGGAAAAGAATTATTTTCTTTTTCAATTCTGGTTAGTTTTGCAGTAAATGAAATCATCTTTTAAACAAGGATACTCTACATTTTTCGGGGTTTTTTTTTTACTAGGTGAAGTATGATTACAAATTATTATTACTTCTAAATTTTTTTAACTACTAATTGGCCTGAGTGAAAATGTTTTACAAATTATCATTATTTTTAAATTTCTATAGCTACTTATCAGCCTGAACAAAAACGTACAAATTATTATTATTATTGAATTTTTATAACTACTAATTGGCCTTAGCCAAAAAGTTATGATAAAAAGCAACTGATAAAATTAAGATGAAGGTAAAAAATAGTCATAAAAATTCAAAAATAAGGATATTCTACATGAAAGTATTAATTTTTTTCATAACAATTTCTCAGGTATTAAATTTCATGAGTAAATTCTAAATTTGTTGAACTCTTACTCAATACTGCTATTTATTATTAAGATATTCTTCTTTAGTGAAGTAATTTTAAAAAAATACTGAAATAAATTTATTTTGCCAACTTCTCATCCTTTAAAAAGTACAAATGGGTCAACCATTGAATGTTGTACACGTCTGTCCTTTCTCCCTTTTCTAAATCTCATACCTTTCTTTCAAATTTTAATAGCAATCATCACAATATAGCTCTTTTTAAAAAAATAAAAGTTCAATCTTTTTAATTACAGCAGTTTCTTATGAGAATATTAGATATCATCAAGCAGAGCTGTCACCATGGGGTTCTTCAGTTTTTAAGCTGGTTCATTTGGCTCTGTATGTATTTGAATTTATATCTAAATCGGGACAAGATTATGGAGTCCTACTGTGGTTAATTATTTAGTTTGAAAAATTTTATTCAAATATTTGGTGTCCAAGAATGTATACGTATGTATGACATGTATTACATGTATACACGGCACCTACGGAGCTACAGAACTGAAGATTTAAACATTTAATCCTTATCATGTCTAGAGAAAACTTTTGTTTGTTGTTGGAAAATTCTCTCCCTAAATAGGTTCTTGTCCGGAGATTCAATTTGCAATGTAAGTTTAGGCTAAACTGATCCCTTAGTTTGACTCTAGCAGCATTCACATTTGTTTTTTTCGGAAATTCAGATTTTTTTAGTGATCACCCCTTTTTCTGAGTTTTTAATTGATCACCCCCAACACAGCTTGCTGCGAAAAGACATTGGTTATGTGACAGTTTTTACTGAGTTACCTAATAAACCTGTAATCCAACTTTTTTTTTAAATCAAAAGTTCAATATTTTTCTTTAGAGTTATTATCTTATGAGAATATTTTTAGAAATTGTTTTAGTTATCTTCATGACATCAATTATTGTAATATTCTCCATGATATAACGATTCCTATAGACATATCTTGTAGATTGAACATAGGACTATAAGTCATGTGAGTTCATCTTGTAGCCCCAGAAATGGCCTGTTGGACCAACCAGCCTAGTTGGCTTCAGATACTTCTCTCATTGTGCGTGTGAATGAGTGTCTCTGGGTGCTCTCGGTCACATTCTTGAAGCTACAACCTTGAAAATATGCATGTATGCATCACTACACATTATCTAAAAACGTTTTTGGTTTTTTTTAAAAAGTGCCTTTGAGGGTCTCTATGGTCATTTTTCAACCAACCATGCTCAAATCTTGTGCTGGTATTTTTAAAAGATAATTTTAGACACAAGATCTATTTTTTTAGATAATTTTAGATAATTTTTTTAATAATTAGTTCTAGTCCACATGTGGGCTACAGTGTTTCATTTATGCAAGGTATGGACATTGGGTTTTATATCTAGTACTATTTGTAACTATCATTAAGTTGGTTAGAGAGAAGGAAAACTATGACAAACAGGCCAAGTATTTTTAAGTAATCAGAATCAGCAGCAGCCATTATAAGTCCGTTGTTGGAGAAAGACCCTCCCCATTTCTATCCATGATGGCCTCTGCGGTGTCGACCAGCAAACCTTTCCATCTCATCCCTCCATCTTGTATCTGTTTTTTCCTACTGAATTTATTGTACCATGGGCATCAATCAGTTAGCCTTTTGCTCTATCTATTGTCATCTCTTCTCGCTAAGTGCACTGCCCCTCGCTATTTTTGTTGCTAAATTATTTGTATCATATTTGTCACTCTTGTTTTTCCCCTGATCCTTGTTATCATTAGCATCACACTTTCTATGGCTCTCTATGCAATCAGTGCCAAATTGAGATTTTGTAGGCCCCTGAGCTACTGGTACTGTGAGGCCTGTAGTAAAATTTTCAACAGAAAAAATGTTAAAGAAAAATTAAATCTATTTTCCTAAAGCTAACAACAATTGGATTTTAAACATTTTGTTTGCATAATTTCTTGGTAACAAATTCCTCCAAAATATCAGTAGAGAAAATTGTAAGTTCTTCAGAAAATCATTCTTTAAGTGCCATGAGAGCAAGCCTGTTTGTTCTCGTACCATTGTGAATGTTCTTTAGATGTTCAATCTTGGAGAAGCGCCTCTCCCCAGTCACATTAGTTAGCGTTAAAAACAAGAAAGTCCATTCAGCTACAAGGGAATGAAAAAGTTAATCTATTGTTTATTACAAGGTTTCAGGTATTAGAAGCTTATCATGTTTTGTACTTGTGCCTAGATTACAATGTTTACTACAAATGTATATACAGAGAATTAATTGAACCTTTTGGATTCATAATTTAGTGTACTTATACGAGTACTTATGCATTGATTCAGCATTCACAAATGAAATCACTTTCAATTTAATCTCTGGAGGCCCACCAGCTGGTGGACACCCCTGGGCTGCAGCCCCTGAAGCCCACACCTTAATCTGGCACTGCGTGCGATTTTAATACCTGTAAAATCTATAGTGGCATTTGTTTCCATTTCATAATTACTGAAAAATGAGGATAGATATATTTATAAAATGGAAAATAAAAGCCTCTGTATCATCTTTCATGATTTTCTTTTTTTGCCAAAGATATTACTGTTCTTTTAACAAACATTTCTATGCTTTCCTTCATTGCAGAAAGTACAAATAACTACAAAATCAAAATCAGCAGAAAAAGTGAATTTTGAAGCAGAATTCAGAATTTACAGAAGTCAGTTTATAGAATTTATAGAAAAAATTCTTTTGATGACTGATTTTTTTTCATTATTCACTAGTTTATCTGTACTATATAAAATGACGGCATACATGAAATATATGGAAGACATTGTATTCTATAAACGTAGATAACAGAGATTTATATCTGTTGTCTTATATCAAATATAATTGAAGAATTCTGCCAAATGGCCAAGTTACAGTTGTCCCTCGGGTTTCGGGGGGGGGGCACAGAACCCTCACAAAATTGAAATTCTGCAGATAACTTTTGACCCCCCCCCTTCAACTCACATACTTTTTACAAAACTTGCATGCAATCAGACACAAACAACTGACTAATGTCACTGAACAGAATGATGATCATTTAATTATTTATTTAGTGGATTGGGAAAATAGAAGGAAAAAATGATTAACAAGAAATTTAGACAACTATTAAGGCATCTTCACAGACTTTGTTAATTCACTTGCTTGAAAATCGACATTCTTACAAAAAAATAAATCAAAATCGTATAAAACTCAATATTATCATCAGAATTTTTGTGACATTAGTAAAAAGAAAGATTGCCAAAAAATATAAGATGAAAATTATCTGTGTACACCCAGAACCTGAGAAATTTTCTTATATAAAGAGTATAAATGTGATGATAAATATAAACAAAACATTTGCAGTCAAAAACATCTGGATTATAAAAAGAATTACCAAGTTTTAATTGTCTATTGGATTTTGATGAAATTTTCAGTATTGATCTAATAAAGGATGAAATTCATTTTAGATATGTTTTCATTCCAAATTTAGGAAAAAAATTTTTCTCATTGTGATTATAACCCCTCCACCATAATTTATTTGATGATTTATTTACTTAAAATTTTTCCCTCTCATGATCTGTACACTTATAAAAGATAAGTCCATAAAAATATAAATTCTGTTTACTGTTTTGAAAAGCAAACATAAGTATATTCAATAAAAATGCCTCACTTGCGATGTTAAAAAAATTGAAAAATAAAGTAAAATATTTCTCTTCTTGGCAATTTTTTTTATTTGTTTTCTTGCTTATATTTTGGAGCTGAAAATTTTTTTGAAATTTTTTAAAAATTATCTTAGATTTTTCCAAATAACTTGATTATTTTTTAACATTTTTGTCTTATTCCTTCACTTTGTTCAACTCAGAGATTTTGTTAATTATGATGCAATAATATGACCAATCAAATATAATCAAAGAAAAAAACAATAATATGCTGAGTATGGAGGGTCAGAGATTAAATTTAAAGACTACACCATTTTTGTTTTTTGTTTTAACTTTTAACTAATTGAGAGATAGAATCTAGACATGCTTCAAATACAACCCTTATCAAGTTTCTCAAATGTTTATCACTGTTACACTTTTTTTAATTGACATTTAATTTATTATTTATAAATTAATTATCTATTTTTCAAGTTAATATCTAGTTGCCGTTTTTTTAAAGCTTGTCAATAAGCTGCCAATACCTATTATTGATGTTTTGCCGGTAAAATAAGAAAAACAGAGACACAGAATTATGACAGACAGATTTTATGTTATTATTAATGAAAATTTGTATTTCTCTTTATTTTAAACAAATATTTGGACTTTTTTTCTGGTAAAAACAAGAAAAAATATTGAGAACAAAATATTTTAAATTTTTACTCTCAAAAGTCTGTGAGAATAGCTTCCCTTTATTGATGAAGAAAAAATTATGAATAATCAAGTCCATGAAATTGAAGGGACTATTTACCATATTTCTCACCAATGATCAGTGATCGATCCAAGGTAAAACGCCTGGATTTTGAATGGTGATTTTCAAAACAGGCAGGCCTTTCCTACTTGAAAAATTAGCATAACACAATCTTCCAACACCATTACTCACTACTTTTACTTAAGCTAAACTTAGTAAGTATCAAGAATTTTACCACATGGGGAATACTCAGCTATTGACTACAGTATAAAATTGGGCCTTAAAATTTTGTTATATTTATAAATGGATTCTTAAAATTGTAACAAAATGAAAAATCAGGAGGAATTAATATTTGAATGATAAATAAATCTTTATTTACTTTTATGGATTAATTACTCCATGAAAATATCATATATGTATTTTTTACAAATTACTCAAGCAACATTTACATAAGGGATATTGAAAAATCTTAGCATTCCTGCATGATTAAATATATTTGCATAATTTAATACATAAACACAGACAAAATAAATATGTCTTGATTTTATGAAACATAAATCATTAAATTTCAATCTTCACACAAAAATTCTTATATTTGCAGTTTATAAATAGTTTCATTTAAGGATTAAAATCTTTCTTTTGAAATTTATACACGTAATAGACAGTAATTTTATTTTGAATTTCATGTATTTTCCTGTATTCATATGAAAATATTTTTTCAAAGGTGACATTATGTGTTTGAAAATTATAATACCTTTTGCATATATTATTTATAAAAAGAAGAATGATTATAAATTGGTTTAATTACTCACATAAATGCACACACACATACACATAGAAAAGATGAGGTCAACTTTCTTATCTATTGTGTCACTGAACAAAACACTACATGGTTGAATTGTTATATCATTATTTGCTTATTACTTATCATATACACAAAGAAAAAAGAAAAAATATATTAAGAAACTCAGGGTCCTCATTTTTTAGGCCAGATTGATGCTTCAGATTTAAGCAGAACTATTGACATGCTGTAATTATCAGGTTTAGAGAGTCGAGAGAAGTGGGACATTTGGCAAGGTACAGTTGGTACCTGGGGAGATAAATGAATTGAGAAATAAAGTATTAGAGAAGAGGAAATAAGACAAATGTTTTTATTATAGAAAATCCTTACAGATAACCTGGATTTTTTCTTCTATATTTTTTAATTTGAAACGTTTGGAGATTGAAATTTAATTTTCAGTCAAATTATAGTAACTAACTGGACCTGTGGAAATTTCACAGGTGTTAACAACTAAGATATGGACCCATGAAAATTCCACAGGTGTTTACAATCAAGATATCATCTTTACTCTCTCATATATATTCCTGAAATTAAAGTATATGATTATGTTCAAGTAATTTATTACCTATGGAATGTATCTATGTTAATTATTACAACATGGAAAGAAAACTAATATATCTTATGATGAATTATTTTTGCTATTTGTCTATATTCCTAGTCTACTTAAACAATAACTTATATTGTCGGCTTTAGACTTGTGAAAGAAGAGTAATGAATGAATGACAGTTATGGTGAAGGCTGAGTCCCTTTTGCTTCCATTCAAGTATAAGCTCCCTCTTCCATTCTTACCCTTGTTCAAGACATTGCAGGGATGTGTGGGTGGGGAGAGAAAAGATGAAAGATATGAAGAGAATGCAAGTATTGCTGCTATAAGATACTATGCTTTAGTTTGTGTGAACAGTGATTGACTCCTCACTTAGAAAGCAATGAAACATCGAAAGGGGAAAGGAAAAAAAAAATAATCAAAAACACGTTAAAACAAATAAATCAACAAGTCTTATTGGTATGAGAAGACACCAGAGGAGAAATGAATAAAAAACTGATATCATAATGGTTGTACATGCCAAAAAGCTGAATAATTTACAGGAAACTCCTGATTAAAGAGATAGATGCGTCCTCAAAAAGTGCCACTCTGATCGAAACCATATTGATCATACTTGGGGAATTATCAAAACTTATAGGAAATTATGTGATTGATCCTGAACTTATGAGATAAAAATAAATTGAATATAATTTTTGAAACAATTTTTTAAATACTTAATAGAGCATGCTATTCAATGTTTTTTGGATATAAATGTTTATACGTTAATCGAAAATGTGCTAATTGGAATCACGTTGATTCCTGTATTGGATTTTATTAAATAACATTAAAAACATGAAAAATAAATGTCATTCAAAATCAAATAAATCATGGAAGGAATCCAAAAGTTATTTTGGAGATTTTAAATTTGCTCTTGGGTCGATTATAAATCAAAATTAAGTAATGAGTTTTTTTTTAATACATGATTGTAAGGAAAGTGTGAGTATGCTAGTTTGTATGAGTCTGTGTTTTATAAGCAAGCAACTTGTGTGTGAATCAGTGTATACTTCTGCACGTGTGTTTTCCAATATTTATAAATTATTACTTTCTTTGATGTGAATTTAATAAAGCTGTAGTGCATACATTAAATGTATTCATTTATCTGTGAATAAGAAGGCTGCTTATTGAAGCATTATGAGAAAAGACATGATCCAAGTTAACTCCCCTGCTTGAAAACTAACTTGACTGGCCATCAGTATAGATTGGCATTGTGCAACATTCAGTCAGCAGACGAAAAGCTGAGAGAGAAGTCTTGCTTGTAAATTTCAGTGAAGAGTGAATTGAAATGTCTCGACGAGCATCTGTATTCAGCTTTCTTGGAGTTTCTGAAGACGATATCCACAGGTAAGTTTTTTTTATTCACATACATTCTATCTGCAAAGTGTTGAATTTTAAAATTTCGACACTTACATATACTTATCTTGGATACTGAAATGCTGTCACACATGTAACTGAATGACATTTCCAGTTATCAAAGCAGCAAACATAAATATTGTAAAGGACTTCTTAATCTCTGCCTGAAAGACATTTTTATATTAACTATGTTAATCACTCGGAAGTAGAGGTGACAGATTCTAAAATAATTATTACAAACAGCAAATATCTTGTGTTCAGCATTTAGAAATCACCTGTTATTGTCTTCAGTCTGTGAAAGTCCCTAATATAGCATTGATCTTCCAGGACTATCTATTCTGTAATTTATAAACAGTCCAGCCGCTTTCTATGACATTTTTTTATTATTCTAATCTTATTCTAGTAAATGCTTCTGCAATAAAATATTTAAAAAACTTGATAAGGAAAACTATCAAACTAATTATAATGGTAATATAATTATCTTATTTTTCTGTTCTTAAAGATTCAAAAATGATTACTATTGAAGTTAGTAATAAAAAGATGACAGATGAACTGAGAGACTATTAATACAAAGTTTTGTTTTTTAAAGATTTTTGTGTTTTGTTATAGATAATTGTTCCTATTGACAGGTAGAATATGAAATGTCAATTGAATTACCCTTAAAAATTAAAAGATATAAGACATAAAATATCTATATAATGTCACTTTTATTTTTGGGGCAAATCTTATAATTGTCAAGTTTTAGAGATTGTGAAATGTTATTAGGTTTTATTTTCAAAATCTTCAAATCCCATTATTAAGAGTCAAAATATACTATTATCCAATTGGTTATATTATAAGTTACAAGGAAAGGATTGTTGCATGTGTGTGTATGTGTATGTGTGTGTGTGTGTGTGTGTGACTTTTTGTGATTTTCTGAAAATAATTCATTGTGTGATTTATTCAATGCAAATACTTCATCTTTGCAAAATCCTTCATAACCTTTACTAAATTACAACACGTGGAGCATTATTGTTTATAATAACTGATGTTTTCCCCGAATTTTCAAAATAGAACATAGGATTAAAATCTTGAAATTATGATATGTTTACTGACTTTATCAAAATTGGTTACCCTATAATTCAGATGCAAATAACCTTTCAGTCTCTTATATATCTATACTCAGCCCTCTGAATGCACGCATGTTATTTTTTATTTTGAAAATCAAAACCGCAAGTTGAACAAAAACACTCTTTCAATAAAATTACAAGTCTATTCCTGTTCATATATCTAATTAGTTTTCGTAACAATCAAAGAGGAAATAAGAGAATTTTTTTACAATCTTGGCTACCCTTTTATATTTGTAGGTGACCTTTATCAATCCGTTAATGTCAATAAAAGAATAACAAGCTTTTGTATTTTTGACAAGAGTGTAAGATAAGTTTATATAATTTTGATACTGGCCTCTATGATTAAAACTTCAACTCACTTGGTTTACATTCCTTTCAATGAATAATTGCATGCATGAAAAATTCAATTGATTCATTGTTTTGTACCTGCTTTCTCTTAGCTATTCACAACATATGTAATTTGCTGAAAGACTTTAAAAAAGCTTCATGAAGACAATCTATTTATAAAGATGTTTGTTCAATGAAAGTTGTTTCAAAAATAAAAATAGAAAATTTTTACATTTATTACTGTTATTTGTATAAAATGAAACATTTTGCCTAAACCATGAGTTTTCTGCACTAATAGTTGTTAGGAAATAATAATAATAATAATAATAATTCATCTCATAATTTCAGACAATAAAAAATACCTAATGAGTTCTTGTGCTATCTATATAATAATATTCGTACCCTGGAGCTCTTCTGATTGCCAGAGACTCTTCTGCAAGCCTTTTATATAATCAGTCTGTACAGGCACAAACTGGATCTAAAATTTCCACCAGGGAAACTTGTAAAAGGGCCAACCTAATCCTGAAATTTAGTCAGTCTTGTGTATAAATCAACTCTAATGGTCATGAAATCAATCGTTTATGGTATGCCTCTTTTTTAGTTCTGTAGGTCAATATCTCATTATCATCAAATTTCACATCTATATCATATCTCACTAATATCTTCACACAGGCGTAATAAGACAGCAATAAATCATTAAATGTATAGCTTCTTTATAGCTTTAAACTGTTGAAGTCAACAACATGACAGATTATATATTACATTATATTATTTACAAAATTGGTATCATGATTTACACATTTCACTCTACTATATTTAGTATAATAAAGTACTTGCTGACATCACTCCTTGTATTTTAATAGCATTTGTTGTTTCATATAATATTATTTATTTCTAAATTAAGGTACAATTTAAAATTCAATGCATTTTATCAACAGGCCTGTCAAGTTTCAAAGTTAAGAATGAGTGTATGACTCCCTCCCCCCCCAACAATTCCAAGCATAAGGAAGAAAATTTGGGGGCATTTTAAGGGAATCTACGGAAAATTTTGAAAATCCTGTATCCAATATTTACAATTATTGTGTTTCACAGCGTATTAGCTACTGAAATCAAGAGTTGTCCACAGCAAAATTTTTTTTAAAATAAGGTGAGTTCTAAAGTTCTATAAAAATATTCTGCATACCTGAAGATACACAATCAACAATTCTTACTGAATAACTAGGGATAAACAACCAATAATTATTACTTAATATGTACAGCTATACAACCAACGATTCTTACAGAATACATGGAGATATAGAACCATCAATTACAACTGAATACATTCAGATATAAAATCAACAATTATTACTCAATACATTCAGATGTACAATCAACAATTATTACTCAATATATTCAGATATACAATCAACAATTATTACTCAATATATTCAGATATACAATCAACAATTATTACTCAATACATTCAGATATACAATCAACAATTATTACTCAATACATTCAGATATACAATCAACAATTATTACTCAATACATTCAGATATACAATCAACAATTATGACTTAATACATTCAGATATAGAATCAATAATTATTACTCAATACATTCAAATATACAATCAACAATTATTACTCAATACATTCAGATATACAATCAACAATTATTACTCAATATATTCAGATATACAATCAACAATTATTACTTAATACATTCAGATATACAATCAACAATTATTACTCAATACATTCAGATATACAATCAACAATTATTACTCAATACATTCAGATATATAATAAACAATTAATACTCAATACATTCAGATATACAATCAACATTTAATACTTAATACATTCAGATATACAATCAACAATTATTACTCAATACATTCAGATAAACAATCAACAATTATTCCTCAATACATTCAGATATACAATCAATAATTATTACTCAATACATCCGGATATACAATCAACAATTATTACTCAATACATTCAGATATACAATCAACAATTATTACTCAATACATTCAGATATACAATCAACAATTATTATTCAATACATCCAGATAACAATCAATAATTATTACTCAATACATTCAGATATACAATCAACAATTATTACTCAATACATTCAGATATACAATCAACAATTATTACTCAATACATTCAGATAACAATCAATAATTATTACTCAATACATTCAGATATACAATCAACAATTATTACTCAATACATTCAGATAACAATCAATAATTATTACTCAATACATTCAGATATACGATCAACAATTATTACTCAATACATTCAGATAACAATCAATAATTATTACTCAATACATTCAGATATACAATCAACATTTAATACTTAATACATTCAGATATACAATCAACAATTATTACTCAATACATTCAGATAACAATCAATAATTATTACTCAATACATTCAGATATACAATCAACAATTATTACTCAATACATTCAGATATACAATCAACAATCATTACTCAATACATTCAGATATACAATCAACAATTATTACTCAATACATTCAGATATACAATCAACATTTAATACTTAATACATTCAGATATACAATCAACAATTATTACTCAATACATTCAGATAACAATCAATGATTATTACTCAATACATTCAGATATACAATCAACAATTATTACTCAATACATTCAGATATACAATCAACAATCATTACTCAATACATTCAGATATACAATCAACAATTATTACTCAATACATTCAGATATACAATCAACAATTATTACTCAATACATTCAGATATACAATCAACAATTATTACTCAATACATTCAGATATACAATCAACAATTATGACTTAATACATTCAGATATACAATCAATAATTATTACTCAATACATTCAAATATACAATCAACAATTATTACTCAATACATTCAGATATACAATCAACAATTATTACTTAATACATTCAGATAACAATCAATAATTATTACTCAATACATCAAGATATACAATCAAGAATTATTACTCAATACGTTCAGATATACAATCAACAATTATTACTCAATATATTCAGATATACAATCAACAATTATTACTCAATACATTCAGATTCACAATCAACAATTATTGCTCTATACATTCAGATATACAATCAACAATTATTACTCAATACATTCAGATAACAATCAATAATTATTACTCTATACATTCAGATATACAATCAACAATTATTACTCAATACATTCAGATATACAATCAACAATTAATACTCAATACATTCAGATATACAATCAACAATTTTTACTCAATACATTCAGATATACAATCAACAATTATTACTCAATACATTCAGATATACAATCAACAATTATTACTCAATACATTCAGATAAACAATCAATAATTATTACTCAATACATTCAGATATACAATCAACAATTATTATTCAATACATTCAGATAACAATCAATAATTATTACTCAATACATTCAGATATACAATCAACAATTATTACTCAATACATTCAGATATACAATCAACAATTATTACCCAATACATTCAGATATACAATAAACAATTAATACTCAATACATTCAGATATACAATCAACATTTAATACTCAATACATTCAGATAACAATCAATAATTATTACTCAATACATTCAGATATACAATCAACAATTATTACTCAATACATCCAGATATACAATCAACATTTAATATTTAATACATTCAGATATACAATCAACAATTATTACTCAATACATTCAGATAACAATCAATAATTATTACTCAATACATTCAGATATACAATCAACAATTATTACTCAATACATTCAGATATACAATCAACAATTATTACTCAATACATTCAGATATACAATCAACAATCATTACTCAATACATTCAGATATACAATCAAAAATTTATTACTCAATACATTCAGATATACAATCAACAATTATTACTCAATACATTCAGATATACAATCAACAATTATTACTCAATACATTCAGATATACAATCAACAATTATGACTTAATACATTCAGATATACAATCAATAATTATTACTCAATACATTCAAATATACAATCAACAATTATTACTCAATACATTCAGATATACAATCAACAATTATTACTTAATACATTCAGATAACAATCAATAATTATTACTCAATACATCAAGATATACAATCAAGAATTATTACTCAATACGTTCAGATATACAATCAACAATTATTACTCAATATATTCAGATATACAATCAACAATTATTACTCAATACATTCAGATTCACAATCAACAATTATTGCTCTATACATTCAGATATACAATCAACAATTATTACTCAATACATTCAGATAACAATCAATAATTATTACTCTATACATTCAGATATACAATCAACAATTATTACTCAATACATTCAGATATACAATCAACAATTAATACTCAATACATTCAGATATACAATCAACAATTTTTACTCAATACATTCAGATATACAATCAACAATTATTACTCAATACATTCAGATATACAATCAACAATTATTACTCAATACATTCAGATAAACAATCAATAATTATTACTCAATACATTCAGATATACAATCAACAATTATTATTCAATACATTCAGATAACAATCAATAATTATTACTCAATACATTCAGATATACAATCAACAATTATTACTCAATACATTCAGATATACAATCAACAATTATTACTCAATACATTCAGATATACAATAAACAATTAATACTCAATACATTCAGATATACAATCAACATTTAATACTCAATACATTCAGATAACAATCAATAATTATTACTCAATACATTCAGATAACAATCAATAATTATTACTCAATACATTCAGATATACAATCAACAATTATTACTCAATACATTCAGATATACAATCAACAATTATTACTCAATACATTCAGATATACAATCAACAATTATTACTCAATACATTCAGATAACAATCAATAATTATTACTCAATACATTCAGATATACAATCAACAATTATTACTCAATACATTCAGATATACAATCAACAATCATTACTTAATACAATCAGATATACAATCAACAATTATTACTCAATACATCCAGATATACAATCAACATTTAATATTTAATACATTCAGATATACAATCAACAATTATTACTCAATACATTCAGATAACAATCAATAATTATTACTCAATACATTCAGATATACAATCAACAATTATTACTCAATACATTCAGATATACAATCAACATTTAATACTTAATACATTCAGATATACAATCAACAATTTTTACTCAATACATTCAGATAACAATCAATAATTATTACTCAATACATTCAGATATACAATCAACAATTATTACTCAATACATTCAGACGTACAATCAACAATTATTACTCGATACATTCAGATAAACAATCAATAATTATTACTCAATACATTCAGATATACAATCAACAATTATTACTCAATACATTCCGATATACAATCAACATTTAATACTTAATACATTCAGATATACAATCAATAATTATTACTCAATACATTCAGATAACAATCAATAATTATTACTCAATACATTCAGATATACAATCAACAATTATTACTCAATACATTCAGATATACAATCAATAATTATTACTCAATACATCCAGATATACAATCAACAATTATTACTCAATACATTCAGATATACAATCAACAATTATTATTCAATACATTCAGATAACAATCAATAATTATTACTCAATACATTCAAATATACAATCAACATTTAATACTTAATACATTCAGATATACAATCAACAATTATTACTCAATACATTCAGATAACAATCAATAATTATTACTCAATACATTCAGATATACAATCAACACTTATTACTCAATACATTCAGATATACAATCAACATTTAATACTTAATACATTCAGATATACAATCAACAATTATTACTCAATACATTCAGATATACAATCGACAATTATTACTCAATACATTCAGATATACAATCAACAATTATTACTCAATACATTCAGATTCACAATCAACAATTATTGCTCTATACATTCAGATATACAATCAACAATTATTACTCAATACATTCAGATAACAATCAATAATTATTACTCAATACATTCAGATATACAATCAACAATTATTACTCAATACATTCAGATATAAAATCAACAATTATTACTCAATACATTCAGATATACAATCAACAATTTTTACTCAATACATTCAGATATACAATCAACAATTATTACTCAATACATTCAGATATACAATCAATAATTATTACTCAATACATTCAGATATACAATCGACAATTATTACTCAATACATTCAGATATACAATCAACAATTATTACTCAATACATTCAGATTCACAATCAACAATTATTGCTCTATACATTCAGATATACAATCAACAATTATTACTCAATACATTCAGATAACAATCAATAATTATTACTCAATACATTCAGATATACAATCAACAATTATTACTCAATACATTCAGATATAAAATCAACAATTATTACTCAATACATTCAGATATACAATCAACAATTTTTACTCAATACATTCAGATATACAATCAACAATTATTACTCAATACATTCAGATATACAATCAACAATTATTACTCAATACATTCAGATAAACAATCAATAATTATTACTCAATACATTCAGATATACAATCAACAATCATTACTCAATACATCCAGATATACAATCAACAATTATTACTCAATACATTCAGATATACAATCAATAATTATTACTCAATACATTCAGATATACAATCAACAATTATTACTCAATACATACAGACATACAATCAACAATTATTATTCATTACATTCAGATATACAATCAACAATTATTACTCAATACATTCAGACGTACAATCAACAATTATTACTCAATACATTCAGATATACAATCAACAATTATTACTCAATACATTCAGATATACAATCAACAATTATTATTCAATACATTCAGATTTACAATCAACAATCATTACTCAATACATACAAATATACATCCAACAATTATCACCCAATTTTCATGAAATGTATGATATTTTTCCTTTTGTGCATGTGTGCCATAGGTGTTTGCTGAGGGGTGCAAGTAGTGCATTAGCCCTCCCCTCAGGCCTTTTCACCAAGAAGTTTGAATTTTATAGAGGCTTTGGATCAATTGGTCACTATCAACAGTGACAGCTTAGGACAAGTCACAGCTTAGGTACTCTGTAGACCTCTTACTGACAACCTGCACCTGGAACCCCCCCACCCCACCTCCAATATATCTGTTCACAACTCTTTGGAAAAATGACAGCGGTTGTCCATGGTGTGAGCGTGAGAATCTATCAAAGTGTGTGTCTCACACAGAATGCATGTGACTTAAAACGTCTGGATTAAGTAACTTTCACATTGCAGCTTGCTTTGCAGACCCCAGAACATAATTGAAACAAATTTAGATTCAATTATGATATAGCGTCAATAAACAGTCAAATAAATAAAAAATAAAAATGATAAAAAATGCTTCGGTGAGCAAGGAAAAATTGCGAAATAAATCTTTTTCAAAGCAAACGTGTCAACCCAATTTAAAGGGACCCATCGGTAGATTTCCAAGTATCAGTATCTGATTCAATAGAGAAGTCCCAAGGATTTAGAATGCATTTCTTGGTTGATACAATAACACATGGATTCACAGAAATCATACAATCATGAATGTCCACAGTCCCGCATTTCCAGGGATGGTGTGCAAAAGAACATATTTCCGGGGTTGGAGGCACAAAAGAATATATTTGGTGAAGGCTTGTGATCAAGGCAAAAATTTCCCAAGGGTTCTACGACCCCAAATTAATGCATTTTCTGAAAGAGCACAGACTGAGGACCAGAAAACTGTTTTATTTCCGCCCCCCCCCCCTAGCTTTAAGGAATCAAAAATTATACAAAAATAAAACAACAGTGATTTTAGAAATAAAAATAGTTCACAAATTCTGGAATTTTTCTTCTTCAAAGATGTCTCCTTGGTAGATTACTTTATTGCGAATGAGTAAAGTAAACAAATAGATTAAGTAAGTTGTTGTACTTTTTTTGGGGTGTTCAAATGCACCCCTTGCACCCCCTTATGAACACCTATGTATACGATGCATGATTTTTTTTAAAAAATGAGTTAGATAAAGCATTAACTTTATTTTCTATACCTATTTGAAAATGACTTTATACAAACATATAGACTTTCTAGTTTATTAGGCATTATATCAATTACATCATTACAAGACATCATATCATTCATTCAATTTACAGTGATAAATTTACTGCATTTTGTATTAACACGTGAATCACTTAAATTCTTCCAGTTTAATTGATTCATTTTGAAGTTTCAAGTCTCCTAAAACGGACTGTTATTTCTATATTTTATAAACCCTATTACAGGCATTATTTTTAAAGATTGGAATTAGTAATGAGAATAGAATTCTTCATGTTTGTCTTTTATTGCATTTCAAGGAAACTTATAACTATCTTTCTTGCTTACTTTAATTTGATATAAACTACAGGGAAATAGTTGAATTGATTGCATTTCTAACGCAGGTTTTGAATATGCAAAGAGAATGAAAATCTCTAATATCAAATTGAGCAAGGTTTACACCAGGAAGAAACATGTCTAATGTCTGAGCTGATTCTTCTTCAATTGGCTTTAGTTGTGGAATCAAAATAATATAAATACCAGTATTACAAATAGACAGAATTAAAAAAGTTGATCGGATATTGTAATTTCTTAAATTGTCTTGTCTTGTTACATTTTGATACTTTCAATGGGAATTTTTCTATAACAGGAAAAAATAAACAGAAAATAAACCGGTGGAGTTGATATATTACCACCACCATCGACTCTGTTGATGTTACCATTGTAGTTCTTAAGATCGACTTTTGACATTGAATGAGTATTTCATGTTGTCATGTTCTCGGTGGTCAGTACGAGAATATAACATTCATTACATCTGAAGATATTTGTCAAAAGTACAAAGGCTTCATTGTTCATTTACATCCAAATAAATGGGTCAAAAATATTCAAACACCTTAATCTTGTAAATAAACTAAGGAAGCAGGTTTTATTGTTAGCTCAGTATGAGAGACAATTTGATAGAAGGTGACACTTTTGACGTTTCTTTCATCTTATTAGCAAACACAAAGAACCTACTGAAAGTAGGATACACACTTTAGTCCTATGTATCTGTAAGATAACTCAAGAACTGATATATATATATATATATATATATATATATATATATATATATATATATATATATATATAAGTTATCAGATTTTTTAAATCTCCTTCACATTCTTTCTTGAAAATAAATTCCAATAATGAAAATAGTTTTGTCAAAATTGTGAAATTCAATACCTATTAAATAAAAAGTGATTAATGTATTAGAAAATACAGAACAATATTTAATAATCACAGAAGATGAGAGACTCTACATGTATTTCATGGTAAATCCATTATTTAAGAGTCTTGAAACAAGTGTTGAGTCAATTAATTAATTATTAAGAAATGGAGATATTTGGTCTGACAGAATTTTTTGATTTCCTGCAACTCCCCCATTTTCTTTAATTGTTTATTCTATTTACGTTGTCTAGGGTGAGTGATACATTAACTGTATAACAATGGGAGATTATCTCAAATAAGTTTCTATGTAATATAACGCAATTTAAAATTCATATATATATATATATATATATATATATATATAAACACACTGAGTACCTGTCGTAAGTATTTGCACAAATACCCATTTTATTTCTTATCACTTGGGTTCTGGAGTTAAGAACAAGAATATTACAAGAACCAAATTTTTTGCAGTCAACATAACAAGATATATTCATATTTTGTGGTTCTGAATGCAAGATTTCTGAAAATATTTTTTTTTTTAAGAAAAAATGTACTGGTAAATATTTTTCATTTTTTCGCTATATGTAATTATTCATCCTTATTTCTATTGATATTAGGACCATCCTCATCTTTGTTGTTTTTCATACAACGTTTCGGCCGCTGCACTCTCCAGCCTTCGTCAGGTATCATCTGGGAGATTTTTGGGAAATAATAATAATGCCTCATCTCAAAAATTCCGAGATATATTATTCATCCTTGTTATGATATTTTATGTTTCAGTTGAAGCATGATACAGAAAAAAATATATATACATTTCGAAAATATCAGATTAATAGAAATAATTGATGAAGAATGAGGAAGAATCCTTCTTTTTTTTTTTAAATATTGAGTGAAAACGTAGAAACTTTCTTCCAGATCAAAAGCATGAAATATAATTGATTGAATAAAACTATAAAGTTGCCAAAGAGAAAAATATTCTACTTATTCTTCCCATTTTTTAAATCCAAAGTAAGAGTTCTGTTTGAGCAGTTACAGAATTTTTTTTCTAAAAAGGATAAACATAATTGAAATCATGAGGCTTTAAAATCCAATTATATGTTGATTTTTGCAAGATTTTAAAAATTGAACTTTGGAATTTTTATCTAATTCTTAATTTGAAGTGGTGTTATGTATCAGATGGTAACTGCTAACAGGTGTTTGTGTGTTAATCAGATAGAGAGAAATAGATCACTGGGATGGATCGGAGGGGGGGGCATAAGTGTGAAATGTCAATGAGTGTGCGACAAGCTACTTCAGATATTCATCAAATTATCTTAAGATCCATTCCCTGATTCAGATCTGTACGAAGACGTTATTTGATACCTCCCTCCTAACCAGACTCACAACCCAGCTCTGATTTCTTTGTATACTTGAAATCCACGCAGTTTAATTATCAATCATTAAATCTACCCACTATAAGACACAGACCCTATATAACAGACAATCCTTTGTATCACTATTATAGATTTTCTTGAAAAAGCCAGAATGAACTGGCAAAACTGCTAAAGAAATCTTGTTTCATGGACTTTTGAAATGTTATTTTACTCTAGAATTATCCAATAAATCACAATCCACATCTATATACTAGTCATATATATATATATATATATATATATATATATATATATATATATATATATATATATATATATATATATATATATATATATATGTATATATATATGTATATATATATATATATATATATATATATATATATATATTGAAGAAAGTAGGGTTTGCTGAGCCACTCTTTTGATACACACTGTACTTAATATTGATATTCAAAAGAACAAGTGAAGAAGGAAATCAATATATTCTAAAATTCAATGATAGATGAAAATTACCTCAATGAGGTAAATGCAGAATTAATTTTAATTGAATAAATTTTACATAAATTTGTTTTTCATTTTTTATCGTTTACATTGTCATAATTAAAGAAATGGGCTGGCGCAGGAATTGAACCTGCATCCAACAGGAGATTGTCTTGACATGATGTTGCTCACACCATTCGAGGCTCTGACTTACCAGCTGGCTGCTTAGCTCAGATGGCCTCTAGCTAGATGCAGATTTGATTCCTATTGCAGCCCATTTCTTTATTTGTTTATTCTATTTATGCTGTTTAGGCCGACTGGCATATTCACTGCGAAAAAACAAGATGTTGGTTCCAACAGAGTTTCAAATAAAAATGATATCTATAATTATCTTAAACATATGATTTTCAATTAAATTGTTCACATACTTAGAAATAACACCAAATTTTAGAAATTCATGGATTCTCATAATATAGGTATGGCCCGTCCATTAGGCGGAGTTAATCAGTCACCTGAGGGTTGAAAGGTCTTAGGGGCGTACTCTGAACTGGAAAAAATTATTATAAAATGAAATGAAACTTTTGTATGAAATATGGGTCGGAAGTTCATGGAGGTGATTAAGTCTTTTGGGTCTGAATTTTGTTTCAAATTTTAAAAGCAAGGAGATCCCAATTTTGGTCTATGTATCTACAATTCAACAATATCCCACTTAGCCCGAAATCAATTCAATGTCAATGGTTTTGTATTTGGGGCGAGGGTTCATCCAATGGGAGGCTTTCATCAAATACATCTAGCAGATATGAAAAGAATAAACTTTTGATTATGAATGTACTAAAAGGCTACAAATGAACGGAACAGCATTTACTTGAAATTGAAAATGAAAATTTATAGGAACTTTCCCTTTTTGTCTCTTAAGTGTGAAGTGTTTCAAACCAGCTGGGGTGAGGGGAATGGATATCACTGAGCACATTTTTCAGGAATTGTGCCTCTTATTTCTTCAGCTCCTTTTTGTGTGATAAAAGTTGAATCTCATCAAATTTATGTAAGCATTTTTTTAAATTTATAGCATAGCCTTGAAAGAACTTTCTGGACTCATTTCTTTATTTGACCAAATCCCACTAGGAGACCAGATAATATTTACGATTAAAGATTCCATCATGTTCAAGACTTTTGAAATTAAGAAAATCTCGGAATGACAGTGTCACTTGACCTGACCAGAGAGGGAAAATTCAGAAGAACTTGTGCCAGTCATTTCTGGACTTTTGGCAGAGAATTAGCAGCAAGAATTTGGGAGAGATAGGTTGTCGTGTCATATAGGAGGAAAAAACAAAATAAGTGGTTTCAGCATTGTTTTATTACAAGAGTGCCTCCACGCTCAGTTAAGATTAACTATAGCTAAATATTTGAAAAAAATTGAAAAAAAAATTCTGTGGGTCATTCTTTCTGTCACAATGCATAAGATCTTTGCTTTCATAGGAAATTCACCAGTTTTGAGAAAAAGAATTTTTAAAGGTTTTAAGGATGTTCTGCTTATAATATAACTGAATTGCTAGACTGTATTGTACAGAAGTTAGGCTTCAAAACTATGTTTACTCCCCTTGTGGAGGTTGTTATGTAGTATTCTTTATTATCTTAATAAAGGAGACACTGAAAGCTGCACAGGTCTATGCAGTCTTTAGCGTCATTGTTATTGAGTGACATTAATATCAAAATGTTTTAAAGTGAAAGTTGTGATAAGGATCTGAATGATACCAAATTTCTGAAAAAAAGTTTTTTAAAATTTGGTTGAGATTCGGATAAACAGAAAAATATTAAAAGAATTCTTCTGAATAATTTTTTGTGCTTTCAACCGATAAAACTATTGTCACATTTACTAACTTGACAAGGGGAGCAACTGAATATTTTGAAGCTATAATTCTGTATGAATGGTGGAAAGTAAGAGTCCAGATTGTCAATGTTTAACTCACATGGTCAGATATAGCAAGTTCAATCTGGTTGGAAGTTTTTAAGGGTTCAAATTACTAACCTTAAGAGGTTTAATTCACATTGTACTAGGATAGAAACAAAAAAGATTAAAGACAAGTTTGGCTGTGCAGGTGTCAAACTCCCTTACTTCATTAAAATCTAAAAGGTAAACAAAACAGAATTCATTTTTCCATATAAGATTATTCCAAAACTTTGTATGCCATTTCAACTCCTTTATTAGAAGTTCCTGTAAATAGAATTTGCAAACTTTAGCAATAGAAGTTGACCTCAGTTGTATGAGTGAATTTGTCATCAGTTTTTGCATATGTAATATCACTGGTTTTTGGTGAGGTCATTCTCATAGTTGTGACATACAAAAATGAAGTCAAAACTCAAATAGTAGGAGCTTGACGATTGGTTCGTTCTATATTTCATTGAAAATTTTAGGAAAATCATTTGAACAGTATTTGTTAATGATGAATTTCAATTCTACTTTTTTTATTTATAGAAAAAAAATAATCAATTAATTCAGAGGATAAAAATCCTGCTTGATTATCACATTTGTTTTCTGACTTCACAGAATTCATTGTGGTATATAGATACTGATAAAGGCCCAAGAAAACCTTGTTAAAGACAGTCGATTCATCTGATTGAATTTCAACTTTGAACTGTCTTTGATTCTTCCAATCAGTCGCTCAAACTAGACATTGGTAATTTCAGGAATTTGTCTGCCTTCAGTATTATTTCAAAATGGAATTTTTCTCAATTTATCTGCCTATCTGTATTCATCCTCTTGAACATTTGGACTTTCCTGTGCCTCCTTCCTCCAATAAACTTATAACGACACCCAATGATATTTATTCTAGTTTGAGAAGCCCTGGTACAGAGTGTAACCTGGGGTGCAAATTGAGTGTCTCACTTGAAAGCACATGAAACCATTGAGACAGCCCTGTCATAATGTCATTTGAAATGATTGATATCTTCATTAATTATCATGATTTAGCACTGCAATCTTCCTTTCTGACAGAAACTGCACTTTTTACCTATCTTCCTTTTTTCATTCTTTCTTTGAATTAAAACTCAACCGAATCAGTTTTGTTTCTTTTATATTTTTGTCTGTAGTAAATAATTTCAGACAACTTGCATTTTTTTAACTTATGCAGGAACTATAAAAATTTCATGCCATCGAAAAGAATGTATAAACGCCAACACAATTTCGTAGCTGATCAAAATGAAATAGATTACCGTGTTTAGTCTTTTCAACCAGAATGATATTGAATATATAAAATCTATAGATCAAATGCAAGATGTCTTCAAACATGGAGGTAACTTGGTTGGACCAAGATACTGGGCAACAACTACAACAATGATAAAAAGAAGAGAGGAAAAAACTATATCAGTAGTTGTACAACAGTTGTCAAATTTTTGCTATTATTTCATTCATCCACAAATATAATAATCAACAATGTGCAGATGTCTTCTGTCACAGTAAGGGTCATAACTGATGTAGTAAAAAAGAATTTCATTGCTGAATTTAAAGAATTATATAAAAAGTAAAAACATTTGTGGTTAACAGAATGCAATTCTCCAAATGCAGATTTCTATCATCGACACATATAAAATTCAATATCAATACATATCCGTATATTTGATACATACAGTCATTTTTAGTAGTACAGGTTAACTAGTATTTCTATTGATATTCGGACCATCCTCGTCTTGGTTGTTTTTCATATATAGAGTGCAACGGAGAAAACGTTGTATGATAAACAACCAAGATGAGGATAGCCTGAATTATAATCAAAATAATAATAATACCGTATCTCAAAAATTCAGAGATATACTAGGTTAACTAGTATTGATAATAATGTTACACATCATCATCATCATCATCAGTCTTTTAGCGTCCGTCGTTGGACATAGACCTTCCCCAGGATTTGCCACACTTCTCTATCATGGGCGTCACGGAGCCAGTACTTCCTGAACTTGTCTAGCTCGTCTCTCCATCTAACATTTTGCCGGCCTCGGTTGCGCATATGGTCTCGGGGAATCCATGTTGTGAGTCGTGATGTCCATCGATTGTCAGCCATTCTTGCAACATGGCCAGCCCACCGCCATTTGAGATTTTTTATGGATTCTATGATGTCTCTAACTCTTGTCTTTTCCCGGATGTGTTGTGCTGTTTTGTGGTCTCTCCATGTGAGGCCCAGCATTATTCTTTCATGTGCACGTTGCATGGTTCTCAGCTTACGGGTCTGTTTCTTGGTTAAGTTCCATGTTTCAGCTCCATAAGTGACTATTGGGAGTATGCATTGGTTATACACCCTTCTCTTTAGGATTAATGGGATCTTATTATTTTTGAAGGTTGAGCTAGCTCTGCCAAAGGCTTGCCATCCTAGTGTGATTCTTCGCTTGATTTCTTCTTCTTTCGAGGGTCTCATCTTCAAGGTTTTTTTTTTGTTGTTTTTTTTTTAATTGGGGCATTCCTATAAAAAATACCAAAAGATACAGCATCAGAGGAATGGAAAACTAATAGAGAAAGATAAGATGGAGTGGACACAAAAGTTATTCCACAAGTAGTTGACATTCTCACATAACTCAAATAGTCTCACATGACTACTTAACATTGATATGTAATTGGATCCAAGTAATACCTGAGTGTTGTATACTTCAAATCTACTCGAGTGTGTCAAAGAATTTGTATAGCGGTATATGTGGGGCTAAATTTACATGTTGTACATAAATTCTTGACTCATACCATAAATAGAACAATTTCTTAATTCGTTTGTTGATAGTCATCTACTGATTTGAAATTCATTGTGAATACACACCAAAATATAAAAGTGCTGAACTGAAAATGTTTCACTAGTCATTCGATTTGGATTATTTGATTCGGTTAGAAACATACTAAGATGAAATAATTGATTTTACAAGCTATCTTATAAAAGTCATACTTTGAATAACTCCTTTGATCATTTTCGTTAGAAGTAGAGTTAAGTTCATGTACAAAGGTGTAGCTGTGGGGAGAGAGACACTATACGACCCCACCTGCCCTAAATTGAAGTGGGCCCCCAAAAGCTTAATAAATCTTAGTTCACTGACTTCAGTTTTATTGAAGTCATACAATAGCAGGGATATCAGAAACTGTCAACAAAGACTGTCAACATAGGTTTCTTTCGGTTTTCATGTTGGTCTGGCTGGCTATGTATATATTTATCATGTGTACAAGCCTCGCCAACGTAGCAAGAGATCTAGAAAAAACATTTTTTCTCTCAAAATTCCCTCCTAAGTTTGTTTTTAGAGGGGAGTTTAGTTAGCAATGTAATTTTATGCTAAACTGACCCCTTAGTTTGTGTCCACTATTTGGGGAGGATTCAGACTTTATTAGTGATCATTACCCAATTGAAGGTGAGAGAAGTAACTAATTCATTGATTACCCCTCTCACAATTTTTCTGATTGATTACCCCCAACACAGCATGCTGCCAAAAGACGTTTGTTGCAAGATGGTTTCTGTTGAGTCACTTAACAGATTCGTATTTGTATATTGAAATACGAATTGCATGAATAATAATTCAGCTTTTGGGCTTTGGGTTGGTTTGTCAAAAATTAGTGCCTGTCTATTTATTGCAATTTTTCCTTTTTCATTAAATTTCACAAGATATTGGAATGGGTAGAGTAGGGGTTCCACAAGTCCACAAAATTAGAAATACGATTATGTACAATCTATGCTCTGACTGAATAATTTGTTATTGACCAAACTACCACTGAGTCCAACTGTGCAACTTTATCTCCTCGTGTCATTGTACTGTTGACAGACATATTAAATCATACACATTGTTTTTATAACCTTATAAATGTCTGGATTTCGACCTTGGAATATCTTTTATTCTTTTCATTTCTTATTGCTCCAAATTCTGACATGGATTTCTACTGGTTAATCAAGACAACAGATTATTTCATGGAGAGGCTGATCAGCAACTTGTGCTAATGAATAAATGAAATGTTTTAATTAAAATCATATAAAATAAGGAACCAACAAAGTTTTAATAGCTTTAGTTTCTGTGGCATTATAAATTATGTATACATATATTCATATTCATATATATATATATATATATATATATATATATATATTCATTCATATTATATATATATATATATATATATATATATATATATAATAGGATGTGGATTCACTACACAAACAAGTTTATATTTCTGCTCTCTCTGGGCCTCATCAGGCAAATGATTGTCGGTGTTTTTAGATTATGGTTTGGCGAATTTGGTGAGAATCTTGTGGGTGTTGCTGTGAGTAGGAAGAGTTAGTCATCTTTTTTTTATTGTTTTTAGTAATGTGAATATTTTTGTTGGCGGTTGTAAGTCACACGTCAAAGGGTGTATATATATATATATATATATATATATATATATATATGGCAAAATAATGGATCCGCTACACAAACACCTTTATGCTTCTGCCCTTTTGGATTTCTTCAGGCAAATCCGCTTCACATGGAGAAGCCCAAAAGGGCAGAAACGTAAACGTGTTTGTGTAGCAGATCCATTATTTCACCATATTTAAAGCTTTATTTTAACTAGATGTTGACTATGCAGAGCACTTTATGGAATAAACCATTACACATCGGATACTGAATTATTGATTTGTACTTTTATGTGTATATATATGTGTGTGTATGTGTAAAATGGGTAAATATAGTGAGAAAACTGATGAAATTTGTTTGATTTAAGCAATTACTAAATCAAGTCAGATTATAAATGAATCTTAAAAAACTGAATAGATATTGGATAAAACTTCTTCATTGAATTTATGATTATAATATCTATGTTTGTCCACATTTTCATTGTTGCTTTCAATCGCTGATAAAGGGGAGGACCTCGCCTGATTTTAGCCGAAATGGAAGTTACCAAGCAGAGCCTCTTTTCCAGTAAGCTTTGTTTCCGATACTAAAAATGACAGAGCTGAGGACTCATTCTGGAAGCTGAAATTGAAGTCTCTTTGTTCTTCATTTTCAATATTTAGGGTTATAGTGGACTGCTATCACGATTGGCTACATTGGCAACAACCACTGGTTCATATCTCTGGATTTGATGTATTCTTTAGAGAATTCATAGTTTTGTATCAATTACATTCAAATCAAGACTAGTTTGTTGCTGTGTAAATTATTTTTTAAATGCAAGCAATAACACATGCAGACCACAGGTTCCTAGCAGACATTTTTTTTTTACAGGCAAACATTTGAAAACAAGTATGTTTTGTTAGTATGTCTGTCTGTCTGGAAAACAATGAATGGGCATCATATTTATTTACAATGTTTTGGTCGTGTTCCTTCCAGGCCTCATCGGGTGTTGTTGGTTCTAGAATGTGAAGTTACTACTCAGAGTGCATGCCTGATTGGACTGAACACATCACGTCCATTTTTTTTGTATATCCAGATTGTATTCAAAACAGCAATAATCAACAAAAAGGAGGGTATACAGCCGAAACATTGTAAACAAATGAATCCATAGATGACAAAAATAGTCTGACCATATCATACACAATGATTGATAAATCTCATCTAACAAAATTCAGACAAGAATTATTTGCTTTCTTTCCTACTCGGACAATATTTTGAGAAAAACAGGATTTGAAAAATGATCGATCTCATACTCGATTGATTCAGTCTGTTAGTAAAATCATTCAGAGGTCACATAATGGAAACTAAAAGTCATAATTAATACCAAGACAAATCTAACTTTTAGGATGTCAAAATTTAGTTTACTCTGATGAAACTGTTAGCAACAGTAAGTTGAAGTTTCTCAAAGAACATTTCTCATGAGATTCTTTTCAGATTGTTTGTCCATGATTATAACTAGATAAATTATGATTTGCAGAACTTTTTATCTGTGATAAGAAACCGTCATCCAACATAGGTTTCTTCTGTTTTCAAGTTGGTTCAACTGACTTGCTGGTTACTTACGTACAGCAGTTATTACACATAAAGGCTTCACTAATCGAGCTAGAGTGCTGAAATTCTCAACTTTTACTCCTTTGCATCTCTAGAAAAAAAACGTTTTTTTTTTGTTTTTCGAAAATTCCCCCCGAAGAGATTTTTTTTAATTGGGTTTCTATTTACAATATAAGTTTATGCTAAATTAGTCCCTTGGTTTATGCCTGGCAGCATTCACTCTTGTTTTTTGAAAATTCAGACTCTTTTAGAGATCACTACCCAACAGAAGGTGAGAGAAGTAAGTTATCCATTGATCACACCTTTTTCCAATTTTTTTATTGATCACTCCCAACATAGCATGCTGCCAAGTCATCGATCATATGATAGTTTCTATTGAGTGACTAACCAGACCTGTTTTTCTTTTATTGAATTACATTAAAGAATGTAATTATTGTACAAATAGAAGACTTTACTTGAAATGTTTAATTCAGATTTTTATATTAAAGGCCTTGATCAAGTGAGATGGGAAGACTTCTCAATATTCACCAAATGTTGCATAGGATTCGGAAAAAACACGTGTTAACTATGAGAGAGCCATTTAGAATTTTTATATCTACTGTAGAGGTGACATAATCCGAAGCTGTCATCTTCTTATCCAGGCATCCTATTCACATATTGCCTTAGCTCTCCCACATCCAAAAGTGAACTTTGTGATGTGCTGTCCTTCCAAGACTGGCAGTAGGGCCATCACTTTTTTTTGTTTTATTACTCCGTTCTCAGTACGAGTTCTCATGTGACAGCCATCTTCTGTCTCACAAGATATGCTGTGCTGATAAGTATTGAATATTCTCTCCGTTCCTGTTTTTTTTTGCGTCACAATTTTTCTGGCAGCCAATTGGAAATCAAGATAGCAGCCATAATTGAGGTTAGATCATGTGTGTCGTGTCTTTTTATATGACAGAGCTTTAAAAATTAACAAGTAAGCACATTTTCATATGTTTTTCATGTTCTGAATGATTTTCACCCAATCTGCTGTATTAATTGAAGCAAATTGGGTTCTCGTTCAGTAAACAAAACCTACTGAAGCATATTTCTGTTTTCAATTCATGACTCAAACATAATGAAAATATTTCATTTTTAAAACTTAATGTGATGTGACATGATAGGTGGTTATTTTACATCAACAGCATAGACTGTAAGAGTTCATGGGGCAAACAGGATGAACCACAGCCAACCATATCAAATCGGATGAAGGCGATGTTGTGTATGGGGTGAAATTGGAAGGGGAACCTCTACATTCAGCTCTTTCCAGAAAGACTAAATGATTGATTTCAACAAGTACTGCTCCCAATTAGACCAGCTGAAAGTGGCAATTTTTTGGATGAAAAATGTCATGAATTAGCTCAAAGAAAGATGTAATACTCCATCACAATTTTTAAAAAATTCAGTTTTCTGAAAAACTGCAAAAGACACCTGGAGTAGTTCTTTTTTGAGAAAGATGAAAATTCCTGGAAGGTTGGAATTATGAAGTTGCCTTTTGGCGGAATAAAGTGGCAAATGTGTTAGCTCAATAAAGCTAATCACCAAAGCCCCAAAAATGGCCTGTCTAAGTGGGCTACAGATTCTTCTCTCTTTGGATGTCTGTGTCTATGTGTGTGTTTGTGTATCTCCAGGCATCCCCCGTCACATTTATGGGGCTACAACCATGAAAATTTGCATAAGTACATTTGTTTTTTCAAAAATTGCATTTTGGGGTCTCTATAGTCATTTTGGACCAACAATATCTGCATTTTATGCAAGTATTTTTTTATTATTTCAAGTAAAAGATCAATAAGTTTTAGTACACTCACAATCTATGGTGATTCATTTATGCAAATTATGTGTATTTTTTCTTTCATTTTTATTTAAAAAAAAACACCCCATAAACAAAATCTGCCTCTTTCCAAACTTCAATACCCACCATAAGAAACCTTTGAATAATACTGTCACTATTGGCTTTTGAATACTACAGTCTACATTCATAAGAGAACAATTTTAGTTGAACATTTCAATTGAAAAACATTAGCCATCAAAATGGAATCTCTGGTTTGGGGTTGGTTATGTTAACTTCACACTGATGCTTTTGAGAAAGGCATGAATTGATCTCTTCTCTTTCTGCCTATAGGTAGAATGGCAGGGCAAATTGGGCTGTCTAGCCTTGGGAAGGCAACCAGTCTAGGAGAAGGACAACTCTAATTCAAAACCAGGGAATGGAGCCCCATTAATCCTGATGCTAGGTATATCACTCTCTACTTTCTACTCTGCTGACTATATCAGCAACGCTGAGGGGAATTCTGATGACTGGAAATCCTAAGATATACATATGCTTTACCCAGGCTTGCATCCCAGGGAGGTTTCATTATTTTTACCTTCATTTTTCCTGTAAAATCATGTAATTGCTTTTTGAATTGATTGATGATAAATTAGATTCACCAAAAATTTTCACATTCACAGTCGTGAAAGGAAAATTTAACTGTTCAGTTCCAAGATAAAATAAAAAAAATAGTTCAATAAGTATTGCCTATTGTTGATGATTAAATCAGATTTCATATTTTTGCCGTCAAAAGTTTTATGATATGCTAGATGATTCTGTGACCGATTGGGTCACTTTTATTTTTGTTTACTTTTGGTCACCCTACGTAAAGCGTTTTGGACACTTTTCACATCAAAGTATTAGTATGAAAGGAGTTATTTATGCCACAGATTTAAGACCAATAATTTTCTACTAATCATAATGGCAACTTGCCATTACAGCCAAAAATAAATGTTGAAATTGTTTATTTGTGTTAAAATTGTAGAGTTGGGAACATTAAAACATGACATGAATGAACACTAAAATAGCAATAAGGGAGTTGAAATGACTTGTAAGAGTTAGTAACACTAAAAAATAAAGTACAAGAAGAGGATTTTTTTAATAAACTAACATTGGGTAAGGCATGTGTTCACTTTAGATATAAAAAGGTTGAGATTGTACTAGTTACTGATCAGTGTGAGTGCTAAAGCAGGCCCCACAACATTATTTTTCAGTTGCCAATCACCCAGATTTTTTGTATTATTTGATATAGTGTTTTTGGTGGGTATCCCAAGTCAAACCCTAAATTTCAATTTTTGGGAATGTAATGTCTTAAGAGGGTAAATGGAAGTAACCAAAATACTTCAGAGCCATTGTTTTGTAAAAAGAACAGAATCTGAAGGCTCAGTTCAGCATTATTGTAATATCATTAAAAAAAGCTCCCAACCCAAATTGCGTCATTTCAATAGTAAAGTAAAGGCAAGTAACCAAAAAATTTTGAAACGGATGGATAGAAAGTCGGCATCAGGTTCAACAGTATCGTTTGATATTAAATAGAATACTTCAGAGCCCTAGTCCTGTATGATGGATGGAAAGAGAGGATCCAGTTCACCAGTATGTATGCATTGTAAATAGGGGTCCTATTTACGATGCATACATACCCTCTCCCATTCCCCAAATTTTGTTTCTTGGAAAAATAATTCCTTCAAGGAAGAAAGCACAAGTGACCAGAATACTTCAAAGGTGTAGTTCTGTGCAATAGATGGAAAGTGAAGTTAAATTGTGAACGGACCCCCCCCCCCACACACACACTCAAACATACACAAAATTTCATGCTTCAAGTTAATGATTTCTAAATGGAGTAAAAGATAAGTAACTGAAATAATTTGGAGCTGTAAAAAATATATGAAGTCTTGTCAAAAATATCTTTTTTTTTCAAAAGTGTGGTCAAAAAAAAAGTTCTCACTCACGAGACACAAATTAGTTCACATTACAGTTATATTGTAAATAGGACTTTTTCTAAAACACTTTTACAAATCACCTGGGTTTTTTTTGTATTCTGTAAGTTACCACATAATTGCGTTCTTTGATTCAAACCCTTGGCTATGATACAAAACAGTGTCATCAGAATATGAAGTCATGTGAAAAAACAAGAACCATATGTTCAAACATGCATCCACCATTCTTATCTTCCATCTGAGTTTTTTATTTATTCATTCTTAAATATATCAATTATTCATTAACAATCTAATTTTTTTAGATAGATTTTGTAATGAAGACAAAAGGCTATTAATTGACTTATCTAATTCAGCTACATACACAATATAGCATGTTGTAATGTTTGTAAGGTACGAAGAGTTATATAAAATGTGGAATCTTCATAACACATTGACTGTTATCATATCATGTGACAATTGAAAGATCCTTTATTTAGTGGAATAGGAAAATAGAAAGAAGAAATAAATTACAGGAATTTACCCTGTCCGTCTGAAAATGAATCACTATTGTGTGGTTGCTTCATTTTTCTTACCGTACCCCTACTCTGTATATTTTCATCTCTCTACCACCCAAGACTTTACTGACCCACCTATCCCACACCGACTCTTCCGACAGTGATACAAGGTAAAAAAAATAGCCGTTCATGACTTGGCAAATTGAAAAGAGCCGATCATCTGGAGTTGGCAGCTTCTGGAGTATGGTGTTACAAAATGATTAGGACGGAAGAGGTCATTTTTATTTTAGAGAAATTTATATTTAACCATGTATCCTCTCTCTCTCTCTCTCTCTCTCTCTCTCTCTCTCTCTCTCTCTCTCTCTCTCTCTCAATCTGTCTTTATCTATCTCCTAATCTATCTCTATCTATCGCTATCTCTTTCTCTATCAATAATTCTAAACAAGCTTTTCCACAAATGCCTAAACGTCCTAATGCCACATCAAGGTGTTACTGACAAAATTATTTGTGTCCATTTTCACTAAGGATTGTTCTTGTAAAGTTGTTTTTTCCTAGAGTGTTTGCTTCTTGTGGAAATTTTGAAAATTTTAATGTGTGTGAAATAATGGAGTATGTAAAATCACATTTTTCTTATTGATACAATCGTTAACTTTTAAAAACATTGCTTAAATTGCTTAAAAAAATGTTTGTTCATGTTATGATATCTCTTTTACCTCCCTACTGGTGCTACTGATTCCGGCTCGTTATTTATAGCTAAAACTGTCTTTAGAATGGTTAAGATTGGAGAAATTTGCCATTTCCAGCTAACTTAATTGTTAAGAATGTGATTTAATACTCATTTAAAGCCCACTTATCAAATAAAACAACTACACACCAAGACTCCTGAACAAATTGTTAATAAAAATTGTTGAATTTAGTTGGCTATTTTGAAAGATTTTATTCACTGAATTGGAAGAAAAATCAGCCAGATCTATCTTGAGAAATAGCTGATTTGGCAACCCTCATCTCAAGCCAGCACAGCACTAACAGACGGATAGAAATGCCTATTTTGTCAACCCTTCTCCCTGACCCCTCGGAACACTCACAGACAGACAGGACTGTAGAATTAAGGTCTTTTGTACTAGATATGTTTCTTTACATGCAACCTGGGTTTTTTCATTGACATTTTGAATGGAAAAATCTACTAATTTTATCCAATTTTACAAATTTAATTTGAAATTGCAATAAAATATAAAAAATCTTTTTAAAACGCAGTGATAATTTTGATTAAATTTGCAAAATATTTCATTCTAATTAATTATCTGTCATTTGATACATGTTATGCATATGAGCCTGATGTATCTAATTACCTATTTTTTGGTACGTTTAGCCTCAAATCTGTATCTAGCACATAGGTTTTTTTTCCATTAATTGAGCTTCTTTTCTATTTCTCAAATAATCATCAGATTAATAAATTGATTAATTAAAATTGAAGCCTAAATACGTTATGGGTGACATTGTATTCAACTTTTTGTTACTTTTTTGTTCTTGCCTTCAGTAATTTTCAGATCCTTCTTCAATGGATCATTTGAATCTTTTGGTGCTGGATCTGACAATATTTTGTGCATTTAGTCCCTAAGTCTGTACTTCTCAATACAGCAAACCTTTTTCTTCTTATTTACTGAGTGAGATATTATGCCTACCTTAGTCTAATTCATCTTTATCTTAATGAATAAATTTTGAGTGATTCAGAATCATATTGCCAGTGTTGTCTAACTTTATAAAAGTATTTCATTTTACCATCTGTGACTGATCATCATGAACAACGTTTTATGTGAAACAAGATTTTTATAAAACAAAAAGGGAATATACGTATATCGAAAGTTAAATCCCTTCAAGTAGACGGGTGGAGAATAATCAAGTCCGCAAATTTCAAGTCCACGAAAGAGTCTACTGTAATCATTGATGGAGATAATTATAACTTGTTATATCCAAAATGATCTTCATGCAACATCAGTGGTATCAAGGATGCCTACAAAATGAACAGTTTTTTTCAACTTGCTATATGAACTTTTAAGCAGAGGATATCGTTCTATGCATCTCAACAGACCATTGCATAATATCTACCACGTCTGGGGGTTTTTTTTGTTAATTTCTCAATTTGTGCTGAAAAAAGCACAAATTAATCAAATTGACTGATAATTTTTGTCTGGATTTTGTTAGATGGGATGTATTGTCCATTATGCATAAACTGTTTTCCTCATCTATTTGCTTATAATGTTTCGGGCTTGTACCCTCTGGCTTTCATTGGATGTTGTTGGTTCTAGAACGTAGAATTACTTCTCAAATAACATGCTTTATAGGACTAGTCACATCCTTTTTTTTCTATATCTGGGTTGTGTTTTTGGTGTCAAAGCTGCTGTCTGAATTTTGCTAGATGAGGAGTATTAATCATTATGTGTTATGTATTAATCATTATGTATTATGTATTAATTATTATGTGTTATGTATTAATCATTATGTGTTATGTATTAATCATTATGTATTATGTATTAATCATTATGTATAATATTTAGCAACTCAGAATTTGACACCAAACAAAACCTTGATATACACTGCGGAAACGTTGTGAACGATTTAACACATAGACTAGGAAAATAGTCTGACCATATTGTACATAACAATTCACTAATGTTTTAGAGAAAAAGATTACTGTGAATTTTCAATGTTACTATCTATTTAGTTTCTTTATTTTTACTGGTTGCATCACATGAATCCAAAAGATCTTTGTTTATTGTAGTCCAATACTGTGTACTTCAATGAGACTTCTTTTTTTTTTACAGTAGTTAGTTGTGTCATTAAGCCAGCTTCAGTTTAGTTGAAGGAGAATTAGAATTGAACAAATAGGGAAAATTGGTTGTTGAATTTGATATGGCCAATATCATGAAAGTAATTTTAGATCTGTATTCAACGTTTCATACATCTCTTTTGTATTTTTCAATGTTCAAAATATAGTGGAGAATCTGATAGGCAATTTAGTTAATATCCATATCTGTAACATTACTTTTGTGATATTTTGCTACAAGGAACATTGAGAAAATAGTTGAAATTGCTGGAGTTACTGGAGCATTTCTTTTTTGATAGACATTATCTTTGCCTCTGGTTGTCATTTTGTGTTGAGATCACATTTCCAATCACACAGTGTCTTGATGATTCAGGTTGCAAGTGTATGAGAGAAAGAACTTTACTTGGAGGACGACGACAGCAAATATCTATCATGTCTTAAACTAAAAAGCACTCAGAGAGCTCATACCTCTGCCAACTGTATAGTTAAATGAAAATCAGTTCACAAATAGTTACGATAATGGGTAGGTAACTGTAAAGATTCTTGGATCTGTTCCAAAATTTAATCAATTTTTCATTAGTCCATGATGTGCCTTTTGACGGAGTGTCATTGGAATTCATTGAGAACTTTTGAAGATGTTGTGTAGTGTTTATGTAGCTGGTGTGGGGTGGTAACTGTACATGGACCTGCCCCAAAATAAATTTAATTTAAATGATGATACAGTAAATACCAAGGACATTAAGTCAATTTTCTTTACAAATCTATTGTTTATTTAGTTCTACAAACATTGTTATTCGGAATTAGTGAAGCAAACACAAATTTTAAATTTCTGCTAAATCTTTTGATAAATTTCATTTTTGGTTTTTTATTTGATATTTCAAAATCGTTTTTAGACAAAAAGATTACTGTGGACTTTCAATCATACTACCTACTTACTTACTTTATTTTTACTGATTGCAGCACATGAATACAATAGATCTCTGTTTTTGGTAATTCAATACTATGTACTTGAATGAAGTTTTTTTGGCAGCAGTTCATTGTATTAGGTCAGCTTCAGTTTAGCTAAAGGGGAATTGGAATTAAACTAAAAAGAAAATTGGTTCTTGAATTTGGTATGACCAATATCATAAAAGTAATTTTGAATCTACATTCAACATTTCATACATTTTTTGCGTTTTTCAATGTTTGATACATAGTGTGATATATAATTTTTGATATTCACCTTTATTGATTATCAAATTTGAGTAATTTTAAATGGTCAAGTTTTTTGCATTCATTTGTTCAGTATTATGCAAAGATCAGCAGCTTGAATAATAACCTAAGTTATCTCCCTTGACAGAAGTCTTCTTTGATTCTCTTTTGAAAAACAAAGAAATAAAATGAACAGTTTTTTCTTTTACAAATAACTTATAAATGATATATTCAAAATTCATGCCTTTCTTTTGCACTCTCTGATCCTTTTGTCTGTAGTCCCTCTCACTTGACTTTTTTCTGTCAGGAATCTGTGTACTTTCAACATTTTTTTTAAAATCATTTGACTATTAATCATAATATTCTTAGAATTTTATACTTCTTTGCTCTGAATCTAATTCCTAGATCCAAGAAATTGCTTGCACACTCAACTGGATTCTTCATTCAGTGTTCCATCCTTGCAGACTGGGTTTATGAAATTATTTACATATTAAATTTGATTCTTCATATTGGAAGTTCAACACACTTTGACACATAAGTTTAGTTTTACTAAAGTTACTAGAAATCATTCTGCCAATGCATACCTCTGCCAACACCATTTTCCTTAAAAGCTGAATGAAAATCACTTCACAAATTGTTATGATGCGGGGAAGGTGACTGTAAGAAAAACTCCTGGAGTCACCCCAAAATTTAATTAATTTTCCGTAAGCCATAGCCTACCCTTCGGGTTTTTAAATTCTGGTTTACTCTGGGTGAAATATAGAGTTACGTGTGAGCCATATGGGACATTATTTCAACCCCTTAACTGGCAGAATAATGGAAAAAAAATTTTGAAGATTGAAAAGAAACAGGTCTCAGAAAAAATATCCACAGGATGCCAGTGGACTTACCTTTACTACTCGATCAAATGAGTTTTCATATTTTCACACGTTATTAATTTCTTCATACTTTCAACAATTTCAACAATATGCAAGTATTGTCTGAAGAACAATCTAAACAATAAACTGAATGACCTGCTTACATTGCCATGCAACACAAAAATGGGCCAAACAGATTTTATCTGTATTCCGGAAATCAATGCACCAATAATTATGAATGAACACAAAGGATAATCACAAGATACAGTGGATTAATATTCAATATGAGGTGAATGGAGGAGGGCTAATATAGATCCAATATTTACGAGAAGTAATGTGGGGTGTTATGTACTGCACATGCAGAAGAATTTTTAGAAAATGGGTCAGGTAGATTTCATCCATTTTTTATGTTATGAAATTACATGAAAGATAAGCATAAAATACAGGAGATTAATAGGACCACCTTTTGCAACATTCAATTGTTTAATCTAGGTAATTATTGAATCACTCAGGTTCTGCAAAGAAAATTAACTGGGAGAGAATCCAACTGTTCTTTGATAGTATACTATTTTGGTTTGAAAACTTTTTATCTGTTAGTTTTGATTGTATTAAACTACTAGTGTTCTCAATCGGGTCCACATTCGATAACTTGCCAGGCCAGAACTTGATTTTGGTTTTCTGTGTGCCAGGTTTTAGTGGATCTGGCATAATTCAAGGAGCATTTTCCAACTAGAAGATAAGATTTCTATCAGGATAGAATCTCTGGGTAATTGGAGGCAATCTATAACACATAATATACTGGTGTTTTGCAAAAATCAAGCTTTTTTCCTGCATCTAATAAGCTGTAAAACCCTCTTAGCTGAGAAAATACTTCATACCAAAATGTTCCCCTCCTGTTTGACAATTGAAAACAGGATGTTATTTTCACTGGAGTTTTGAAGCCAAGAGCATCACTGACCAACTCAAACTCAACATTTCAGCCGATCCATTCTACAGCCTTCTCCAGGTGTACTCTCCTAATGAAATGGTACTGAAAAGAATTTTTCTCCAATAGTAGCAACACTTATATTGTTTGATTTGGGTGATATCTTTTTCTTTCCTTCTAAGGTCTAAATTTCCATACTTTGCCCCCGTTGAGTAACGGAAACCATGTTGGGTTGAATTCTGCACTTTTCTGACTATTACATTTCCAAGGATGATTTATCAAATGAGACAAGAAATGATTATACGATTGGAGATTTTTCGACTTGAAACTTTAGTCCGTTATGTTCTCTGACACTAGCTTGTTCATTCTGATTCTTAACGCACACATAAGGCATGACATTTGCTTATGCAAAGGTAAAAGACATTTCTTTCACTGAGTCACAAGTAACACTTTGTCATTCAGTATATTTGCCTTAAGTCTCCTGATACTTACAGGACATAAATATAAACACTAACATTATTATATTTTAGCTTGCCAACTTTGTCACTTCCAATGATGAATAGTGGTTAAGTAATGAGGTTTTGCTATAAAATGATCCAACAATTACCCCATTCAGGCTGGGAGAACACATAGGTGTGCTTTAGATTTTGTTGCCATTTTGAATACATTATGAAGTCGCATGACTATTATATTTGTATAATTTTGCCATAAATGAAATCCATAGCTTATAAACTTTGAAATGGTGTATGGCTTCTCTGAGTTTCCTAAAAAGTGAGAAAACTTGAATACATCCATTGTCACCCTTGCTTGGTAACTCTTAAAAAAACAACTCAGACCTGAATGGGTTAAATAGATATAAAATTAGTTCAGTACTACTATTCAAAAGTAACTTGTAAACCTTTCAAAGATGTTAGTATCATACTCTAATGCATGCTTGTTCATCTCTTTACTTACTGGTCTATTTACTTCCCAAGAAATAGAGACCTGTTTACTAATTATTGAAACATTTTTCAGACATCTTTGTGACTATTCTTTCTAATACTGTTAATATATCAATAGAAATTAAATAGAATTTTGAGAATGCTTTTGCAATCTGCCAAGTTTTTTTTAAACACATCTCTATAAGAGGGTTGGTCGGATGGTCTGTCAGTCGGTCCATTCTCATTATGTAAGAAAGAATTTTTTTAGCCCTGCATCTTCAATGTGCCCCAAGAGAGTGAAACTAAACTGGGTAGTTTCCAGCTGGTTAGTCACTCAATTAAAACTATCATGTGACCAACATCTTTTGGCAGCATGCTGTATTGGGGTGTTCAATTACAAAAATTGGAAAGCTAGGGGTGATCAATGAATAAGTTATTTTTCTCACCTGTTGTTAGGCAGTGATCACAAGAGAAACTGAATTTTCAAGAAACAAGTACACAAAATGATCAATTTAGCATTAGCTTACATTGCAAACTGCCCCCCTCCAAAGAGATATTTGTCTCCGCTTATTTTTTTTTAATTCAGGCTTTTCAAGTGATTGCTGACTTGCAGAAGACGAGAGAATTTATTTATTGACGATCCCATTTTCAATTCTCTTAATCATTCACCCCCAACTCAGTATGCCGCCAAAAGACATTAGTCGCATGATGGTTTCTTGTGAATGACTAACCAGACATGATTATTTCTATACAAAACTAAAGAAAATGTGACACATAACCAATATGGTACAGAGAAAGTGCTAGTCTTCATGTTACTTCAATCGCATTCATTAATGTAACTAAGCAATATTTCATTTACCATAATACCTCTTTCATAAAGAATACTGCTCTTACACCACAACCACCATAATACCACAGTCGAACGAACAAACTATTTGAAAATTCCCCGTTTGAGGGGAGAGACTGATGAGATGATATAATTTTTTTTTTTATGAAATGAAAAATATTCATAAACTGTTTATGTAGCCTTCACCTCCCACCTTCCAATTCAAACTAATATGTCAGAAAACAAGTCAATGAGTGGAAAAATTGTGAAGGCTTTGAGTACAATAACCAACGAAGCTAAGTTTGAGCCTTCTGTTGTGAACTCTATGAAAATAGCCTCCCGAATTGCCAGGGAACATTGCTTTCTATTATTGAATCGAGAAGGGGAAAAGGTAGGTATGAAAAAGCAAGAGAAGGAAAATGGAATGAAAAAAAAAAGATTGGATCATCTTTTGAGATCATTCCTAGTTTACAAGATTCTCCATCATCATCATCATCATCATCATCATCATTAGTCTTTTAGCGGCCGTCATTGGACATAGACCTTCCCTAAGATTTGCCTGACCTCTCTATCATGGACATTGTAGAAGCAATATTTTACGATCTTGTCTAATTCATCATGCCATCTTATTTTTGCTGGTCACAATTTCTCCATGGTGTTAGTTATGATGTCCAGCAATTGTCAACCATTCTTTAAACGTGACCAGCTCATTGCCATTCAAGCTTTCTAATATACTCTATATCTCTGACCCCTGTTTTTTCTCTGATATGCTATGCTCTCTTGTGGTCTCTCCATGTGATGTTGAGCATGATTTTTTCTTGTGCACATTCAATGGTTCTCAATTAGAGGGTCAATCTTTTAGTCAGATTCCACGTTTCACCTCCATAGGTGACTATCGGGAGTATGAATTTGTTGAAGATCCTTCTTTTGGGGACTAAAGGGATTTTCTTACCTGCCGTTAATTCACAGACACTTTATAAGGTTGAATCGTGGTCACCGATGGAGTCAGGTCAGATTAGATGGAAGGAGCCAGGTGGATACTGACTTGATGGACCAATGCTTGGTTCAGGATGTGGAGGTATTCCTTGGAACTGTAATATCAGTTGAAGAGAAGATGAAGAAATATCAATTCTGAAATTAGGATAAAACTCGAAATAATTATGTATTTATCTATTTATTTTTACTTTGGATTCATAGGTGTGGTTGTTATTTACTATTTGTGAAAGTTAATACGAATACGCCAGAGTACATTGTCAACATTAATAGATTTTTTATGAGTGAAGACAGGAAGTGGTGTGAAGAGGTAGCTCGATGGTGTTATAGGTGAAATGTAATCTGTTCCTTTGTCCTTTGGTAATGCTTCAGTTGAATCATGTCTTTAATCCTAGTGTGCTTGTGAATTTATAGGCGTAGAGAAGCTCAGATAGGTATGGGGATACAAATCCTTTCCATAATAAGAGATTGGGTCAGAATAGGCCTCGAGTAAAGAAGAAAGGAGATGATTGTATGGTTAGATATCACATGGTAATTTAGAATATTGTGCAGATGTTAATAAAAATAGAAACAAAACCGAATCTATATTTCAAAGGAAATGAATGATTTTTTTTTTTTTCAACAAAGAAAATGATTCACCATCACAGTCAATAATTCAACAACAGTATTAAGTTTCAAGATTTGAAAACACATAAAAAATTCTATGGTCAGAATAAATTCTATTTATGACATCACTGACGTTTTCTACTAAAAACATCTAAAATACAGTAGAAAAAAAAACATGTACAAACATCTACATTCTTAAGAATTAATGTTATTATTAAACCAGTCGGAATGAAGCCCAAAAAAGGTAAAAAAAAAAAGCTGTTTTTCCAAAAATAAGAGTACTGATGCAAATTTTCAAAATAGCTATATACTGCTTTCTTCACTAAACACTGAAAATATATCACAAGAGAAAACATTAACTATAAAATTGTTGCCTGGTCCAACATATTACCAATCTTACCCATGCTAAAATGGATTTTTCTTTTGTATGAATTGGCATTGATTCCATGCTTTATAATTGTGTGATTAAGGTTTGTGTCAAAGAAATTGTGCTTTTAGAGGGTTTAAATTCTCTAAGACAAATAGGTACACAAGAAATGACACCATCACAAAAATGTCTTTTTTTTTTAAGTGATACAGTAGAATTTGTATCTATTTGCTTATCCAGATGTGACACAAGGTTGCTTTAATCTGGGGTCCAATGCACAGGAAGTTAAAAAAATTGCTTTAGTCCCTACAACTGGTGTTGTAAAGTCGTCAGAGCAACCCCTTTCTTTCCATTTTAGTGCAATCAGAAGATTTGTATCTACTTGCTTATCCAGATGTGACACAAGCTTGCTTTAATCTAGAGTCCAATGCACAGGAAGTTAAAAAAATTGCTTTAGTCCCTACAAGTGGTGTTGTAAAGTCGTCAGAGCAACCCCTTTCTTTCCCTTTTAGTGCAATCAGAAGATTCTTCCCTGGGACTTACTGACCCTGCTAGACAAGGCAAGCAATCTTTTGAGACTGCAGGACAAATCCTAGGTCTTTGTGCTTAGTAATACCAAGCTTCAGTAAGCCGTCATTGTCTATGGTATTGCACCAGCACAAAGCTACTGCAGAATGTACTGCAAGATATTGATAATCTGAAGCAATAAATATCTCTTATTTTGAACAAATGAAACAAGACACCTACTATATATCAAGACGGGTAATCTTGAAATCTGATCTAGCTACTAATTTATATTTTAATGTATATTATTTCGAACATTACAGAAATTTATTTGACTTTGATTATTCACTGCATTTATCAATGTCTTGGGTGCACCAGCACGTAGAACGCATCTTAAATCTAGCATGAAATATGTTGGAAAAATAAAACCGCGGGAAATTTTGTAGCGTGTTCCTCAGACCACATTAGCAGAGATTGACCCAAACCTGACCTTCAATGCGTAGGGTAGGGAGAAAGAGTTGGGTTAATGGAGGTATAGCTGGAGATTTGGGGACCCAGTGGACAGGGTGGCTTGGCTCCTTGAGGGGTGACTGTCTCCGACATTTCAACATTTAGTGCAGTTGTTCGCAAACTGGTGGCCATGAACACCTGAAGATCAACAAAGGTATCAAACCTTTCAAAAGCCATAGGTCTGTGAGCTTGCTGATTAGAGGATCCTTCGAAGAACAGTGACAGAGCTGGAGATTTGAGGTTGGGGGAGAGGTACTCCTTCCAACATTTAAAGATATAAGTTACTGTATTATGTTAATGGTGATGTAGTAGGTGAACTATTATTCATAAAGATTTCCTAGTTACACCCCTGTAGGTTTCTCATGTTTACAATGATTATAAAAATACTTAACTCAATATATCTAATCAAAAACTTGACTAGTTGATTGTAAAAGATAAAGATAACAACTATTTAATACAATCTATATTTACTTGAGAAAGGGAAACATTTCTCAGTGAGTAACTAATAAAAGATCTGGAGGTCCTTATCAATTTATTATAACTATATAGAGATGGATTAAAACATAGGTCCTATTTTGGGAAAATGCAAATTTTGGCACAATACTGCATTGAAGGACCCAGATTTGAACCAACCGAAACATTACTTTTGCGGCCCTCACTGGTAGCCATTCATTTCATTAAACAATCCTTGTATTGATTAAAGTTAGAACAGTGTGGCGTAAAAATTAAAAATTTCTGTTTTTAAAATATTTTCGATATGTCTTAATTGTATCTTTTTATCAGTTTGCTTTTAGATTAGTTTTATAAATTGAAAAGACTAAGAAATACTTTCATTTCCCAAATGAATTTTTATGTTAACATTACATTTGATTTTTTTCTAACATGAAGGAATGTTTTTGTCTTTCAGCCCGATAAAATACTCAAAGAATGATCATTCATTGAAAGGCCGCCTTAAAAGAATATTTATCCGTGACTCAACTGCACGTAAGTATTATCATATCACTAATTGATTTTTAAAAGTCTTTTCTCTCAAAAAGGTTTTGGTAATTACTGAAAGAATCAGTGGCATATGGTACTTTGTATCGTGGGTGTGCTGTTTGCTAAAGATGCACATATTTTTAGTGTTTGTAAAAAGTAATGGATAGTAGAAACCTTTTTGGCACAATGTAAGACAGTTGGTCCCAATCGCTAAAATCAGAATATTAAGGGAAAACAGGCCTTGGAGTAGACGCTATTATCAGTGGATAATAGTTATCAATCCAAATTTTGTTTTCTTTTTATTGATTCTCTTATTTCTTTTTATTTGTTTGCCGTTTTTAACATCAATTGATGCAAAACTTTACAATTTACAATTGGGACCACTTCTCCCACATTGTACCAAAATGGCTTTTATTCTCTGTTGCTTTTTATAGACACTAAAATATCTTTATGCTTTTGAGCAAACCCATGATACAAAGCTCCATACGCCACTGGACAGAATAGACATTTTCTGAGTGTTCAGAAACTATTTAAGAGGTTACAGGGAATCACAGGGAACAGTGAATCATTATGATATTTTACAAACATGAATGCACAATGAGGCAGCTGCTACTATCTCTTCTCAACATATCCACCATCTTATTTTGTGAAAAACTTGTCTGCTTGAGCATTGCTGTACAGTGTGCAAGCTAAAGGACCAAATTTAAACCTGAAGTAATATTCAGAAATACTCTTGCTCTCATCATAGAGCCATAAATATTTTATAATTGTGCTATATGAGGTGAAATTGAGATTGTATTAGAATTAAATCTTGTCAAAACTACAATCATGTGCTTGCCCTTTAGAGAGATGTAAGGTTATCTCCCTTAATGGTAGGTGTAGAATAACTTCCAGGACTGAGACACTCTGCCCCTGTTGATAATTCACTGTACCAAGATTTGGAATTTTCACCTCTAAATGGGTTTAGAGTTGAAGATTTGGGCTTATTTGTACAAAGAAATCTATTTATACAACATTGGTCAGATCATTAGCATCTCAGAAGATCCTGATACAAATAACACTTCATTTGATGTGAAGTTTTTGAATCAGGAAAAACCCGTCTTATTATTTGTTTCCCCAGGTAGAGGACATTGCAGAATTTCTGTTTGAGCTCATAGTTGGCATCTTAACAAAGCCCAATGAAAAAAGGGGAACAGCCTGTGCAGGATACAATAATGAATTTTGTCAACATGGGAAAATACTCTGATTCCTTGTGATAAAAACTCAATTCTTTTAATTAAGATTGATTGTATCGATTTGTTTTGCGTAATTTACAAGGAGACTAAAGGAACATTTCAATTTTTACTTATGCATCAATCATTTTTCTTTCCTTAAGTTGGTTTCAAGATTGTGCTAATATGACTTGGTGTTAAGTGAGCCGAACTTTTGTCAATGAATTTTGGAGAGATTTTAATGATCATTTTTGTTAAACTCTAGGGCAAAATCTGGAGTTGACTCAGTTTATCTACCCTAATGTTACGTAATGGGTAGAGTCCTGTCAAGAAATAGAGTCAGGTTTTATTAGGCATGAAAGCCTGCTGGCATGAATTCTAAGTTCGAACAAGTTTCAAATACTGATGAGAATGGTTTAATTACTACAGGTATTCATACAAAAGGAAAGAAGAACGAGAAAGAAAAAAATGCTAGATGGCCTGAAAACAGAAAAGGACTTCAAATTCCAGTCAGGGTGGCACCTGAGAGAGATAGCTTTTTAATAATCAAATTTGACCACACGTGGAGAAAAGGACATTAAAATCTACTTGAGTTGTCCATTGGGGGTGCCTGACATCTGGAACCAATTAAGATCTTGATGTGGTGTGGACAAATGAGTGGAATTTGAATCAAGAGATTTATGAAAATCAATGATTTTCATTGGATAAGAATTCCTCTGAACCCAAAAAGCCAGGGGAGTAGGGGGTCCACCTCCTTCCACAGATCCACCTCCCGAGATAGGAACTATGAATAGGTCCTCATCCCTACCCCCCATTCTCTCTGTCTCTCTCTCTAAAAGATCCTACTCTCTCTTTGTCAAAACAACTACTTATATGTTGTGGTACCAACTGAGTGAAGGAGAGTGAGGAATCCATACATTTGATTGAAAGCAATGTCCTTTCATTTTTCACCTAATTCAGGATTTGTTACAAATAAGTATTGTGCCAAATCGATGATATTGCCCAATTGGTGAAATTTCAGCCTTTTTTTATCACAATAAATGGATACATAGTTTTAATTTCATCAGAGGTTCATTCAATCAAAACAAGAATATAAAACAACTATTGTTTTACAATTAAAAGTTTGTGAAATCAAACTTCTTCCAAAAAATATTTAGATACAATTGAGTGGCGACAGTTGAGCAGGGCGACAAAACAGAGTGAGACAACTGAGGGTGGAAACAATTGAGCAGAGGATGTTTTCACTCACACCTCCTGGTGTCAAAAATGAAAAATCTCTAAAATAGTGTTGTTCTTTTTTTAATGAGATCAATGATAGACAGCATTTTTTTGTCACTCATTTTCAAGGAATTGTGGGATACCTGCTCTAACAGGCAGCAGTGATTAAGTAAAAAAAGGAATGGGTAATCTTGCAGGTAAGCACTGTAAATTCACATTTTCTGTTCAAATAACATGATCTTTTTTTAGTTCTATCATCAAAAAGGTTGATTTATTTTTAAGCTTTATTTTTTTAAAAATAGAAATTGTTAATTTACACCATTTAACTTTCTGGAGTAAGTATGTATTGCTATTGGGGCTGGCTAAAATCCAAACAGGGTCCTATCTAAATGATTAGTGCATGTAAACAAGAAATTCTGTTGAGATGAATTGTAATTACTTGCTGAAAACCCACCCAAATGGGCGTTTTCAAATTTCAGTGAAAAAGGAAGGATGAAGATGAGTAAAACAGAAATTTATCTTTTAAAATTAACAATCACCAATTCTATTTTTCTGTATTTTTTTAATTCATGAACATTAAATGAAGGTGTGTAACTTTACAATCAGGTAGGATAGTCAGTTTATTAATTAAAAATTATAAAAATAAACAAAAAAATAAATAAATAAATCTTTTCCGTGATAAAACAAAAAAATAATTTCTGTTGTTCAAAGAGATGATGTGAATTTATACTGCATAGCTGCAGGATTACCCATTCTTTTTCTATTTCAGTAATTTTAGCTACTGAAAAAAATTGGCGATTGTTACCTTTTCTGTGTTAAATTCAAGACACCTGTGCATTAGATTTTGCTACAGGGGGTCCCAAGACAAAGAACAGTGCTGCAAAATCTATTGCAGAAAAGGTAACAATTGCTATTTTTTTTGTAGCTGGAATACCCGCCCTAACAGAAATAAAAATGAAAAGAAACTTATTGAATTTTCATCACTTTTCTTTTTAACCTTATCTGTGAATTCTTTTTTAAAATTTAATTTTCAAATGAAAGGATCAGTTTTACAAGTTCAATCAAAAAATTTCATATTTATTTGTATCAATCTGTGTTTTAAAAAATAATAGAATTTTTGAATGATTAAAAGATGAAAATCCAAAGAGTTTTTATTTTTTGAATCATCATTTCTTTTTGCTTTCTTGTGAGCAGTTTAAAAACGCTGTCAGTAATGAGTCTAGAATGTAGACAAGAACAAATATCTGTACTAACAAAAACAGGGATGTGTGTCCATACTTGACGCTTATGTATGAGAAGTGTGACTACTTTGACCAATCGCAAAGGAGTAAGGTTTATCCCTCTTCAGTAGCACCAATTCATTAAAATTGAGTGACAAAAATAGGATGTAGCGTCTGTCTGTGAATTTGTTTTTTATTTTTGATTTCATCATTGTGTAAGAAAACGTCCTCCACTCAATTGTCATCACACTCAAATGTCCCGCACTTTATTGTTGCACACTCAATTGTCAACATTCAGTTGTTGCACACTCAATTGTCAACATTCAGTTGTTGCACACTCAATTGTCTGCCAACCAATAAAACAACAATTTTTTAAGATCAAAAGATCATGTAATCAAATTGAAATCGGACTTTTTTTGCAGAAAATAAATAAATTTCTCCAATTAGGTAATTTTACTAATTTGGCATAACATACACACCGATATATAGAACATATTGGTACTAAGAACGACAAGAAGAATCCTCACCGATTTGAGAGGTGTAAACCATAATGTAAAATCTACATTCCCCTACCATGATTTCAACTCAGAACCAACTGATTTCCAGGAGGCTGTCTTTCTGATTGAGCTAAATTGACAAAATTAGATATTAAGGGAAATTCATCATACAGGTTCAAACGATTCATTTCATTCCAATAAGTAAATACATTTATACCAAAAAGTTTATATTTCTATAATTTTTCATTTGTTATATAATAAATATAATAATAATAATTTTTCATTTGTTATATAATAAATATAATAATAATAATTTTTCATTTGTTATATAATAAATATAATAATAATAATTTTTCATTTGTTATATAATAAATATAATAATAATAATTTTTCATTTGTTATATAATAAATATAATAATAATAATTTTTCATTTGTTATATAATAAATATAATAATAATAATTTTTCATTTGTTATATAATAAATATAATAATAATAATTTTTCATTTGTTATATAATAAATATAATAATAATAATTTTTCATTTGTTATATAATAAATATAATAATAATAATTTTTCATTTGTTATATAATAAATATAATAATAATAATTTTTCATTTGTTACATAATAAATATAATAATAATAATTTTTCATTTGTTATATAATAAATATAATAATAATAATAATTTTTCATTTGTTATATAATAAATATAATAATCATATTTTTTCATTTGTTACATAATAAATATAATAATAATAATTTTTCATTTGTTATATAATAAATATAAATAAAAGTTGATCATCTTCAGTCAGAATAGAAGTTGGAGAGGAGTTTGACCCTGCAGCAATTAGTTTTGTTTGTAACAAAAATACTTCAATAAAATGTGTTGACAGACCCTCATTAGGACTTCTTTGAATCATTCAATCTTATATTGATTCATTATTCCCCAAGGGATGATTCACTGTGTACTAAGGGTGGGTCCCACGTCCCAGGAGATTGCTAATCAGCAAATCTGCCCATGAACAGTTTGGACCCTGGAAAAGTACCCATCTCAAATTTATCAAGGGAGGAAAAGTGCCCATCAAAACATGATTTACCCATCATTCACTTATTTCTTTTCATTTTTTATTGGTACATATTTTATTTTTGATTTTATCATTGTGTGAGGTTTTTTTTTCACACTCTGGCCAACCTGACTTTAAAATTTGAAGGAGAAAAAGTGTCCATTTTATGAGGTTTTATTAAAAGTTTTGAAAGAAAAGCAAAAGTAAAAAGATACATTGTATTATTATTGCTTTCAATAAATTGTTTTTTCAAATTGTTTTGTTTACCAAATGAATTTTTATTTTTTTCTTGGAATTCGAAATTGTCAAAAAAAGATTGTCAAAAGTTTTTGATAAAACCTTATAAGATGGGGACTTTTTCTTCCTCAATAAATTCCAGATGGCTAGTGTGGGAAAAAAGTGACCCTAACAAATATTCATTTAAAAAATAAGAGAACGATGGACAAATTACGTTTTCCTCTATTGATAAATTTGTGATCGGCAGATTACCTGATGGGCACTCTTCCAGGGTCCAATTTCTTGATGGGCAGATTTTCAGACAGGCATATTTACAGTTATCAACTGAGACTAAGTTGAATGGATATTATTTTCACATTTTTATATTACCTATTTCACAGTAAACAGAGTTGATCTTCCTTTTTCTTTTTTTACCCAAGTATATTGATAAAATCAGTTTTTATCTACAAATGATTTTTCACTAAATCTCAGTTTCCCCTATATAAGAATCAACGTGACTACTCTTCATTTTCAAAATGTCAGACTAATAATCATGTAAGGATTATGCTGAGCCCTAGTTTTCTATACAAGAAATCTTGGGAAAATTTTGAATATTTTCAGAAAGCATTGTGCTAGTATTCAATCCAGTTATCAATGAGTAACAAAACAGAGATATAACCCTGTCAACTCATAGCAAAGGGGTTACATTCAATAACCTTTTCTAAATGCAGTGATTCCCAAAGTGTGTACTGCGGCTCCCAGGGGCACCATGAGATATTCCAAAATTTTAGTAATTCCAAGCAATCATAATCCAATGCATTGATTCACAGTCAAAATGATAGAAAGTAACACCTAACCAGCACATCATGAATCACTCTGTCCATCCAATATTGATCTTTACTGGTTTAACGCTAGGTGCTCAGTCAATAGACAAGGTTTACATTCTGGATTCTTCTAGGTCTGTGCCGAACATTCTTGGTATATAATATATAAAATTTTATGAATCTAAATTACATGATTCATCATTTTTTACCTAACTCACCTGAACACATAGACATGATTGCAATTGCTTAGTATCTTCTGACTGAGGGTGCTGTGAAAAAATCTTTATACACCAAAAGCATCATGATTCAAAAAAGTTTGGGAACCACTGTCTTGATAGCAGTACCAAAATTAACAATTGGTGCATGCTGGAGTAGTAAAGTTGCTGGGTACAATATTTATTCATAGCTGTTGATATGAAATTAGAGGAAAATCGAGGAAATTCATTTGCAATCTTTGATTCAGTATTTATAAGGAATCTTAATTCTCCCAAGGAGACTGCATATCATAAGGATAAATACAAGAAAATTATTAAATCTTTTTGAGAAGACTGATGTAGTTGAACTGCTTATTTTTGCTTTCTCTGAAAGAACTTTTTTTTTTTTGTCCATTGGTCAGTAGGTCTGTAGCCATATTGTTTCTCAGCTGTTTTAAGATAGATTTAATTGAAACTTGGGCGAAAGGTATCCCCTAATGAGATGCATTTTTACCTAGAATAATCTTCCACTCAGCGTCATGTGATCTAGCACTAGTGGCATTTAAACTTTATTTTTAAATCGATTTTCTCTGCTGTTTTGGGTCAGATTTACTTGAAATTTGATAGAAATATGTTTTTTGATTAGATGCTCCTTACCGAAAGGAATTTCCCTCTTGGGGTCGCGGGATCTGTCAATGATAGAGTTTAAATTTTATTGTGGATGCCTCATTGAACTTTCAGTTCTTGATTTTGCTTGGGTACTTTTGAACTCCCCAGGGATTGAACTAAACATCAGTTTCAGCTTGCTGATTGTTATCGTCCAAAGATGCATTGGAGCAAAATATGTTATTATGAAAAAAACGTACCACTTAAGCTGTAATTAAAGAAGAAGACTGCGCAACTGAAAACGAGGAAAATATCACTAGGAAGTAATTCTGTGGTGATGTGATAATTCTAATTCAATTGATATTTACAGTTGAGTACAGTATAAAGCCAAGTCAGAAGAAATAAAGGTAGAAAGATTGTGCCATGCCTATTTCTCAAGTTCAGAGGACTTTACCTTTTTGAAGAAGTAGTATTCTAAATTCAAGCTATTATTTAAGCCATAACAATCTCCTCTGGCACTAATGGGAAATATACAACCATCAAGAAGCCAGCCCTATTATCTATGTCTGAACAATCTTCATATATCTATTCCTGGGAAGGAATTTGATCTAATTTTGAATCTGAATCCTATGAATATCAAGAAGGTTTTTCGTGTTGTCTGATGACATATGATAGCAGTGACTTCTATAAGTTAGAGTTCCGGGCAATGAACTATGTGTAATGAATTGAAAAGATTAGTATTAGAAACTGTCAACCAACGCTATCACAATAGGTTTCTATCAGTTTTCAAGTTGGTCTAGCTGTGTATGTATGTATTACGCATACAGGCCACACCAATGTAGCTAGAGGGCTGAAAATTCAAACGTTTACTCCTTATCATATCTAGAAAATGTTTGCTTTTTTGTTTTTTTTTAAATTCTCCCCTGAATAGGTTTTCAGCGGGTGCGCGGGGGGGGGGCAGAATTTGCAATGAAGGTTTATGCTAGATCGATCCCTTATTTTGTACTTTTTTTTTTAAATTCAGTCTTTTTAGTGATCACTGCCCAACAAAATATGAGCAAAGTAACTTATTCGTTGATCACCCTTTTTTCCAATTTTTAATTGATCACCCCCAACAGGACATGTTGTTAAAAGATGTTGGTCATGTGACAGTTTATATTGAGTGACTAAGCAGACCGCTTTTTGGGTTTTTTTTTTTTGTTCTTTTCATTTGGATTCTGGAGTCAAATATATGTAAATGTTATATTCTGTTCACGGACAGATGTACTGAAATTTTCATACCTGAAGCCATAACATTTCTCTAAGGTTAGGGTATCACATTCTTAAATGTATTTTCTCCCTGAATTGTTCATGTTTTTTCGGAAGTCATGCTTTAAATTACAAAATAACTTGACCTGGGCGTTTGCTTGTATAAAATTACAAACTGTAATTTCATATCACACACCTGAAAGTCGCTTAATGTATGACATTTCCCGTACGTTCATTCAGTCATGAAATTTTCCACTTTTGTTTCTCATCTCAGTAGATTTGATTTTTCATATCTATCATTGTATTCTGTAAACATTATAATGATTGATATCCATGCTTTGAAAGATCTTTGATAAAAATCTCAGCAGACAGATTTTTTTTATGAAGAGGGTTTTAACATTTTATTACAATCAGCATTTATGTATTCAGGGTCAAATTTGACATTTATGGGGCCCAGTGCGTAATATTGCACGGGGCACCTCTGTTTTTGTATTCAGCTTTTATTTTCAAACAAATCAAGATAAAAATAAAACTCGCCTTCACAGTCAATAACTGAACCAACCTAGCATCAAAATTTAAAATCATTTAAAAAGAATTCCATCAAAGGATAAATATGGTCAAAATGAATTTTATTTATGACATCACTGGCGTTTTCCACAGAAAAACATCTAAAATAGAGTTTAAAAAAACATTCTGGAGAACCTAGATGTCATTATTATAACCATCAAAATAAGGCTCCTCAAAAAAGACTTTTTCCAAAAATTGAAATCATTAGACGGGGTCTGGTGAAGTACCGATGCTAATTTTCGAGTCTGTAGGCAAAATGATATGACCAGGAGCACCGGAACACATAAACACACACACATATTAAGAGGAATATAAATCTTTGCCACCTTTGGTGGCTACTGTTGTTCAATTCTTTTTTCAAGGTATCCTTTTGGAAGGGCTCTCAAAATCTTGAGGCCCCGTAAAGCTGCTCTGTGTTCAATGCCCCAATTATGGCCATGGTTATAACCTACTTAGTATGTAAATCAAAATGTTTAATTTGCATATTTTATTACTGTTTTTTATTCAATATGATAATAGTTTTTAAATTGTTACTATGAGTTTTAAAAAAATAGGCACAATAGAAATCTAAAATAACTTTTTATTGCACCAACATTTTGAACTGAAATTTTAACTGTTGGTGCACTTGAACTTTTACACAAATTTGAGGTCTTAGGCTCCATTTCTGTGACCACATGAGCAACTTCTGAAAGCTTGGTTCCTGCTGAGAAGGAACCAGAGCTGATTACTGAGTTGGCAACAACCCACAGTAGCTGATTCAACTTATGTACACCTCATCCAATCATGGAAAAAGTCAAACACATCCACAACAGGAACCAAGCTTTTTCAAATTGTTTATGTGGTTGCGTTATTGAAGCATATAGACTTAAATTGTGTGGAAAAGATTTAGTGCATCTGTAGTTTTTACAGTTGAAATTTCAGTGCAAAGACTCAATGTAATAAAAAGTTATGCAAAATGTTCATTATTCATCATTTTTTTCAAAACACTCAGTTTGTAGTTAACTTGTATACAAATTCCTTCTTTTATAGTATAGACCTTACCAGAATTTCTCATATAGAATGGTTAGTATGAGTTTCTGATGTAATGAAATTAACCAATTTTACTATTCTTTTGATAAAAGATCTGCATTTTTAATTATAAAATGTTATATAAGCTTTTTAGTACCTATACAATTGTGGGGTTTAACAATAAAGACAAAAAAGTTATTTTCCTTGGATTTTTTTTTTTTAGATTTTAGAGGCCAGACATTCTCAAAAATGATCCCTTAAAATCGTTCATCTGCTTTAAAGATATAAAAATTAGATACAAACTGTTCTACAATTTAATTTAAATGTCGTATTTACAAGTAATAACAACTAAGATAAATCTTGAAGCATGTCTTTTTGAAATAGGCTGTGTTTGAGTAGATTATTTTGCACTTATATAAAATAACCTAAAAGAGACCTGCCTCACAAATCAAAACAGACCAAAAACAGTAATATTCTGTCACACAAGATGGGATCAGAGAACAAAAAGAGAGAAAGATTCAAGTAAAAAAAAACACTTTTGATTTCCTTTCATTTAAGACTACTTCAAAGACAAAAATTTTTAATTTGTGGAGTAAAAATAGTTTTAAAACAAACAGATGTTCAACAGTTTTGTGTCATGTGACTGATCATCCTGAATTTATTTTGATAATAACAATAATTTGATTCAGAATTTTATTCAAAGTTATTTTATGATTTATTTTGATACAATGTTGTTGCTGGTAAATAAAACTAGCTACAGATTATTCAGATAAAAACTTCAGAAATTCAAGAGAAAGATTTTAAAAAAAATATTGCATAAGGTATTTTTTTGTGTATGTTAGGTGTAGTATAACCACGTGGAGAACATGTTTCTGTCAGAAATTTGATAAGAAGCGTGTGGCACACGTGCCGGTCGGAGGAAAAGCTATTGTGAATTTGATAGTCATGAGAACAGCTTCTGAAAAACAAACAATGAAAACAACACATGAAAACAATAGGTGGACAGAGACGTGACGAAGGAAAATGTGAGTTCTAATTCTGCTGCTACTGTTGCTAGGCAAGTCAACACATGTTGTAAGTCTGCGATTTGCCAGCCGACCCCATAACTGATTCATTCCAGATAAAACTAATGGTTTCCTTTGTTTAATGAATGAACACTATACAGGTGTAAAAAAAAATTTTTCAAATCAATTCAAGGGAAATAACTTTTTGCCTTATATATTGAACCCCATATTGTATGTGTACTAGCTTTTTTAAGAAGGATTCTCTAACATTCCTACCATTGCATAATATCTAACATCAATGTCAAATAAGTTATTAAATCAAGAATTTTGTCAAGCTTCATGGTTTTTGTGTTTGATATCTATTACAGTTGAGTATTGTAAACTCAGTGACCCCAGGATCAGGGTCTCCCAAGTTTCTGAAAATCACGGGTGTTTTGGTCTAGTATAGGCTAGGCCTACTTCAATATGCTACAGGGCCGGGTCATTAACACTACACAGTCACAAGGAAGTTACATGAATAGCCCAGAGTTTAAATTATCATAATACTTGTTTCATTTTATGAAATTTCAATATTAAATATTTTTGTTCTGCATCAAAAGAATTACTTACACTTTCCAGTTTCACAAAAAAAGGAAATTTTTCAAAAAAAATTGTCATTTAATCATTAATGTTCACGTTTCTGAAACATTAATCAGAAAGAATGATTTTTTACTTATCAATAAGCATTTACTAAATTTGATAATTATTTAATTCTTAAAAATAACCTACGCAGCTTTTTTAAATTTTCTTTGTTCCTTTGTAATAAGTGTAATTTATGATTGATTATGTCTAAAATCTATACAAAATTATTCCCTCCAAACTTTGCTTTTGTGATCAGAACATAGATATTTTTGCCTCTGACAGCTGAGAGAAGGCTGCAAACTCCTCATCTAGAGCTCTGTGAGAAATTGTTTGATAAGGCCTAATTTTATGTGCT